>JAQQZR010000007.1:15808607-15832922 GCA_030068235.1 Notoglanidium macrostoma
GCTGTTTTGCAGCCTCAGGCACAGGGAGCCTTGTTCGGGTGCATGGCATCATGAAAAAAGAAAATTATGTTGACATTCTGAGGGAGAATATGCAGAAATGTGCTCGTAGTCTAGGTTTAGGTCGTCGCTGGGTCTTCCAACAAGACAATGACCCAAAGCATACATCGAAATTAGTCCAACAGTTCCTCGAGGATACCAAAACCAAGATCCTGGAGTGGTCCGCACAGAGCCCAGACCTCAATCCTATTGAGAATCTGTGGCGGGTGCTCAAAGTGAATGTCCGTGCTCGGAAACCATGCAATTTGGACCAGCTAGAACAATTTGCAATATAAGAATGGGGCAAAATCCCTCAGGAGACCTGCGCCAACCTAGTAAAGAACTACTCCAAGAGATTGTTGTCAGTTGTGGCTCAGAAAGGGTACACTATTGACTATTAACGGCCAGGGGGCTAATAATTTTGGATGTCTCATTTTTGCCCTTCCTTGTTTCAACTGGGTGTATCAATAAAATATCTTAATTAAACTTAGTGGACATTGTTTTTTATAGTGTATTTGTTTCCAAAATAACCAACACTTGTTGTTAATGGTCATTTTCATGGAGAAATCAAGAGTGTTGTCTAATTTCATAAGGGGGGCTAATAATTTTGGCCTCAACTGTATAAGCCCTAAATTCCGATATGGATATTACATTATAATATACACAGCTGCCATATACACTCGCTGTCCACTTTAATAGGAACACCTATACCGGTGCAATTATACATTAGTATAATAGAGTACTGTGTTAGTACTCTCTGCCTCTACAATTCAACAATCCACTCTTCATTCTTCAATCTCACAATTCTTCTGAATTTGTAGCTGAGACTTGCGTCATCCTATGGCTTCCTTCTATTGGTGGTTATTAGGTAAGTGTTGTAGCAGAAGTGACAAAAATCTGCCAAAGCTTTGTCATCGCAGTGCATTTTCTCCCATATACACTGATCATGTACTTC
Source organism: Notoglanidium macrostoma (assembly GCA_030068235.1). Taxonomy (NCBI): domain Eukaryota; kingdom Metazoa; phylum Chordata; class Actinopteri; order Siluriformes; family Auchenoglanididae; genus Notoglanidium; species Notoglanidium macrostoma. Next base: position 15,809,599 of record JAQQZR010000007.1, read on the forward strand.
TTATGAACAACCTTTTAGTGTACTCAGTATGTTACATCACTGCATCTTCAGACAAGGGGAGGACATTTTCAAACCTGGCTCCACTCAGAGGCATCCCATGCAGTGAGACAGTGGCGTCCCTCGCAGTGTTGAATGCTCTCCGGCTTCACACTGAGGCAGTAGAGTTGTCGTGTGGTGAGGAACGAGCCGTTCTGAAGCTGATAAACACAGCCGACCTCACGCTGTTGTACACCTTTTCCACACGTTACTGAACACTCGTCCCAGTCTCCAGCCACCCATCTGAGAGAGAGAGGAAACGAGGAAGTGTTAACAGAGACATTCAGAAAAGGACTTCAGAGTTCTTTCACATAGACTGGATATAGGACATTTACATATAATCGAAAGCAATTTCCATATTCTAACCTCAGCTTTGGAAGTTGTTGTTGATTCAGAGATAAGTCCAAAGACAGAAACTGTGAAGCGCTCCTTCTGGCTCCCGTATGTTACAATCATAAAACTAAGCCTGACATTTTGAATCCAAGCATGGAAAGGCTGTGTGGAGTTAATAGGTGTGCAACCTTGACATTTAGAAACAACTTCCAGGTTTTCACAAACAAACCTCCAGAAAAAGCCTCCTAGCAAAACTTTCCATTGTTAGAGATGTCATGAACACTTCCTGGTTTCTACAGCTCTGCCTTGTCCACACTTCCTAATCAATTAACCATTTTTTTTCAAGTTTGCATAAATCATTTTTAAGTTTGCATAAAAAAGTACGGGAAAAATTTAATTTATATGTGGAATATTTTTCCTTATGTAATAAATCAGCCTGAGAAAGGGTAGGTTCTCTACTTTGAGGGAAAAAACAAATCATTCTCAAAGCACAAAAAACTTTCATACAAGCACTTGAGCCTTGGTACCACTAACTCTGAGAAGCCTACACACGCACTGGTCAGTATATTAAGAACACCTGCTCATCTGCACATTTAAGCAATGATCCAAACAGCCAAACCTGAAGGTCTAGAGCAATATCCGCTTTATTTCATGCTGACATAGCTCAAGAGCTTCACAATAAATAAAATAATGCAGCTATAGCTCAAGAGCGTCATGTTATTGTTTACATCAAACATCAGAACGGGGAAAACGGGATGTCGGTGACTCAGTGGTTGAAGCTGCTGAACTCCTGGAATCTGGAATTTTCACGCACAACAAACTCTAGAGTTTAACTGAAATGCTGCAAAACATAAGCTCAGTTCTTTAGGTGGAAATGTCTTGTAGATGAGCGAGGTCCCAGGAGAATCGCCAGACTGGTTCGAGCTGATAGGCCGTCTGCAGTAAATCATAAAACAACTCTTTACAACTGTGGTGAGCAGAAGAGCATCTCAGAATGCACAAGACTAACCTTTAGTTGGATGAGCATTTGAATGTGCAATTGAGAGATCTGCACCATTGTAACACTTTGTGGAATCTAAGCCATTATATAGAAGAACATGTTCCTAATAAAGTGGCCGGTGAGTGTATGTGCTTCCATTAATTTCTTCTCCTGGTTGCATAATGTTAATCCAAGTGTCAACAATGTCTGCTTTGATCTTGAGTATGGACATTTCTGTGTTAGGTCTGTCTGCCGGAGCCTTGAGCCATGCCATGGACACTGGCAGTCTTGGAATAAGCCCTAATACATGTTTATATTCAGCTGCCTTTGCCTTCTCTGATAAAAAGGCACACTGGATGATGCAATTGCATTCGTGTAGACCATATGTCATGACAACGTTGCATAATAATAATAATAATTACCTCTACAGAGCCCCAGCTTCCCCAGCGACCTTGACGGATAAAGCGGTATAGATAATGGATGGATGGACCTCTACGGAGCCACACTGAATCAGGGTGACGGCATCCACCCAATGTGATACGGCAAAGATCATTATCTCTCTATTGTCACAGGCAGGGTCATGGATTGTATGATTTAATAAGCAGTAAATCACTAAATGTTCCTCAGAGAATAAAAACAATAGTATCAGCACTTAGACTTTTATAATAACTGCAACAGTGAAGCCACAGCCACAGCTGGGACCAGGGAAACATCTGGAATCTGCGGGGAGCTCTTCTTTCTCCAAGGTTTCTGATGTTGCAATAAACCTAAAGCCAATTTAAAGTCTATAAAAGAACTGCATTTCTTTTTTCCTGTCCTTATTGTTTTTGGATTTTATATAGTCAGGCATTTCTTGTAGCTCATTTCCTTCTCTTATATAAAGCTTTTTTTGTACACCACTTGTTACTCAGGCTTTAAATATTCGACAAAACGGAGACACTGTGAAAAGAGGACACAAGAAAGGTAAAGCGGCACAAATAATGCAAGGTAACAAGACAAATGAGTCATAATGTCTGCAATGGCTGGCTGTTTTCACAGGTGGTTTTTCCTTTCACTTCACACTTTCTTCCCATTCATGTTACTGTACCTCAATCCTGTGAGAATGGTTAAATGGCATTTGGCTAGACACGCAGTGTACGTAATTCAACAGGGGAACATATGGCTAGACAGCTACATTGATTTTGGCTTTTCTGTACAACTGTAGAGGTTTTTGAAGTTTCTGCTAGCTCATATTTTCCTGCTCTTAGTTGCTATATTTCATGTCTGAACCCTTTAAATGTTTGATGAACATAAGATATGCTTAATGCTGTTTTGAACACACTCCTTCTGTGTGGCCACTTGGTGGTCACTGTAAAATGGTGTATAAATGTACACTAGGGTGACTATATGTCCTCTTTTAACCAGGACACGTCCTCTTTTTGGGACCAGTGTGTCTGGTTGGGATTTCTAAATCGCGTCCTATTGTTCAGTTATACGGCTTTTGCTTTCTACAATCGCCATTCATTTTGCAGGTGTCCGTCTGCCCCGTGCCACCATCCTGCCGCAATGTCCTCTCTTTTGAAAACCAAAATGTGGCCACCTAATGTACAGTCTAGTTTCTACTGCAAAGGGCCTGACTGTGCTGTTTCTGTGCTGACCAGGGCTGGAGAACAAACAGCATTTTTAACTACTGTGTAATTATGATTTCAGTTTGAATGATTTGTAAAGAGTAAAATTTAGGCCTATTTAAAATTTTGTTTAGTTTTTATTTCTGTTGCAGCAGAAACCAACTATTTTAGGCGCCATCGCTAATAAATATAGTTAGCTGATGTTTACTATATAATTGTCTAATGTTAGCCAAAGTCAGACACTGATTTTTGGTTTTATTTCACAATAGTGAACTCCAACCATTCTCCATTTACTGTGATGAGGCTGCATCTTTCAGGCTTGAAAATCAAGACAAGACAAACTATTACTAATTTGAGATGATAGGAAAGGAAAGGGGCAGGGCTTCCAGGGTGTCACTTAATATTGGAGAGTTCAAAACACTTGCACGGCTCTGAACTCTTCCCGATTTAGTTGCTGATTGGCTCATCCATCATTTTTATTTGGGGAAAAAGATGACTGCTCTTTCGGCATGTTATTTTTCCGGTGATAATTCGAAGCTGTGTGCTCTAATGTTAAAATTCACATCTCCTATGCAAAATGTGTAAAGGTTGGCAGGTCTGATTATTCTTGATAAGCAGCATCATTGCATTTTACTAGCTAAATGCCTTGTCATACAGTATATTTGTGTTTCACTTTGTTAAAGAGTGATTAGACAGATACAGTAAAATCTAACAATGTAATCCCTTCAGATTGCGAACCCTTTTAAATCATAAATGTATGATAAATACTAACGAAATCTGTTAGGGAGCAGATATTACAAGTTCAACGATGAGAATTTAACTGTAAAAAATGTAAAGCACAAATCTGTTTTTCGCAGACACACACTGTTCCAATAAAAGACATGGGTAACGAGCCCAGTGAGCTTTGGGACCTCATTTCAGCAAGAGCAGATGATTCAATAATGTCCTCTGCCTGAATACAGATACAAATGGTTCTTAGTATTATTACTTCAGAGCAATAATAGGAACACACCTCTTATTCATTCTTTTCCATAGGTACTCTCTATGAAGAGCTTACGAGAACAGAGCTGCTATGTGTTATGGTTGGACCAAGTTTCCTTCGAATTCTGTTGACAAAGCTCTGGAATGTTATTTGCCATGAGTGTCTCTCCAAATCAGCATAGACTTGGCAAGACAAGCTCCACCATTCTTATACATCTCAACAGTTAGACATAATTCACAGCCACAGCTGTTTATGATCTCCAATAAAAATAGCACAGTACAATTAATTATCACATCATTTCTGTGTTTTAAAATGACATCGCCTAGACATCGTCAGGGCTCAATTTACATGACGGATATATGAGATTCACACAGTAGAGTCCAAAAGATTCAGTCTTCCAGCAAAAACTACTTTTATTTTATGCAGTGATCAAAATCTGATCCAAAATATTACTCAGATGTTTGAGTCAGTAGTCATGGCCTCTCAATCTATTGGTCCCAATCAAAGAGTCGTGGCCCATGTCTGCCAGTTACTCGAAAGAAGACATGATCTTTGTGCCTGCCAATCACAACCAAGGAGGCATGGCCTTTCTGTCTGTCAGTCCCAGTGATGGAACCATGGTCTCTATGGCTGTCAGTGGCAAGGAAAAACTCTCTGAGACGACAAGAGGAAGAAACCTTGAGAGGAACCAGACTCAAAAGGGAACGCATGGTCATTTAGGTCAACACTAAATCACACATTCTTTCTTATTGCATTAAAACATCCATACATCATGTCATATTAAATTGTCGACTGCTTTAAATTTATTTATCGTAACATCATATCATATTGGAATAAGAGATTCTACTCCTATGCCTACTCCTTCTAGCACGCCCTTCACTAGAGCACTACACTCACCTGTATTGGCAAGGATGAGTGTTGCAGTGACGGACTTGAGGTGCGGGACGGTTCTCTGGGTGACAGAAGCTCTCATTCACAAGTGTCATGGTTTTATTAACCATCCTTATGCAGGAAACCACCGTCTTTCTTTCTCCTTGCAAAGCAAGACATAAATCGTTGAATAAAACTGTTAAACTCAAGCAGCTTTGCACACAATGTTTATTATCAAAATGAAACAACACACATTAAGGTTTAGGGAAAAATCAAACAGATGATAAAAAACACGATTAAAGACAATTTGGCTTCCTGTTGTTTATTTGAACTTTAAAAACCAGCCCAGGATTTGTAGAATCAGCACTATATCACCAGTGTATACACACAAAGCAGTGGAGGGCTTCTCTCTCCAAATCTGATGTTGTAAAAAAAAAAAAAAGACAGAAAACCAAAAATGTAGACCCTAAAAAAAGGTTACTACTCAGTGTCTATATTGTTTTAGGATTTTACATTGTTAGCGGTCTGGGGCATTTGACACAGCATGTATAGAGGCTTTAAATGCCTGATGAAAAAGTTAATATTGGAACCTGAAAAAATCTAAATGGAGTTTATTAAGATTTCCAAAGATTGCCTATTTATTATTGTGTATTTCAACAGGACTCTTCTATAAACCATTGAGGAAATGCATGACACACAGGTTAAGTGCATTCAGATGCATTTTCCTTCACAAAGCTACTAATCCAATCTCATACACACTTACACATTTGTTCCTCCCAGTGGTTCAATAACAATCACTGGACAAGGTGTGTTGTTGCTGATGGCCTAAATGGCCTATGGATCAGGAATTTGAGTTCATCACTGATCTGAATTTCCTCACTTTGATAAAGATAACTTTCCCAACATCCAATACTGTATTAGAAAGACGTACTAAAACTAATGTGTGCACTTAATCACATAAAATAAAACCATGAGTGTTTCTTTAGTAACAAATAAAGAAGGTGAAGGAATTCTTGAATAATATACAAAGTTTCTTGAAAAAATGGATGTTTTAGACACCCTTTGTCTGATACTGTCAGATCAGAGACTTCTGTTTGATTCTAACGGAAACTTTTTCTGACTTCCACAGACGGGGGTCGGAACAAAAGAATGGCGGCACGGGGAAGAGTGACATGTCTTTTCAGAATGACTGTCTGCCACATTGTGTAGCATTTCTGTATGAGAAGCCTTTTGCTATTTTTGGTAAAATGTTGATTTTTTTTTTTTTTCAAAACCCAACAAGGAGACCAGGGAACAAAATATTTAAGTATTTAATATTGAAATACTTTAATACGTAACTACTTTAGTATGTAAGTAGTTTATCAATTCGAATAATGTAAAGTCAGAATATAGCCTGGATCCAGGCTTCTCTCTCCTTGTTTCTTGGTGACTGAATTAAGAATTGGTACTTCGTGAAGGATGGCAGATGTTAATCCATCTCTGGGTCACAAGCTGATGGATCTTGGATGTAGGAATTGAGGAGGCATCAAATACAACAGGCTAGAAATTAGAAGAGTTTATCAACTCTAATAATGGTTCCAATAATAATAATAATTCAACTCTAATAATGGTTCCCATATGTTTAGAAGCAGGCAAATCAGTGAACTGAATGAATATCAATGAATATGCCATTTATTGGACCTTATCACTTCAAATAATGTTTAGAAAGCATATACTATGATCATGGGAAATGTTCTCGATTCTGATTGGATGGCATGTGTGCAATATTTTCTTATTAAAGGTGTGACGCTGGTAAAATCAGTGCAGCTGGCACCATGTTGGAATGTAACCATAAAAAAATTTGTTACACTCCAGTAACAAACAGAACTTGGGAGGCTGTTGAGAATGCATGTGCAGGAGGATGTATTGACGAAGCCAAAACACAACTCCAACTCAGAGTCGTATGGATAGCAAGGGTCGAACGCAGAGAGACATGAAGAAAAAAAAAAAAGACTAATCACTATGAAAGAAGAAGGATGAAAACAGAGTGATGGCGAACGAAGTAAACAAGGCTCAGAACTTACTTAAACACTGAGATTGGCAAGACTTTGCAAAGGTGTAGACAAAGACTAGGAGTGATTCTCATTTCTTAAATTGCATGACCTTGTTTCCTTCTCTCCCGCCCTCAGCCCTCCCTCCAAGGAAGAGGAGGAATAATGCAAGAAAAGGAAACAAGTACAACAGGAAATGAAAAAAACAGATAAAAAGAAAACCCCCAAAAGAGACATCCTTACCGAATGACTACATGACTGAAGTCACTTATTGCTGACTTATTGATTAAAATCGTATCGCATGTGTACATCAGAAGCTTAAATCCTGATGTTTTAAAATAAACAAGGTTCTAATCATCACCTGACTTCTCCATCAGGCATACTAATTGACTAATTGTACCCATAATTGATTTAAACGGAGGTGGCTGAATCCTACATGGTGGACCTTTAATTCAGATTTTTTTTTTGTTTGGGCTTCTTTTGCATTTACACTGCAGGCTTACTTCACATTCCAAAATTAAAACAAATGCCTTACATGCAGGAAGTACCTTTGGATCCAGCCTCCTCTCTCCTTATTCCTTGCTTCTTATGACCACACTTTAAGAATTGGTATGTCCTTAAAGATGCCACACTTTGATCAATTTTCAGGTCACAGGTTGAGGGATGTAGGATTGAGGAAATGAGGCTCAAACTGAGCAATCATATACAATAAAATATATTTTATATTTTCTAAAATCACAAAGATACGTGAAAATGCTAAGCTAGAACTCAAGGGTAGGAGGACCTCTGCTGTGGAGAGGTGTAACGCCCTAGGCTTGTATAACATATGCTTTGCTGTCAGAAAATATCCTTATTATAGAAAAATTAGAACAAATGTAGTTGAGAGAACAAAATGCTGGTGAAGTTGTCATCTCTACCAAGGTGAGAATCTGTTTCAGCGATGAACTCTGAGCTGAGCAACACCAAAAGTAGTTCCCAATCCATAGGCCATTTAGTCTATTTGTAATGGCACATCTTATCCAGAGATTGTTACTCAACCACTGGAAGTAACAGATGTGTAAGTGTGTGTGAGAATCAATTAAAAAAGTTGCAACCACCAGACCAAACACAACCCAGGAGTGCTGAGTGTTTATTTCTCTTTTTTGCGTAGCAACTGGCAAAAATGTGACAATCGACTGACTACAGACATCCTGCTCTTTTGACAATTTAGTCTGGAAGGGTGACTGAAAGATTCAATGAAAAAAAAAAAAAGATTTCTCCATTATTTCATCAATTCAATAAATTGGTTCTATATAATGATCAGGTACATTGCATGTATATTCAATAATACAAAAATAAGAAAAACATCCGCAGTAAGGAAGAGATTAGAGGGTACAAGCCATAATATTCTAATCAGAAATGAAAAGAATGGAGTAAGATAATGCCCCCGAGGCATAACCATGGCAACCGTCATATAATGGTAATGGTGCGGAAACTAGACTTCGAGATAAATACCAATAAAATAATAAATTTGCTATGTTAATGTCATTCAGTTATGAGATAGCAAGACATATACAAAGCCTCAAATCACTGTGGTGATCTTTTCCCCTTCCTTTGTCCTTTCCCATAAATAATACGGTTTCAGTCAGCTATATGTGAGAATGTCGACGTTGTGCTTCTTCCCATTAAGCTTTTCATATCGATGTGTGGTGCAGTGATTAGCACTGCTAAACAGATCGGTCCTACATAAGCAATCCAGCTAGTTTCCATACAGTTTGCTCCAACCGCAGCATATGTTTCAGCCACGGATCATTGATTCACTGTTAATAAATTGTTTATGGCTCCTTTTCCATAATGATGGCCCATGAAAACAACTTAGCTTGGGTTGACTGCTGTGGCAACTAAGCGACCTCGCTCATTTATCAAAGCATGCACAGAACAAGATTTATTCTGTACGTAATTCCATGAAGTAGAAAATTTATCACACTTGTAGATGTTTATCACACCTCAGTGAACATTCATAAATCCTACACATTCTAAATTGCTCTGCTTGGACCCGGCCACGCACATTTACATAAGGAAATGCCCCCAAATCGCCTTATATAATAAACAACTTCTCTTTAAAAGGGTGATTTTATGGCTCAGTGAGTGCAATTTATTGCCCCAGTTACATTTTGAAAACCTGCAATGAAAGGAAAATGTGTTTTTTATTGTTGCCTTTTAAAATGTATTGTTGCCACATTTGGAAAAGTAATGCATTGTGACATTACCGATATGATATGAATGCATGTTCAACATATCATTGCTATCAAAGTTGCATGGGATGCGCACTAAACTAAAACTGCACACACCTTCCCACACAAGTATAACTTGATAACCATATTATATGCATAGAAATGTGCCTATGTACCATTTACGCACAAAACTATGCATATATGTGTTGATAAATGAGACCTCGGTTCCACAGTTCCAGACAGACTATTTCCAACTCTGATTTGATTTTAACAGTAAAAATGTAATTCAAGACATGTTTTGCTTTTTTTTATTAGCTTGTACCTCCTCCACAGTGCATGCTGCAGTCCTCCCAGCTGCTATGAGTCCAGAGGTAGAGGTGTTCAGGTTCTCGGGGTGTCTCTGCGCCGCTCACCTGAGACTGGTTCAGAGACACTGTGTACTCGTAGTGGATACCATATGTCTGATCATGGAATAGGAGAACCTAGGATGAGGATGAGAGCGAAAGGAATACGAAGATGAAATCAATGCAAAAAGAGATCATTTGAGTGAGGATGGAGGACAAAACAGGTAATGCTAAAGCCTGGAAATTTATATCATTAGACAAATGGTTGCCTGGTTAAAAATAGTCACAGGAACATGTGATAGCTTTTAATAGTGGATTACATAAAAGGATTTTTTTTTTCTTCTGAAGTCTGGCTACCATATATACATATATCGTTCCAGCAATGCATTTACTTTCGGCCAGTAGTTTAGTAGTAAAGGGCCTGAAGCTATGACCTCAATGTGCTCAAAGCCTAGAACTGGCATTGGTGGACAGAAGTGTTTTTAAAGACATCAAACATGTATTAGTTGCAGTGCTGGCTCAATGGTGAAGGCTCTGGGTTACTAATCAGAACCCAAGCTGCCACTGTTGGGTCCTTCAGCAAGGCGCTTAAACCCCTCAGATCCAGGGGTGCTGTATCATGGCTAACCCCAGCTTCCTAACTAGCTGGGATATGTGAAGAAAATCATTACACTGTGCTGTAATATCTATGTGACAAATAAAGGCTTCTTCTTTTGTGCTCATCAGATCCATAATAAAACATTGTTAACTGTAGGTAACATCTTCAAAAGTTCACCAAGAATGTTTAGCTATTATTCTTCAGCATTATCATTAGTAATTAGTATGGTTAGATTAGTAACCATTCTGTCAGAGACGACTGTAGCATTAGGGCAGACTAGTGATAGTGAAAAGAGTATAAATTCAGTAGAGGTCGGTTTGAGTGCCTTATGAACTCTTGTAGTTAAGGAAACAGCTCTTTCATGGTTCAGACCTTATCTGACTGACCATAATCCGTTTGTAAGTAATAGTGACTTCCCTATGCTTACAAAATAATGTTCCATAAGGCTCTGTTCAAGAGCCACTGCCTTTTTCACTATACTGTTTATGCTACATCCAAATTACAACCATTTTGTCATTATTGTATTAGCTTCCACTGCTATGCTGATAATGCACAGCTGCATGTTTTAGCCAAACCAGATGACAGACACCAGCTTAATAAAGTTGAAGAATGTGCAAAGGACATTAAACAATGGATGAATTAGAAGTCAACTCATTTGACAGACGTTTTTATCTAAAGCAACTTACAGGATATAACTGAGACGTTTTGGGTTAAGGATCTTGCTCAAAGACTTAAGAGTGGCAGTTTGGTAGTGCTGGGATTTGAACTCACCACCATCTGTTCAGTAAGCTCAATAGCGCAAAGACTTACCCACTGCCCTTTAGACAGAAGTTCTTCTACTAGTGCCTCAGGAATAACGTACAGCCTTTTTGTCCGGCTGGTTCAGTAACTGCATAGTTAACTCCAGTTAGTATAGAATGTTTCTTCACTAGGACCAGAAAGTTCTATACTATCCATATCACACTGGCGCTCTGTAAAATGCTGCATTGCTTTTGAAATACTATAAGACTGGACTACTTCCGCACACCATTTGACCTCTGCGATTGTTACAGAATGCAGCTGCGTGATTTGTTTTCAAGCTTCCCAAGAGCTCCCTCATCACCCCATTGCTGCTCTCCCTGCTCTGGTTTCCTGTAACTGCCCTCATCAGACTTAAAACATTGATGTTTGTCTACAAAGCCAAATGTGGCAAGTATTAATCTACCTTAAATACCGTATCACACCCTGAACTGCACCATGCTCCCTGTGATCCTCTAGCACTGCTAGACTGGACCCACCATTTCTCAGGGTACAAGGAAGACATGCGTCAATACTCTTGTCTGTTCTGGCAGATCAACCTTCACCTAGATGTCTAAACACCATGAGTCACTGGATGTCTTCATACCATATACTAACCTACCCAACAGGGATTTTTTTTAGACTGATAGTAATTTTAGTCCACGAGCTAGTGAACCAGTATCAGAATGTGATAGAGACTTCAAAGCACTTCTGCAAGTGTCTCTGTATAAGGACATATACCAGATGCCATACATGTAAATGTAATGACCTATAAAGCACTTGAAATTATTTTGCCGCAAAGGACGTGAGCAAGCTATTGGTCTATTATGATCCACCATGCATGCCTCAAACAAAAGGAGCAGGTACATTATCATATTCTGTACTTAGAATACTGAAATATACAGCAGGGGATTTGGAATTGCCTCCCTGGTGGGGTTCTGGTCGCAGACCCAGTCTTAATCTTTAAGTATAGGTTAAAAAACCTATTAGTTTAGTTCGCACCCTTAATACTGTTCAACTTTCCTTTTCTACAACTATACAGTAATGATTTATAATCTCATTTTCTGGTATTTAGATCCTGCCACCCAGTAGAGTCCCCTTTTGAGTCTGATTCATCCCAATGTTTTGAATTTGTTCCATACCAGTATTTGTTCCATACCACTCTCGACTCTGGTTTGCTCATTAGATATCTAGATCTGCACCCTGATTTCTATACGTCTGCTTTGTCGCAATGTCTATTGTTAAAAGCACTGTGGGAAAAAAAATTATTTAACTCGTTACAAATTAAAGGCCTTATTCAAGGGACCTCTGGCAGCCCTGGGAGTTGAACTCACAACCAAGATTTCTTTAGTACTGAAACTTAACCACTGAGCTAAATGGCCTACACCATTGCGCTTTCCTTCTGACTGTGAAAAATGATGTTATGATTTCTTGAGATGGCAAATACATATTCAGCTCTATTCCAATACACTCATTTCATGAATATATTTGCAGCATCTCGGGAAAAAAAACGAAATGCTCTCAAAAACATGGAGCACAAAACCATTAGAGACTCCTCTCTTTAAATAGTCTCTACTTGGCTTAAATGTAATAAAAAAAGACACCAGTTCATCAATGGACCAAATCCAAGGAGAAAGCAGACTCCAATAGGTTGTGACTGAACAGTTCGACACGGCCTGGCCAAGTCATTGCCAAGGGGAAGAGTGGAAGTGCACTCATCCTTCCTCTGTAATCATGTCGAAGTAATGGCACTAGACTTCGGCTGGCGGCGAACAACACAAGCAAGAGTGATAATCTCCTCTTCAATCTGAGGGAAGTGTTTTCACCACCAGTGGTCTGCACTGAGGAGGCTAATGGCTTGTGAACATAGGGGCCAGGTGTGTGATCTTTGAACATGGCTCTTTATTTCTTGTGCTCTTCCTGCTTAAAGTCCACTAAAGATAAGCAAAGATCAGGATGATATTATCATTTATGTCTGAACATCTTACATCTGTAGCTTAATGGCTTTTTCTCAATTAATACATAAATAAAGAATTTTCTTAACTCGTTTGCTAACATTATTAATCACTTAAGCTTTTAATAATCATCATTTACTTCATTTACTTTAAAATCATATACTTTTAATAAATTTGTTAAAGAATCTGGGAAAAAAAACCCGTTCCCATTAGTCTGTATTAGTAAATCAATCTGGTGCAACATTTAAAAGGGAATTAAAACATGGCAAAGCAATGCACGTGCTCTTTAGGAATTTCGTTTATTTGACTAAAAATCTGTAGCTTTGTTAATTCCATCTAGATGAGCTTTTACACATGCAGAGTTCAGACGTTGGTGAATTTACCCCTTCTGCGCGGTTCCTCTGTGTAGATAAGTACACAGTAATCACACTCGAGTGTGGACCAAAACAAAACCGTCTGAGCGAGGTGGTTTGGGTCATATTTCTTTGTGAGCCATACACACCCCTGAGCCAAATGTTTTTCCTTTATGGTTCATCTAATTATGCGCAGTCTGTAATCAAACCAAACATCAAACAAACCAAAAGTATCAATTTCGCTCTGCAAAACCTTTTTTTTATTTTTTACATGACTTTTAGTCTTGATGAAAAAAATAAAGCATTGGGCACGGAGCAGGAATACACCCTGGATGGAAGGCCAGTCCATCACAGAGCGCTATACATATACGTCCACCCCAGGTGAATTTTAGCAAAGCTAGGACACCTACTGACATGTTTCGGCAACATAGGAGGAAACCAGAAAAGCCAGACGAAATCCACATAGACAGGGAATGCTATATACACCACTGTGCTGAAATGCCAGTAAGAAACTCTTAATTCCAAGGTCTCAAAATTGCATCATATACATTTATTTTTACAGCATTTAGCAGATGGCCTTTGTTCAGAGCATATATCGTTAATGAATCCTCATTACAAACATACCCTTGTGCAAGCACAAATCCTTCCCTTATGCTAGTAAAAAAAACTCTTATAAAGGGTAAATTATTGGGCATAAGTGAAACAAGGTTTTAGCATTTGTGCAATTTGTGTACTAGATACACATTTTTCATAATGTATGATGAGCTGTTGCAAGGTGCTGATTAATAATAAGTAGGTGAAATTACAACTGTGCTGTGTAAGTGCGTGACACATTTCCATTTAAAAGGCAACACCTACAGCTGCAAAGTGGATTACATCAACACATTCGTTTCAGGTCAGAGCAATGAGCACTAGAACCCCTCCGAGAGCCTCTTAATCTCCTCTGCTATTTAGCAAAAATATTCCAAAGAGGGTCGCAAACACTTGAACCATTTGAAGTTAAGCGTGACCTGAGGGAGCTGTGCGGAGTCTGGCATCTACTAAAGCCTGCATGATTTCTTTGTTACAATAAATATGGCACTCCATGAGGTTCCTTCAGGCTTTTCTGGCTCTCTTGAGTGTAGGGTGCAGTGTAGATTGTATCTTGATTGTTCATAATGAGCTTTAAGGCAGAACTTAACTGAATCCAGGTGTAAAGATGATCATTTTTCATCCAATGTCTCACTAAAATGGAAAGGGGTTAGTATTGTTATGATGATGTCATCTTGATATCTGACACAGAAGAATAGAAACGCCAGTCCATCGTCAACGTTTAGGGTTTACATCTACTAAAACAAGGGTTACTTGCTGATGATGTGCTGTTTTCATATAATCCAGTGTCTTTACTCTGGTTTAGGTAGAAATCCTAAACGAAGAAGTTCAATTTTTCCCATGAAGCTCTTGGCTTGGGGAAAAATGGTCTACCATGCTTGATGAAAAAGCCTACAAAAAGGTTGAAAAGCTTTTTTTTTTTGAAAAACAAGCAACCAAAGAAAGCTCCATTTCATGAAACCTTGAAACCCTACAAGCTACAATCATAAATAAACGGAACTTGACGTTAAAAGCAGCTTCCTTGAATAAACTGGATAAACAAATGTGTTAAAGAAGGTTGGCCAGATAAAAAAGAAGAGTTGTTCCCCTGGGCTGTGGAGTGAGGTCTAATTTATTTACCATGAGGTGGAGAGGAGACTTAGTGGGCCCCTTGGCAGACATCTTTTCCCACAATCCTCTGCGAACATAGCGGACAGTGGTACCGGCGAGCTCGAACTCCCCCGGCAGCTCGATTTTCCAGTCGCTGTTTATGGATCTCTTGCTCGAGTCTTTCAACGCTGAAATGGCCGACAGGGAATATGAGTTAACTGCATGCGCTCATGTGGCTCGTATAAAACATTACAACTGAAATATGAGAAAACTGATGCGCAACTATAAGGCTTCTTTATGTCAGGCACTGAATTCATAGCTATTTTTTATACTAATTGTTCATTGTAAAGGATGAAGTACAGTTCTTGATCTAGTCCAAAACAAAAGAAACCTTTTTCAATTTTAGAATCTTCTCTCGACAACACATGCTAAATTACAGACACCCCTAAAGAACATATAAGATTAACGGGAAATAAAATGTAATGCTTGAGATGCTTTCGTCCTCTAAGAACTTTAATCATTTTCTTTTTCCTTGGTGTCCGTGTAAAATCCCTTTGTCATCCATTACCGTATGGAAAACCTATCGTATTGTGAAAAGGTGCGTAAGCTTGTTGACTTGCACAGGAAAATAAAATATACAAGGAGTTAAAATACCATTGAGCAGATCTACACCCATAATAAACTGGTGTAATCACTGATGCTTCAGGGCAGTTTTCCACCTGTTGGTCACAAGAGCCCTTCTTGTGAAGAATGATTGCATTGTAGCCCAAAGTTTAGTTGCCTCTGCCAGGAGGTTAAGGACAGGCCAAAGGTGAAGCTTTCAACAAAATAAAGACCCCAAATACATATCTAAAATAAAACAAACAGCTGTTGGAACAAACATTTTCGTGTTATGCACTGACCACCTCAGTCTCGAGATTAAATCCCATTTGAAACCATGTGATCTAAATTAAACTAGGCAGTCCACTTGAGCAAACCTAAAAAATATACCGGAGATTGAAATATTGTGCATGGAAGATAGTCCAAGATCCATCTAGATGTGTCATCAACCTTGGTAGACATTATAAGAAGAGACTCAGTGTTGTCTTTGTCTCCAGGATAGGGCTCAGAGTGCCTGCCAATAATTGCAAAACCCCTCTTTTTTTACTAAATTAAAGTATTTATGAATAGAATTGTGCTGCAATGAAAGTCCCCAGACATTTAAGTTCAATACATGACCTACTGCATGTGTTATTTTATATATTAGCTTTTAATTTAAGGGCAAATACAGTAATTCTAGAACTGACTATAATATCCAAAGCCATGGCTGAAGATCTTTCCTAGA
This sequence comes from Notoglanidium macrostoma, assembly GCA_030068235.1. NCBI lineage: Eukaryota > Metazoa > Chordata > Actinopteri > Siluriformes > Auchenoglanididae > Notoglanidium > Notoglanidium macrostoma. The sequence goes on from JAQQZR010000007.1 coordinate 15,825,680, forward strand.
AATTAATCATCTGGACCTCTTTGCGCAAGTCTGCAGTTATACTGTTACAGTGTGTCATAGTATTCAAGCTATTCAAAACAGCTTTGTTTACTTTTTAAATTTATTTTTGCCCACACACCAAAGTGTGTATGTGTGTGTTATGAAGAACAGATGTTCTCTTCCTCGAAGGGAGCTGGTGACTTTCAAGTTGCTTCTGGGGGCTTTTGGTGTTTTTGGAGTCCGAAAAAGCCACTGCATGTCCTGTCATTAAGGAAGCGAAATCAGAATCGGTTAAATGTGTGCTTAAACACTACATACTAAACTAACACAAATGCTCCGATAAGTGACCAAAGCAATGATATAGGCTTTTAGCTGTTTCCAGATATAACACAATCCCCACTTTAAGTACAACCCTGTCAATATCTTAAGTAGTATTTTGCAAAATGATAAGAAAACTTTGGAAAAGATGGCAAGGCAAAATAGAATTCCTTTTGTGTTTTCATCAACTGAACCAAAGTAACAAGATGACATCATCCAAATGGGCAAGCCCAAATCATCGAGACACACTCTCACTCGCTCAGTCAATTATTCCAAACCATCTGTTCCTCACTTTTTTTTATCATCTATTCTCTTTATCCATATCGCAACTTTTCCAGCTTAGTCAAGCTTAAAACACTGTTGTTATTTAGCTCTCAGGTTTTCTTATATGTAAAGGTGAAATGAAATATCACCTTCGGCAGTGGGCCTCTACAAGCATGCGCCTTTAAAACATCCTGATTATTTTTCAAGATATGCGGAAGAAATGGCTGCAGAATATCAGACTCCATTAGACGTGTGATTACTGCTGCCAGCTGAGTGCACTTGAAATTAAAGCAATTTAAAGCTTATTTAATGCAACGCAATGGAGCAATGAGCTTCTATTAGTGTAAGCAGAAAGGGAGGTCTTCTTCACTTTGTATGATAGACACAGAGGCCACACATCCTTCACTAGTCATGACAGACACAGAGGCCATGCCTTCTTCAACTTGCAGGCACAGAGGCAACGCCTTCTTCACATTGTATGACAGGCGCAGAGGCCACACCTCCTTCAATTGGTATGATTGATACATAGGCCACACCTCCTTTATTTTGTATGACAGACACAGAGGACACAACTATTTTACTGAGACTGACAGGAAGCCTGTCATTGTTGTGTGTATCACAGAGAGATGATGAGCAGCAGATCAGTGAAGTCATCCATCACAGAGAAACGGTGAAACTCATGGCATCATCTCTTTTGACAGGGTGAGCCTAAAGGGCAGAGTGGGTCTGTCTGGTCTTTATTACAGAGAGACAAGCACTTACCCAGGAAGCTGTGTGATGGCTGGTCCTCCACAACTTTGATTCGGCGCGCTCCTACAGGAATGACGGCAGCCTCAACATAACCTTCATGGAAAAGAGCGAGAGAGAAAAGCAGGAGAGCAGAATTCAGAACATGATATGACAGGGTCCAAAAGTCCACTACCAAAAATGGTATTCCTTTTATTATACTACTAAATGAAATACTACAACGAAAAACTGAAAGCTGTAGGAATGATAAGGAAAAGGCATGGAGGACTACCACAACACAATATTACATGTTAAGAGATGATGACAAACGACACTGCGTGTTAGACGGCTAATGTGTCACCATTATATATAAAAAAATATATATATCGAAGCAGTATATTATTCAAATCAATTAAATTTCAAGTCTTAACTAGTAAAATGTTCCTTAAATATCAAGTATTATCATTAAATATTGATAGTGGACTCAGAATATGGACCCTACTTAAATTTGTGTGGGTTAAGGTGAAGTTGAGGTGAGGGTGCATACACATGTGTACAGATGTTAAGCAATAATGTAATGGTCATTTCCAGGACATTCGGAGCCAACCATCTTTTCCAGTCTCTACGCTAAATAGTGTAAGAACACAAGCTTGCAGGAAATGAAACAGGTCAGATTTTGGCTACAGTAAGTGTTAACCAGACTGGCTTTAAACTGATTTTCATTGGTTCACATTTTACAGAAAAGGTGTATCTGTGCCTTTCCCTAACCCTACGTTCACTCTCCAAAGCAACGTAATGAAGTTTAATTTCCTGTCGCAACAAGTATCGTTGAGATTAGTTTTGCAAAGATAACACCAAATCCAAATTAGCAGTCCAATGTAGCAGTCCAATGTCAAAGGTTTTCTGATGTTTCCTACTTCAATTCAGCATTTAGTTCCCATTCGTGTAACTACAGTTTAATCTTTTCCTGAGTATTATTATACGAAAAATTCAGCATAGTAATATGGAGAAATTATACAATAACCTATGCATGTTTTGTCTACATATTAGAAAAATTATTGAAAAACAAAAGTCTAGATAAGCTGGAAAGGCCAGCTGGTACTAAAGTCACAATGGTAGCAGTTTCTAAACTCTCCCACAGACGATAGACTGACTCATTACTTTGTAGTGTGAATGCAGGGTAAAGGTCAGATTATGATCTGAATGAGACCATGATGAGATGGGAAGCTCCGATTTATACCAGAAAGTCTTTCTTACACATATACACATGATACACATACATTCCTACATCTAACATGACCGTGCCATACTGTGTTTGGGCAGTAATGATGAAACAAAGCCAGAACATTATTACGCCTCACTTAACATGCTCAGGCTTAGCCACAAAATGGTGAAAAGAAAATATGGAGAGAGAATGTACCCTAAGAAATGACTGCTTCTTTTTGGATTGGGTGTAATTGCCATAGGAAGAGCTTTCCTTCAGAAAGCTGATGGGGTTATTCCAGTCTGACCTCATGGTGAAAGGGACCCTGAAGCTGGTAAATACCTGGACAATAATATGTTAGACTCTTCATCTGTTCTCCAAAGGGTCAGTGTAGAGAGTAGGATTTAACTGACCCTGTTAGATCGAGATGATGCGAAAGGACGGATGCTAGAAATCAGGACATTTTCCAGATCGAATCCCAGAGAATGATTTTTGGGCCTTTTTAAATACTTAGTTTTATATTGGAGATATGAGGTTTGTTTTTCCTTTCCACAAACACATGATGAAATCTTCATACACTTCCGTCAACATCATTACATACCAAATTTACTATGGAAGTTTTATGATGCCATTGCACATTCCACAAAACATATATATTTTTTTTGTTCTACACAATTTTTGGTGTTCTTCACACGTCTTACATATATGTATTTTCTCATGTTTTAAAATCATTTTTCATTTAATCTGGTATGCAACAGCTTGATGGAGAACTGCACCCTGAATCTCACTGTACAGTAAATGAAGGTATGCATATTTGTTAAAAGCTACATAAACCTTTTTTTCTAAATAAACAATTTTACTTCTGTATTATCCCAATCATGATAAGACTAAGCCACCCAGAGTCAGTAGGTGAAATTGTACCAAAAGCTTTAAGTTATGCCGATGATAATTCTGCATTTAGCTTAAATGCGTAAATATGTAACCACAAATTACTTATCTTAACAACACAGTTTAAAGCACCTTTATGAAGATGTGGGCATGTATTTAAAGAAATGATTTTCTCGGTGAGACTTCCATGATTTGCTAATTTAATAAGCCATCATGGCCCCAGAGCAAAACTAAAGAGGAAATACAGGACACCAAACATGTCTTGGCTGATCCACTACATTAATGCAAGTACAAAATTGTATTTTTTACCAAACCATTCAGTACAAATATACTGTTTTTGTATAATAATGTTTATTAATGAGCTTCTCTGCTGGTTCGGTTTGTGGCATGGGTTATGGGCCTGATTATATCCTGAATGAATGCTGTTATATTAACTAAATCCGCTATTGTGCGCGTCCCAAGCTGCTTTGTTTCTCATTACTGCTCCAGAACAGCCCAAATGTGCTCACACCACAGTTAATCAAAAGCATGCAGTTACTGCTGCACTACCCACCACAAAACCCTTTTGTTGAGAAAAAAATCCATTACCTGAGAGCTCAGCAAGCCTTTTGCACCAATTTACCCAAACACATACACATATAAACCCACCTACCTGAAGAGCAACATCACTCACCATCCGGACAGCTAGAGAGAGTTTTAAAGATGGCAAACTTTCTGACTGGACTCTCAGAACAGTTTGAGCTGATCACTTTTCTCCAAATAACACAATTCATATTGGAGAAAGTGACTAACCTCATTCAGTTTAAAGTCACACAAAACCTGGTATGAAGACCAAATTGCTTGATGGTTCCTGAAATAATACCATTAAATAGCATGCTGTGTCGCATTTGCAAATTAGATCATCATAAATAATACTCGCCTTTCACGTCCTCGACACTGAGTCAGATTTTAAGACAACTATAAAATTGCAGCAAATCTGTTGCAGTGACAATATTCAGCCTTTTTCCAGCCAATTGTAATCATTAAAACATTTTTGTAAGGTTTCAGGTGACTTTAAGGGTGAAGTTTTAAACTAGTGAAATGAATGCAGATGGGAAAAAAAAAAAAAATTGGAAATGCTCAATGCGGAAATGCTTGATATCCCAGACCCTTTGAGTCAAAACCCAAGTTACTGAGTCAAGTTACCACATGTATATGTAGGCACGTGCTGATATTATCAAATACTATACTAGAAAAATACTAATAAAGAAATACAAAGTGTGTACTATATATGTATGTATACAGTTTACTTTTAAGTACCGTCATTGAATAAACTACCAGACACCACCAGTCAATTTTTTTACTACTTCAATAGGGATGACATTCACATTCAATATTCAATCAATAATATGGAATATATCCAAACTTTTGACTGGTAATAGATACAGCTAATTTGGTAATAGTATCAAAGTAATCTTCAGAGTAAACTAACCACATCTAAGCTTACTCACAATTTTATTTGTCCCAATTCAATCTTAAGTAATTATGGAACTAATACAAGGAAAGTATATATAGTAATAAAATTTACGTTTACATTATGCTATGATATTTTTACTTAACCACAGCATTGTTGAAATGTTGCTTATGATTAGACAGCTAGTTATTAGGTTCCTATAACAGCAGCTCTGTTAATAGTTCCAGCTACGAGGTTTATATCAATGCATTTATTCTAATACATTATCCTTTCTATAGTAGCAACTCATTCAGGGACTTAAACACATGAACAGATTTTAAACAGTTGATATAGTCAAGTTTTCAGTGAGAAGATTTTATATCTTTGGAAGGAGTTTCCTGTGTCAGTGCTTTGTAACAGTCTGAGCTAAAGCTGTATACTTTGGTTCTATCAGGAAATAATCAACTTTGAGGTGAAAATACATTTTGCATTAGGCTACATCACTCCACCCCATTCTTGATTGTTTTTCCAATACATCCAGCCTCATTATGGTTTATTATTGCTCACTCGATATACTATATATACCTACGCCAAAGAGGTTATGTTTTCAATGCGGTTTGTTTGTGTGTTTGTCTGTCTGACTGTAAGCAGGATTGTGCAAAACCTGATTTCCACGACACTTAGTTGAAGGGTGTAGCAAAGGCCAAGGAAGAGGACATTAAATTTTGAAGCGGCTCCAAGACGCAGGGCGGATACACGAAATTAATTTCACTTTGCGAGATATAGCGGTCTGCACTCAATGCCATCATCTTGATATCTAGTAGATCACAGTAAGGTTCAATAGTGACAAAACAGAGAGGGTTTGCACTGACATCAGACTGAGTGGCAAAACATATATAGAAAATTTTAGTAGAATAAACTACAAAATCGGGAATAAAACAAATGACTAAGTGCTTAAATTAAAGGCAGTTGGACTTGACAGCGATCCTTATTTTGCGTTTTCACTGCATTTGAGAGGAATGCTAACAGTGCCACTCAATCTTTCTGCCACTCAGTGGCTGTAAGCACAATGACTTCCACCTATCGTGATGTCACATGCATAGCCTAAAACAATATACAAAAGGAAAATAAGTTTATTGAGTATTGATTCTCCATGAGAAGAGAAACTGCAGCACCAGAGAAACCTCTGTACTGAACACTCACTTGATTTACATATTTGCAGGTGAGCTGATGTAAACAATTGTTTCAAACTTTAAGCTTTTGTTATAAGGATTCATCAAACTTAATGATTAAGTGTTTTATTCTGTTTTCAAAGTTTAAAGCTATTTTGGAGAGCTATTTTTGTTATTGATTGGTGAGCCTAAAGTCTGCTTGTAGTTAGATTGGCATTGGTACCATTTTTGATATTATATGCAGATCTGCATACCATGGAAGAGTTGTCCTTGGTGGAGGTCTACGGTCTCCGAGTGCCCTTCTAGTTTCCCCTGCCTGCCTAGTCACTATGAATATCAGTCTGCCCTTTTTAAGCAGGCTTATAACACCTCACATCCTACATCTCACTCTCATATCTGCATGTTAAATACTGTTATACTGTATAAATAAATATCAGCACATGCCTATGCACATATTTGAAAACATGGCTGCTGATTTCAGATCAGGTTTGGCATCCAACAAACACGCTGAAATCACGACATGCAGTGGGTTTCACTCAGTGGAACAGGTGACATTCCTAACTGATGAAGAAACATGTGACACTGTGTTAGAGTGGATCAGGCTATGGTTTAGTGCCACTAGTGACTGTAGTTCCCTTTCCCAAAAGACACCAGTGAGGATGTACATGATGGGTCAATATGTCTGGGTTACACACATAAAGGATGCACGAACACACACCCACATGTCCATGCACAAGCATGCGTCTTACATGAGAAACACTTGGGAAGAGCCCTGGATTTTGACATCACACACGTAGAGACCTTCTTACAATGGCTAGGGGTGACTGGGGAACAGAGAACCGAACACGGTCAAAATCCAAAATGGCAGTCAAAATCCGATTTTTCCGACTCAGACGTGCAGAAACACACAGATACAAGCAAATACACACTCACACCTGGGACAAGAACAAACATGCTCAGTTGCCGAGGTCATCAGTATTGAGCCGCCTCATTTCTTGAAATTATTTTTGTAATCAAGCGTGACATTCAATTACTTGTACAGGAAGAGGACGTCTGTTATTCTTGAAGATTCATAATCATTATAAATGTGGCCAAGTGGGAGGAATTGGGAATGATTTTACACACACATTCCTCAACCCTCCTACTATTACAACCCGAATTCCAGAAAAGTTGGGACATTCCGTAAATTTGAATAAAATGAAAACTAAAAGACTTTCAAATCACATGAGCCAATATTTTATTCACAACAGAACATAGATA
>JAQQZR010000007.1:15833022-15849567 GCA_030068235.1 Notoglanidium macrostoma
TATCTATGTTCTGTTGTGAATAAAATATTGGCTCATGTGATTTGAGAGTCTTTTAGTTTTCATTTTATTCAAATTTATTTCAAACGTCCTAACTTTACTGGAATTCGGGCTGTATGATTTACAGTTTCATACAATTGGCACTCAGTATTTTCAGATTCACACACTTCATGCTGGCTGGTTTTCCCCATATGCTCCTTCTGTTCTGTAGAGAAATTGTACACTGTGTAATTATTTATGCTTTCCAATGCATTTATTAGATTTGCTGCACTTGCTACTTGTGCAGTTTTCTTGCCTTATACTGTCACAGTATCTGTAGTCACACACTAAGCCACTGCAATGTGTTTTACTAGAAATAGGATCAATTATCTGATATATGAAAGGCAAATTAAAAGTAGCCTGTTGTGATGTGATGTGGTAAATTGCAGAAAGAAAACAAGCGTGAGCTTGCAAATGGTGCAGGTGTCTAAGATTACACCCTCTTAAGTTCCAATCCTGACAGTGCCACAGCCATTTGTGGCTGGGAATAGAAAGCATAATTGCTCTCTGGGTGGGAAGGACGACCTTTCTCACTCTCTCCTGTACATCAGAGCAATGCTAGAATTACTGCCATGCTTGTGAATGTGTCCCATAAGCATCATAGGAGAAAAATAAAAACCGGCAAATAAAAAGCTTTTATTTACAGAATTTGCTCAGTATGTCCAGCATTTTTCTCACTACAAAAACAAAGTAGATGTAATATGCAGTCAATAAATACAGGGTTAATGGTGTAACACGCCTCAATAATGTGCTGATGCAAATGCTGACGCAACATTCCTAATTTTCTCTCCATGGACCTACGCTTTCAAATTGATTAGAATTCTTTGGATTCCTTCTTCCTGGCTTGGCTACATCATGGCTTGTAAAAATATAAAAAGTATACATTAACCCTATGTTATAAAGCTCATTAACGACCAGGCCATTTTTTCATTATCTTTTTACCCAGCTTTATCAAAGGTAAAATAATTATAATTATGGCGTTATCTGTATATATGTAAACAGACGGGATAACACCTGGCACTCCAGGACTTGCTTAGACAGACTGATTCATTATGGTGTTGGAAAATAAGGCACTAATAAAAAGGACAGCATACAGAAGTGTCCATGTTTTTGGTATACCACCAGTTGGCACCTGTTTTATTGCTGAATTGGCAACGGTGCTGATTTATGAGGAACTGTGTGGGATTTAGTACATTTCACACAGCTGGGTGCCAAGTGGCTGTATAGTAAATGAAGGATTTATGGTGCGCTACTGCAGGAATGGGATATTACAATTCGGAAGACATCTCTAACGCCTTTTAAGCGAATTAAATTTTTTTGTTTTTAAGCTTCTTTTATTATTTTTGCCAGACCACCAAGTGGGCCAGCCTAGGAATCTCACATTTAATTGGTTACCACTTACAAGCTGTATCTGAAATCTCGCCCAAACTTACTTGCTTTTTATTTACAATACAGAACGTTCACTATATAGTGGGCAGTAATGAGGTAGAATTGAGAGTGCACCGGAAACCCATCACGGTGACCTGCTGTCAGGTAAACAAACTTAAATAGAACATAAATAAACTAGAAATTATCTGTCAGACCATGACCACAAAGCTGATTTAAAAATACAACTATGATATACATGTTGGTTTTAGTGGTCTATGAACATTTTTTTCATCCTGACAAATACTTTAGTGAAGAAGTAGTGTGCACTTGTTAGGGGGGGGAATATCATACATTTATTAACTAGCCTACAGGGAAAGTGAAACTCCAACACGCTGCCCTGTACCATGGTTTGATTACCATACCGTACAAAAAAAATTGTAGCTAAGATAAAAGAATAAGGTTATATAAAGCTGGTTAGGCAGATAAGTGCATTAATACAGACTAGAGGAAACAAAGAATATATACTCTTCTAACAAAGTTTGTAATTGCGCCTTCAACAGCTACAAGATGTGGTGTTCGGTCCTTATTCATGCCGAACTAGCATCTTTGCTTTCTCTAAATATGTTTATACACGAGATGACTGCATCTAGTAAACAGAAGAGTAATATGACATCATCCAGGCTCGAGACGCTTTCTGAATTGACTTGGCTTGTCTCGGTTTTGGGCATTGTTCTTGGTCTCGTTCTTAACTTGTAAAAATCATATTTGTATTGTCTTTCTTTTCCTTAGGCACAAAGTTCCTTCTCGAAAACATTGTTGGGGCAATACACATGTGAAGCCGATTAGCTGACGTAAAGCCTTGGCCTCTTTAATAATAATAATCCATGATGCTTTTCAGTCTTGATCTTGATTCAGTCTTGGGTTCATCTTGATGTATTGACCCTTAAGCCTGTCTTGGTGTGATCTCGACTATCTCGACTAGTTACAGCATCTAGGTGCAATGCACCACCATGAAGAGCATTACATTTAAACATAGCTATATGCCAAATGAAAACTTTAGTTTTGCACAAGTATCTAGGAAGTAGGTTTTTTTTTTCCTTTTCCTGGTTGTTTATGGGTAATTCCGAATAAAAAAAAAAACCCAATAGTCCGGATCATCACATCACATCACATCCGTCACATTGGGCCTGATTCTCCCATTCACGACTGAGTCATTTCTTGCGCACTTTCAGTTATGCGTATGTGCTCTGACCATGCCCACCGCGTGCAAGTTCAAAATGAAGGAGGCCTCATGAATGAAGGTATGATTTATTCGAAATTGAAGTAGACTGAGTCGCACTGCCACGTATTTTGGCTGTCAGGAAACCGTGGAACATGGACTTTCACATTCCCATGCAAATGTCATTACAATCCATTCGAAGCATAAGCCAGACTGATTCTGGAAATAAACGCTAAAGCTTGAGCTCAGCTATAGTAATAATCACCTCAAAGGAAGGCATTCCCTTCTATGTAGCCCTATGACATAACCCAATCAAATAAAATGAATATATACGAAACGACACGTGTGCTGGACCTGTTTGACGTGAAGATTCATCAATAAAAATTCAATCTGGTGAGGACCAGTAAGTATGTTGTAAGTATGTAAGTACAAAAATATAAAACGTGGCGACGATGTAACTAATATTAAAACGTGGCCACAATATGCATGTATACATTTCTTTTCGTGTCATGAGCGGGGCTCCGTAAACAAGAAGTGCAGGTGAGGCTAGAAAGCGATTTGTCCAGTATTCTGGATACACTGCGTGTCAGTGAGAACCAGTATATCCAGACGAGGTGGGAATACTCGTAACTGTCTTCTTTGCACTTTTTTGGCTCGTCTCCTTCTTCAGAAGCACAAGCAAATGCAGAGCGGGGGTTTCCGATTAGGATTGTCAAGGCTTATCAGAAGGTCGGTCCTGTTTATCTTATCGTAGCTACGGGGCTAATCTTATAGAACAAATCTAATTCTAATCTTAACTGATATTTCTGTTTTATTCTACTGGATCTAATGATTTACCAGGCTTGTGCTCAACGAAGTGATGTACAATATTTTTTTCTGTTCAACAATGTAATATATGGTTACAGGAAATGTTGTGGTTTAAAACAATTTGCACACAAGTTTTGGAATTGTGTACGTTTATTTTGTACATCTATGATAACGTCTGAAACCGACTTAAAAGGCAATGTATCGTTTTGCAACGTAATGGCGCTTGGTTTACTACAGCCCTCGACAGCGCACAGCTGAAACAGTGTGTAAGTAAAAGCGGGATGCAAGTAGACGGTACTTACATAAGAAACACCCAGATTCGGCACTTCCTCCAGTTTAGATTTAAACAGGAAAGAAAAGAGTACAGGCTTTTTGTTTTCTAGTAGCTCATGCTTTCAAGATTGGTGATTTTGCCGGGCTAAATTTCTCCTAGATGATCTCGGCATGAAGCTAATTTCTGCCAGACCGCTACCAGAAGCGAATTCCTCATATGCATTCCCATGTCCTTTCCCATTCAAGTGATTTGTTTTTTCACATTTGCATTCAGGCTGACTGCTCCTGGGTTGTTCTAGCTTAAGCTTAAGCGAGTAGCCTAAATAATGCAATTGAAAACAACTGCTTGGTTTCTTGTGTTTACTAAAAAAGGACTTGAAACCTTTAGGTTTGCCTTTAGGCTTCTAGACACTTTTTCTGAAAAGCGAGTGTGACTGGCAGCGAGGATAGCGTCTTGTTTAACTCTGCTGGAAGGTTATGAGGGTTCAGCAGCCGCCAGAGAGAAAGACACAGAGAGACGTTAACTCTGTATATATATATACATATATATATATCTCAGATATAAGTATCTCAGAATGCAAGGTAGACCACGCATACACACACACACACACACACACATATACATCAACACATGCAGACAACCAATTCCGACATCTTTCAAGTCTCGTGTGCAAACTAATGTCAACTAAAAAAAAGAGATCAGACGAAAAGATGTCACAAATATAAGAAATAATAATTGCTGTATAATCCATATTATGCCATCGTATGCCTCTTACCCATGCCACTACTGTGGTTGAAGTCTCCTTTGACAATTTTGCAGGACTTGCCGTCTCCGTTACACACTCCACAGCGGTCCTCTTTGGCTGAGGAGCCGATAATGCCGTCACAGCCGATTTTCTGAAGCAAAATGAAAGTTTGATTACAAAACAGTTACAGTGGTTGAAGTAGCATTCTGACACTTTGTTAGTGTTAGTCGGCTGAACAGAGAGACTGTTGAGTAGCAGTTCTCGCAGTAGGGACCAATACAGAAGCACAACGCATTGTTTGTTAATCCTTATTGCAGTACTGGCTTTTGAAACACTTACCGCAGAAGGCTGAACTATACAGACAAGTCACTGTGTTCTGTTTGCGTGTTGATTAATATTAAGTCACATGACAATATTTATCTATGACCTCTGATTACTATGTAGTGCTAAACAAATTGCAAGGAGTTGCTGGCGAAATGTCATTAAAAATATTTGGTATATACTGCATAATCAATAAGGGGTGGGGATAGGTTAAAAAGACTCCTGCAAAGAGAATCCTTTTGGATATATACCATAAAAGCTACACAATATGCTGGTACAATGTGGAACTGGATTTCTCTCCTTTCCTTTCATTGTATCTGACTCCGTCAACAGGCAATGCAGATTCCGTTGTATGTATTTAATCTAAAATATTTCATCTGCAAAGACGTTTTATATATACTTTTTTTGAAGTGTATGTGAGCCCCAACTTGAAAAGAAGTGAAATGTTGGTGTGAAAATCCTTTTTGCAAAAAAAGGTTTTTCGTTATTTATTCAAAACTAAAATATGAAGACATCCCTATATATATATATATATATATATATATATATATATATATATTCTTCAGTCTACGAAAGACATTGCTTTTTGGTTTGATCATTTTTGATATGCAGTTTCTTTGTTGTTATATGGTATGAAAAAGTTTTTGGTCATGTGACACCCTTAACCTGGTGACTACTACCTGTTCATACTGATCGTGTGATCAACTATTCAGATGGAAGGAGCAGCCCAAAGGCAATCAATCTGACTGATAAATGCCACTATGGCTGAAACCCTTAGGGATGTTTTAACTGAATAGCCACGTGATATTAAAGGCTTTTTAAATGTACAACCCTCTTGACAGCCTCAGATTTTTGCAACATGTTTGTACTACATAGTACTATTTACTTATTGATGCTTGTCAATAAAAAAAAAAAACAAGCTAGCTAACGTAATCCCACATGATGTGAGCGCATGCACTAGGGGGCAGTGTTGCATGTGTGTGAAAATGTGAATAAGTGGCGTGAATGAGCATCAAGACTAGAGCCTCTGGAACCCAACAATAAAGTCATGGGAATTAGTCATGGGAAACAATGCCAAGTGATCAACAAGGGATCGTACTGAATCCAGCGCAATAACAGGATGGTGATAGGCCTGTGCATTGGTAAGAATCTGATGATCATGATGCAGGGTTTACGTTTCAATATATTGCGAAATATTGTGATTCTGTAAGCAAGGAAAACTATCATAGTATACAGAACAGGTTTGCTGATGCTAACCGTAGCGGTGTTAACCTTAACGCAAGTACCCTTACGATACTTCCTGTCTCAGTTTACGCTTTTCTGTCTTTAGGTTATGTATGACTGGAAGAATCGAATGGCTGAAGAGAGATTACAACTTCTATCTAGTGGTTGGGGTTTTTAAACACACTGCAAAACAAACCACTGCCTGCCATGAATTTTTGCATGTAAAGTATTTTTTATATAATTACAAATCAGTGTTTTTGTGAATCGATACAGTATCACAAAACATAATACCACGATACTGAAGTGTATAAATATTTTCTTACATGCCTAGTTGGTGTGGTTTAAATTAGTAATTTTTTTATATCATGTGAAATCTATATAACTGGGTTCATTAGAAAATATCGCAGAGATTGGTCAAATTTTCTGCAGGAACAGGACAGTCATGTGAATTCCATGCTTTTCAAGATTTATTGTCTTAGCAACAGGTCGGACAACAGTTTCAACTACATAACCCATGATCATGTTGAACCGTGGGAGGAAACCGGAGCACCCGGAGGAAACTCACGCATGCACGGGGAGAACATGCAAACTCCGCACAGAAAGGCACCCTGGGTGACCCGGGGATCGAACCCGGGACCTTCTTGCTGTGAGGCGACAGTGCTAACCACCGCACCACCGTGCCGCCTTTGCTATATGACATTATAGCATTTTACATTTATGTGCCTTTCACAGTATACAATATCAGGGATGTAAACTAATATGAATACATTATTCTGAGATGTACTTGAGCTGAACTGTCAGAATCATAATTGGAATACCGTTTTGACAGTGTTGGCATTTGCATCTCTGTTTTTCTTTTTTAAGTATCTTCCAAAAAAAAGGGAATGTCTATGAAATATGTAATGTGATAAACAGACATGAAAACTGAAAGGTAAGGCACAGTAATGCAGATGTATATGGATTCATTAGGTGAGCGGAAAAGCAAAGTGGAAAAGATCCGTTTTGAATTCCATTTTAAAATGGGGATGGGAGGTGCAGGCATGAGCTGGAGAGGAAGAGTATTACGCAGTTTTGGGGCATTCCACAGACTGTATATGAGTGGACATCATATCAGGGAGTCAGAAGTGAAGCCAAGATGATTCTGAGGCCCTCTAGTGACTGGCTGCAGTACAATTCTTAACCCTGCCCATTCCCATGTTAGTGGACGAAGCCAAACTTCTATTTCAAGACTCCATAATACTTTTTGGGAATAGTGTTCTGCCATAAGTACAAGCACAGTTGACCCCCGCTATCCAAGTCAAGCCTCATGAACATTCGCACACTGCAACATGGACCTGAAGTTCTTGATAGTTCTGTAGCAAAGCGATGAATTGTTCGTCTGGAAAATGTTTTAAAAGACTCTCACCCTCGTTGTACTGATACAGCTAGCAATGTGAGTGAATGAAGTAATGGCATAAACCAAGGCAGCTAACACTAGCTAAATTTCATTATAATTCGTAAACTGTATGACCTTACCAAACACTCAAAATATCTTGGTTAACCAGTCAGATGGGTAAAGCTAGATGAAAATTAGAATCCAGATCAAAATTATGGAGAGCAACGATTTTTTTTTTTACATTCATGTCATTTGGCAGACACCCTTATCCAGAGCGACTCACACATATCTCATTAATACAGCTGAGCAGTTGAGGGTTAAGGACCTTGCTCAAGGGCCCAGCACTGGTAGCTTCTAATCAATAGGCCAACATCTTAACCACTGAGCTACCACTGCCCTACCCGTTTTAAAAATTAAGTTGTGTTTAGTGTAAATGTTGCCTGCTGTTTACAGGTATATTTTCAGCTGGTACCTTACATTAGCTGCTTCTACTTACACTACTTTGGTTAAAATGATGGATGATGTAAGCTCCATAACACATGGAGGCTCAGTCTGTTATGACTCATAGCTCAAAATCTTTTCCTGACAATAGTAAAATCAATATACGAGCGAAAATTAGACGACTAGAGTTTAGTAAATTAAGTGGCACTTTAGGCACCCAAGTTCAATCTCCTATGGTGCAGGGATGACAGGAAAGGATAAACACCCCCAGATGTACTTAAATACCAGAAGAAATATTTTTTACTGTATTCGAAAAACATACAGGGGAGCAGCGTAACATTTTAAATATGGGTGTGATGTCACACTGTTTGAGATCATTTCTGGATTCAGGACTGTTTTCAGATGTTTAAATTATTGCTCGGCCTTTATATTCAAATCTATACATTTGTAGCAAAGTGATTTTTACTTCGCCAAAACGCAATAATGAGACGAAAGTCCGAAGCTCCTTTAGTTTCATATAATGACAAAAAGGTGCAGTGAAAGATCCGTTTATTCACAGCTAAAGTTTCGGTTACTGCTTACATGTGTCATAAACATCATGTCATTGGGTTGCTAATAGGGATTATAGAGATGATCTCCAATCTCTTACATCATGAAAGGAATGGGATACTCTAAACAAGAGTTCAACACAGTCTTCTCTAACACACACACAGCTTATAAGTGGGTGTATAACTTTCTGCAAGACATCCAACATTTCCAATGTGTGTGAATCAGCGGGATAGAAACAGACAAAGAAGAAAAACGAGAAAGCAAACCAAGAGCAGGATGCAGCTGAAGTGTGCACTCATTCTCCAGCTCTAAAGAACAAAGCTCTGAGCTGGGAGTGCAGATGGATTTGTAACACACCCAGACTACAGACTAGAGACTAAGGCTTTGAAATGACCTCACAGGGGGTTTTCTGCATGTGCTAATGTGTTAAACATGAGAGAAAGAGAGAAAGAGAGAGTGTGTTGACTGACTGTCTGGAATCTGGAAGTAATTTCATGAAAGTGTAGTCAGAGTAAAAAGAGAGAATCCAACGCATGTTCTTATACCTATAAGGCCACAAGGTCTTATACCTTTTTGTTTATGTGACTGAGTCTGGCTATGACCTTTACTGTGTGTGTGTGTGTGTGTGTGTGTGTGTGTGTGTGTGTGTGTGTGTGTGTATGTGAGTGAGTGCGTGTGTGTTATTACATGTTGAAGACCGAAAAACGTATTTAACCACCAGAGTGAGGATATTTTTGGGAAGTGAGGACATTGTGGCTGGTTCTCACTTCTTCAAACTGGTTTTAGTGGGTTAAGACTTGGTTTTAGTGTTCAGGTTACAATTAGGGTGAGAGTTGTGGCTTGGCATTCAGTTTTGATGGTTAATGTTGGGGTAAGGAGCTGGGGAATACATTATGTCAGTGAGTGTCCTCACAAAGATAGAAGTACAAGTATGTGTGTGTGTCCTCACAAATATATAAGTATAAGTTTGTGTGTGTTATGGGTCATGACCAAATATGTTTTTTGATAGACATATTTTAGAAAGCTAAATGTCCTTTGGTACACTAAATACCCTATGATAGAGATAAATATCCTTTTATTGATATTAATGTCCTCATGTAGAGCTAAATGTCCGTTGGTACACTAAATGTTATTCAGTAGTTGAAATGGCTGTAAATGTAAAAATGTCTGAAAAAGTATTTTTTACAAAAACTGCAGATTTAATTAATAAAAAACCCTAAAAACCCTTTTGGTCACTAACTAAGGTTAGATTTGAGTAGGCGTAGCATTAACTAGCTACAGTAAACATTAAGAGCTAAGAGACAAGAGACGGTAAGATAGAAAAACTATATAACATTGCAGAAGTGCCAAATTGCTACTGTCAGCATTCGTATTTCTTTTGTATAGAAGAAATAAACCACTTTGGGACATGATAGGGTGCGCTGTTATTGGAATATAATCAACTTTGGAGTGGCAAGGATATCACACCATCCCATTGTTGATTATTTTCCTAAAACACTATGCCCCATTATGTTTTATTCCTTAAATAAATGAGTAATAATTTGGCCCTCTATGTAATTCTGTTTGGACTGCCACATCTGTCTGACCTCCAACATGTGTTGGGTGTGTGTGTGTGTGTGTGTGTGTGTGTGTGTGTGTGAAAGAGAGAGAGTGCTGTCTCAGCATGTGGACCAGCTACATTGACAACATCTGTCTGTATCTTCACCCTGAAGGATTCTTCTCTCTCTCTTTTCTTTTCCTCTGTGTCTGTCTACCAAGTGTTTTGAATGTAGTGAAAACATGAGACTGTGAAAAACGGATGAAAGCTTGTGTGCATGTGTGTGTGTGCACATGAGAGAGTGAGTGAGTGAGAGAGAGAGAGAGAGAGAGAGAGGAGGAGAAAGCTTTCAAGAATTGAGTATTGCTGTACTGCAGCCAAACCTGACTTAACAGGCAGAGACAAACATGTCCATTGTTAACAAATGAAGCATCAGCAGAGGACAGTTTACACACAACACACACACACACACACACACACACACACACACACACACACAAATACCGAGTCAGCAGGGATTGAGCTGCGGAGAGAGAGAGCTCTGTGCGTGACACTCTAACCTCTTTGCATTTTGTGTGTGTGTGTGTGTGTGTGTGTGTGTGTGTGTGTGTGTGTGCGCGCGTTTGTATCCGCCCTATTTAAAAGCCAGCGGTGATTAATAGAACCTCTTATCATCACAAATAGAGCATCTTGAGTGCAGCTGAATGACAGTTATCACACTGAAAGCCGTTTTAATGGATTTCCCACCAAAATTTAAAATGCTAATGTTGATTGCTGCAGTGTTAAATCAATTGTTCATCAAAAACAAATCTACATATACAACTTAAAAAAGCGACTAATTTCCTATATTATTCCATTTAGTCAAGATATGTTTTATGGCTAGGTTTGCTTTTTTAGTTTTGCACTAATATAGGGACGCTTACTGCTCTCAGATTAGCACTGGCAGGAGTTTAAACGGGTAATAAGACCAAAATTGCATGTCAATAACTTTCATATTTCCCATTAATAAACATTTGTTAAACTACAAATGCGCTGTACTGTAAACACAAAAAAAAAGCACAAGCGGGGAGGATCTTATACAGTGTAAAAAGAACAGTACCTGACACTTCCCATGTACACACAAGTCACTCTCGTAGGGTCCACACGGCGTCCCGTCTAACACCCGCTCAGCCATCAGCACCGGCGCATCCCTGCCCACCGGCGTACAGTACAGAGCACACGGCTTCTCTGAGAAAATAAACACACAAACAGTCATGACCATTTATGTACTCTGGGGTCCAAAATCTGACATCACTAGTGAAAATGCATCTATTTCGCCTTCTTTTCTATTGTTGTACAACATTTTGTATTATAAAATATATCAGCAATAACTTGAATGGAAAATTCAAATTTGAAACGTCCCCCTTTTGACAGTTTGTGTAAATAGTGGCAACACGTTAGATCAGCTCCATCAACCGTCATCTGAAATGAAGGGATGAGACTCAAGGAAAATCTGACCTTTTGTAGAAAGGATTTTGTTTGATTTTAAATAGTGACCTAGGTAATAGTGACATATTCAATATATTGAGGGTTGTCTTTCTTGTTATTGTTTTTAAATGTTTCTAAATATTAAAACTGTCTGGTTCTTAAAAATTTTCAAAATTAAAAAAAAAAAAAAAACTTGCATGTTACTGAACAATGGTAGAACTAAATATATGATGAGGCCATGTATTTATGGAGAAAAGCTTTGTAGAGCTGTACTCAATACCCCCATGATCAAGTCCAAGACCAGGATTAGCTGAGACTGAGTCTTAAGTGGGGTTGAGGTGCTCTCTAGATCACTGTACACTATGTGGGATCTATTAGCAGAAATGGAGTATATATTCCATAATATACTTATGGAAATCATTCATGCATCATTTTATTCATGCACATTCGTGTATTCATTAGTGTATAATTAGCTGTAACTAAAATCGTTGTGTTCTCATAAGTTTAGAATGACCCCTTTATATCTATGTAGGGAGCAGGTCCACCTCTACAAAACTGCCATGCTGTGTCGCGACAGTAGCACAGAATGGGCAACCCTCTAGAGAGTGCCTTCTGCGTTTCACGTTTTTTGGCAGTATGCAGTGGCAGCATGAATCCAGAAGGAAGCGCCAGAAGGATGACAAAGAAGGAGGAAGCAAGACAAGGAATCATGCTGGCTAACAAGTTTGAGAACCCAAATTTTGTAAAATGGAGGCTCATACTTCTTATTTAAAAAAGCAAGGGAGGGTGAACGTCAGCACGTAGAAGTACTCTATGGGCACCTGACGGCCACGGTACGTTCTAATACACTCTTGGAAAGGAAGGGGTAAGGGAAGGGCATTCATTTGGTTGAATCCTACATAGTGGACCTTAAAAATTATAATCCAGAAATGTACCATTCTATACACAATCACAATCACAGTCTCAGTATTATATTGTCATGTTGCCTCCAGCCCTATTTTCAGTGTTACGCTAAATTGACAACGAGCAAGCTTATAAACTTAGGTCAGGTTCAAGTACAAAATTTAAAAGCATCGCTTATAGTAAACATAGTAAATTGTAACTAAAAAGGACTAAAACAGCTGAAAGTAGTGCGGCAGCAAATAAGGGGTCATATTTTGCTCACTACCTCAGTTAAGCTTGTAAGTTTGTGCATTTGTTTGTGTCTGTAAATTTAGATAATCAGATTAAGGGATCTCCACCTGCTGAATGAAACTGGTGGCAGCACGAGGAGGTTTTACTGCTTAGTCCATCTGTTCATTCTGAATCCTGTTTTGAACCTCAACCTGTTGTGGCTACTGGGTGTGGGACTGCCTCTATGACAGGTGCACTCAGTCCTATTTCAAGTGCTTTCCTGAGAAGAAGATGAAAGCGCGTCCAAACAGACGTCATGGATGTGAGTGGTTCTTGAATAAACAGACCACTGGTCTTAATGTGCAGGTTTGTCTGCACCAAGCTCAAAAGTTTTTTAGTGCCTTGGAATTTATGTGAAATTGTGTGTTTTGGGCATGACAAAATAATATAACAGGAATAAGAAAACAGGATGAAATGTGCGTTAAATCTGGGGCAACAAAGGCTCAACCGCAACCAGAAGGTTGCGAGTACAAATCCTACGACTGCCAGAAGGCCACTGTTGCCTCAAGCAAAGCCGTTAACACTCAGCTCAGCTCTGTGCATGGGGGATTCTGACTCGGTTGTAAATAGAGGAGACTGTGTTTAGGAGTCTCAGGTTCATTTTGGCTTAAGGAGATGAGGGAAATATAATACAAACAAACTTGAAGACCAAGAAGAACCTCACAAGTCTCTGGGCTTGTTTCTATATCTTGGTGGGGAACAAGTATCCACACAGAGATAGGAAAAACAAAAATACTTTTGACCTTTTGGGGAGTTTTGGCAGGAAACCACGAGGAAAACTATTTCCTTAGAAAAGGTAAATGAGCCAAATGTTTTTCTTTTGGATCCAGACCTTATGGTTAGATTCAGTTATAGAGTAACATTAATGAGCTTTGTTAATATTTATGTCAATGGAAGGTCCTCACAAGGATAGTAATATGATAGTGTGTGTGTGTGTGTGTGTGTGGGTATGTGAAGGAGTGGCATTTGCAATAAACATTTTCTTCCTCATCCTGTTATGAAAAAGCTGGGTCACACATGAAAATTGACATTTGGTGGGCAGCTGTAATAATTTCCTTCGGTGAAATTCAGCTGGATCAAAATGTGATTAAACATCCTGCAGAGCAAAGCACTGAAGCAAAAAAAAAAACGAATACAATTTGAGAAATAAATAACAAAAGCAACTGTAGAATGTTAGAGTCCTTTTCACCTGGCAACCAAAGTCTGACGTATGCTCTAGGAGTTACCAAACGTGTTTCACAGCAGTTTTTTCATTTGCAAATTCCAATATTTTGAAGCTTTTACAGTAACAGTGTCACTTTAACTGCATTCCATTCAAGAGGAAGCAGTCTAGCTAGGCTGCATTTTTTTTTTTTTTTTTAGGTTTAAGCCTTTTTTCCAGTTCACAAGACAGAATAAGGACAAAGTCCTTTCCTTATACAAAATTCCAACAGGAATCCATGGCATATCAGTAAAAGAGTAAAAAATAAACAAGAGTTGTTGTAGGACATTCACAGGAAACCATGGGGTAGATACATGACCCCATGAAAATTCATGGTTCAAATTCACAAAGCCTTCCATAAAAGATCCCTGCAGCCCAGAATGTCTTCGGTGCACATGGCACTCCCATACAATTGACATAATACCCATATAAAGACATAAGTCTTCCATGAAAGGTTACAAGTACAGGTGAAGTGTTTCAGTTAATGTTCACGACAAACATCAGAATGGATAAAAATGTGATCTCAGTGGCTTTTAACCATGGCACGGTTGTTGCTGCTAGACTGGCTGGTTTGAGTATTTCAGAAACTGCTGACCTCTTGGAAATTTCATGCACAACAGAGTCAAGAGTTTACAGAAAATGCTGCAAAAATCAGAAAACATCCAGTGACTGACAGTTTTAAAGACTTTAATGACTTGTGGATGAGAGCAGTCAGGGTCAAACTGGTTCTAGCTGACAGGAAGGTAACTCAAATAACCACCATCCATCCATCCAGCCATCCATCCATACATCCATCCATTGTCTATACCGCTTATCCATCAGGGACATGGGGAAGCTGGCGCCAATCCCAGCTGACTTCAGATTAGGACAACCACGGTAACTCAAATGACCACTCTTTATTACTGTGATGAGCAGAAAATCAACTCAGGCTGCACAGCATTTCAAACCTGAAGGCAGGTGAGCAACAACAGAAGACCACATGGAGTTTCACTTCTGTCAGAATACGACAGGAATCTGATAGAGCCTTGGCTCACACAAACTGGACAATTGAAGTCTGGTCCCCCATTACAATCCCATATTCAATCCATGGCAATTCACTATGGGATACAATTACACTTGGGAACGATAATGGAAATCTCACAAGAATAACCCGTAAGGGTCATTTTGGACAAATCTGAAGGATCATTGCATGTGACTGTAGAGAAAGCAGCAGGTAATATATAAGTGGCACATGACATCATATTTGTGGGATTCAGTGTGTGCCAGTTGTAAACAGTTGCTAATAGTATTAACATTTCATCACTAATGTTAACACTTTATGGTCTGGACACATGAGATTTATTTTGGCCCACGGATTTGTCGCAAATTGTTTCTCTTCCCCTTTTTTACATTGAAGACGCAATGCAAGTAAATTACTGACAAATGAAGGTGTATATTATATGGGCTTATGGTCTTAGGTGAGGTAATGTTTGTGTTATTTGGTTTATTATAGGAAAAAAATAAAAATGGGAGGAGGAAAGTTGTGGCTTGTACCTGTCACATATAATCTACAGCAGTCCCTTGACACTGGGAGGGATTCAAACCACCATTCAGACATAAATGACACATATATTTGTGTAATAAAGGAAACTATGTAGCACATTGCGTTTTATCAGTGTCTGGAACAGACTAACAGTAACATGCCTAAATGCAAGTGAATATAATACTCTGTGTGTGTGTGTTTGTGTGACCTCACCGTCATTTACAACAGCTGTCCACATTTGGCTCTTCTTCTTGCCCGCCTGGCGCTCATGAGACTGGCACTGTTGGTCTCTAAATGTAGGCGAGCCCTTGGAACATGGAGGACCCTCACACACTTTGTGCTCCACACTGCCCCCCAGACACTGTTTCCCTCCAGGACCAGGTCTACAACAACACAACACAAAGTAACTTAACACCTGTGCACACTCACCTGAGTAACTGTTTGTGTTAAGTCTTCTAAACAAACAATTTACACTAAGGGCAGCTTTAATAAGGGTACATGACACCTACATAAGCCGTCCACTTTTACTGAATTCCGACACACCTGAAGTACAAAGATGCAGAATCATGATAAGACTTGTCTCACGTCCATCTGACACCAAAGTGACACATGCAGTCTTTATAACAGCTGATGCCTGTTGTAATAAAGTAGTACTATGAGGCAGAGGGAAGTGGTCGAGCATCATCTGCATGTGGATTTTCAACTGCTGAAATGTGTGTTGAAAATAAAGGCACGTGTGGAGGTCTGCTGAAATTGCGTCTTCCTTCCCACACATACACACCGGGTTCCACATATTACGTTTTATGGACACATATGTAAGTGTCATGTTGCTCTGCGAACACGGTTCTTATGTTAAGTGTCATCACAGGTTTACGAAGTGGGAGTCCGTGCCCTGGTGGACGTCAGTGAACAAGCAACGAGGCCACAGCTACACTGGAGCTGGCCACACCTACTCACTTTTGGGGAGTGCCACACATCCTTCACTTGGACTAATGATTACAACGGGCACACCTACTTCACTGGGACTGACAGTAACACAGGCTACACCTCCATCACTGGATCTATAAGGTACAGAGGTCATGCCCCCCTCACTGCAAAAGACACAGTAGCACAGTGCCTTTATTGGGACTGGCAAGCAGAGAGGCTACCATCTCCTTCACTGGGACTGACAGGTAGAGAGGCTACATCTCCTTCACTGGGACTGACAGGTAGAGAGGCTACATCTCCTTCACTGGGACTGACAGGTAGAGAGGCTACCATCTCCTTCACTGGGACTGACAGGTAGA
>JAQQZR010000007.1:15849667-15877340 GCA_030068235.1 Notoglanidium macrostoma
GCTACATCTCCTTCACTGGGACTGACAGATAGAGAGGCTACATCTCCTTCACTGGGACTGACAGGTAGAGAGGCTACATCTCCTTCACTGGGACTGACAGATAGAGAGGCTACATCTCCTTCACTGGGACTGACAGGTAGAGAGGCTACATCTCCTTCACTGGGACTTACAGGTAGAGAGGCTACATCTCCTTCACTGGGGCTGACAGATAGAGAGGCTACATCTCCTTCACTGGGACTGACAGGTAGAGAGGCTACATCTCCTTCACCGAAACCCATCTTTTAAATGTGCATTGCTTCTCAGTTAGTAGAAAATGAAAATGATTCATTTTTAGTCAGACTGAAGATCACAGGTTAATTACAGAGTCAAATATAGCAGCAGGTTATGCAGAAGGTATCTGTGATGTTTAATGGCTCAGACTTGAAGAAGTCAGGTCAATTAGAACAAGACCATTTAGTTAGCATTCATTTCTAAGCAGCAGGAATCCTAGGATATGTTGCCTCATAGAGCTGGAACAAGGCCTGTTGTTTCAAGCAAAGGAAAGCATACAACTCATTCTTATATATATTTTTTTATTAAATCAGCTAAACAGAAGTGTCATGAAGTAGTATTTGTTGCTGTAAATCAAGCCTTTGTGTGATGAATATCCCCACTCAGACTCATTCCGACATATTCCACAGGGAAATCATAACGGATCCAGGCGTCCTTGTGGGTGTAAATATTTGGAACTGATACCGGAGCAATTTATGATTTTGCCTCTTGATTCATGATAGAGAGTGTAAGAATGAGCAGCTAAGACCACCTTCTTT
Source organism: Notoglanidium macrostoma (assembly GCA_030068235.1). NCBI lineage: Eukaryota > Metazoa > Chordata > Actinopteri > Siluriformes > Auchenoglanididae > Notoglanidium > Notoglanidium macrostoma. The sequence goes on from JAQQZR010000007.1 coordinate 15,850,477, forward strand.
GATTCTGCTCGACGTGACTCCTTTAAAATAGTTTCATTTCCATTTAATATGTCACACTCGTTTATAACAGTATTAAAAGGAATTAATGTACAGGCATTTTTTATTTCACATAATGTTTGTTTGCCTCCAAAACAACACTTCTACGAATGTACTGTTCTTGATTGTAAGTTCTTTTCATTCCTTAGCTGATGCTTTTATCTTTAATCGTTCTGTTAGGCCTGGAAAAATGTCTGTGAATGCATCATTATAAATTATGATTTTAAAACAAAGTTTGCCTGAACTTGTGTAATTTAGTTTCAAATAGCAGACAGCATATGCAAATAAAATCAGATCATTTAAAAAGGTAAGGTAAGCTTCTGTTTATATTTTTTCAGCACTGAAGTTTGCTCCTCCTTTAACTTTGCTAAGCTCCGCCCGTTTCCACTGGCCAGATATAGTTTCAACAGAAGGGGCGGAGTCAAGTGGGAAGATGAGGAACTCATCAACGCATCACAGATAATTACAAGCTGCTCCTCTAACCGAACGCAGTACGAAAAAGCTATTTACAAAGATTATCGGTGTAATAGATTTGCTAAATACATTAGCCTTATAACACTAGTGCACAAATAAAAAGAAAAACAAACCTTACTTGCTGATCAACCACATTTAGAGGGAAAATCTGCACATTTGATTTTATTTTACCTAGTACTATTACTATTTAACTATTATCTAAAGTTTTTCAAGTGGACAATGACTTCATTATGAATAACATCAGACTCAGGTTTAGGACATGGCTTAAAATCTGTTATAAGATTTGTAAAGTGTTGTACAATTGGGGGTTTCTACATTGGTTGATATAATAACGAAGATTAAGACCAATCCTCTTATTTAGTCTGCTTTATAAAAATATTCCAGCGGTTTCCGTAGCCAAAGAATGTTCCTCTTTAAACATACTGATACAGAGATATACCAAAAGCCGGGGTATTATTTGAAATGGGAAAAAACAATATCTTTGCAATCATGCAGTACAGTAGAGCTTCCTGAGGGACTTGACTCGAGGTCACTACCTGGTCCACACTCTGTGTGATCTGGATGATCGTTCCTGTTACGTGTAGCTCTCTAGAGTGACGGCCTATGACCAGAAGAAGTGACCTATATTTAAAAGCTCATAACTCTGTCAGTCTGTTTCAGGACCACATAGAAGTGAATTAGTCTCTGAGCTACTGCAGCCATGTTGGAACACGCTCTTCTGGCCTGAGGGCTTCCTCTCACTTTACACACAGACAAAACCGCAGACTAGATCATAATCCGGAGGTCTGAAAATCTGCAGACGGGGTCGAGACCTGGGTTAAGCGTTCAGTCTTCCAGCACTCTCATTGCTGCCATCAACTTTACAAACTTGAAGTTTACTATTTCTCAAAAACTTCTAACCAAGTCCTTCTTTTTTTTTTTTGCAGTTCAAGATAAATAGCTTTGGTTTGTACTTTCCCTCGCTCTGGCCTTCGTGATTGATGAAGCAAAGATACTGTCCTTTGGGATGCAAAACAGTCTAGGTCTAAATTTTGTTTTGGTTGGCTCAAGAGCATTTCTTATTAAGCATAAATGCGGTATTAGGATATTTTTACAAACAGTACCAGTCAAAAGTTTGGACACACCTTCTAATTCAATGGTTTTTCTTTCTTTTCATTGTTTTCTGGCACCATAATTATGAAATGACACACGGAATTACGTAATAAGCAAAAAAAAAGCAAAATGTTTTGTACTTTAGATTCTTCAAAGCATTTACCTTTTGCTTTGATGACAGCTCTGCACACTCGTGGCATTCTCTCGACCACCTTCATGGGGTAGTCAGCTGGAATGCTTTTCCAGCAGTCTTGATGGAGTTCCCATATATGTTGAGCACTTTTCTTTCACGCTGCGGTCCAACTCATCCCTAACCATCTCATTTGGATTCAGATCAGGTGATTGTGGAGGCCACGTCATCCTATGAAGCACTCCTTCACTCTCCTTCTTGGTTAAATAGCCCTACTATGTGTCTGGAGGTGTGTTTTGGGTCATTGTCCTGTTGAAAAACAAATGATGGTCCAACTAAGCACAAACCAGATGGGATGGCACGTCACTGCATAATGCTTTTGCAGTGATGCTGGTTAAGTATGCCTTAAATTTCGAATAAGTCACCAGCAAAGCACACCCACACCATCACACCTCCTCCTTCATGCTTCACGGTGGGAACCACACATGCAGATACCATCCGCTCCCCTTTTCTGCACCTCACAAAGACATGGCGATCGGAGCCAAAAATCTCATATTTGGATTCATCAAAACAAAGAACATATTTGTCACAACAGGCAACGTCCATTCCTTGTTGGCTCAAGCAATACTCTTCTTCTTATTAGCATCCCTCAGAAGTGGTTTCTTTGCAGAAATGACTCACGCTTTGAAGGCCTGATTCCTGCAGTCTCCTCCGAACAGCTGACGTTGAGATGCGCCTGATACTTGAACTCTGTGAAGCATTCATGTAGGCGCTAATCTGAAGTGATGTTAATTGACGATTTCCGAGGCTGGTAACTCGAATGAGCTTATCCTCTGCAGAAGGCAAGTCTTGGGCTTCCTTTCCTGGGAGGGTCCTCATGAGAGCCAGTTTCATCATAGCGTTGGACGGTTTTTGCAGCCGCACTTGAAGATACATTTAAAGTTCTTGCAAATTTCCGGACTGACTTGCTGTCATGTCTTACAGTAATGATGGACTGTCATTTCTCTGTACTTAATTGAGCAGTTCTTGACATAATATGGATTACTACACTTATAGTATAGTTATATATACAGTAAATCGCCCAATAGGGCTATTTACTGTATACCAACACTACCTTCACACATCACAACTGATGATCACGAATGCATTAAGAAAGCAAGAAATTCCAAAAATTTACTTTTGACAAGGAACAACTGTTAACTGAAAAGCATTCCAGGTGACTACCTCATGAAGCTGGTTAAGATAATGACAATAGTGTGCAAAGCCGTGTTCAAGGTAAACAGTGGCTAGTTTGATGAATATGAAGCAAATTTTGTTTTTTTGTTTTATAATTTGTGCTTAGCACACAATTCCGTATGTTTTATTTCATAGTTTTGATGTCTTCAGTATTGTTCTACAATGTAGAAAAACTTAACTTATGAATAACTATGAACCATTAAAATTCCATTGTATGAAATATAATGACAAAAAAGAAACTTGAACTTGATAAGTAGGAGTGTCCAAATTGTTTGACTGGTTCTGTATAGCCCAAAATGCCCAAGACTGTCCCTTAGATGGATTATGGGCTTAAAAATTCAATTATACAACCCTGAACATCTCTGTAAAATGAAAAATAGCAGAAACACCCCTTTATTCTTCTTGTATATTATTATGTATATTGTATATTAATATGAATGTACTGTATATTATTAATGTTTATTCAATTGGTGTGTTATTTACTTACTTTTCTTTACACTATATTTAAAAATGCTTTTGAGTTTGCATAATCTTCTCCATTTTTTTACATTATCCAGAAAACATCCCATTGTACCTGCATACCACAACATGCTTTCTGCACCAAACCTGAAATAGGAAGTAACATGACAACTTAATAATCATGTTACTTACTGCCCAGAACCAAGAGTAGATCAATTTCTCACATAGTGCAGTCACACACAAGATTACATGACACAAAGATCTCTATGAGAACCCCCTGGAGGAACTCTTCTATGCGTTAATGAATGTGTGAAGATTAAAGGACGAAGGAGTATATCTATGAGGCGCAATTAATATATATTTTGCTTCATTGTATAAATTGGATTACTGTTGAAAACATTGTAATTAATGAGACAGCAGTGGCAAGGAGGCAGACAGAAGGTGTACTGATGACCTTTCACCTACATAGCTGCATCTTCCTTAGTCCTGCCAAGGATGTCACTTTCTAATCGAACGTGATTTCACTTCTTCAGTTACTTCTAATATTTCTAAGAAAGACAAAATTGTATTGTTTTATGTCATAGCACATGCAAAAAACGAATCCAGAAAATTCAGTACTTAAACCCTTTGGACCACCTCGTGTTACAGCACTGCATCCTGTACTGGCAAAGAGCAACAGGAGGATTTTCTACTCATCCAAGGAATTATTACATCCTGAGTTTTCATGCCAAAAACACAAGCATACACACACACACCAGCAGGCTGACTGCCATTGTGAATTAACTCTCAAAGTGTCAAAACCATCAGCAGCGTAATAAGGGAATTCAATTTCTGCTAGAATCCAAACAAAGCCATTAAGCAGTTCAGGTTTGGAGTAAGTCGTGACTGTGACTGTCCTGAGAGAGCAGTGGTGCAGAAATTAAACATGATTTAAAGGGTGTTTGTGGACTGAGGGATGAGGGTGTGTTCAAGAAGAACATGTAATTCTTCAGGGATTTGAAATAACTGCTTTGTTTATAGTGCGCTAGTTGTGGGATTTGCATGAAGCTGTAGCAGAGGAAATTATGTAGCATAGGGTGGAAATTATTATGTAGTGTAGGGTAGAAATTATATTCAATACAAATAAAATGAATAGAATTTGGTTTAATATAGTGTGACAGTGTTGTGAATGTAGCTTGTTATTCATTTTGGGGGGGGAAGAACTTTACAAAGTATCAAGACATTTAGACAAAAAAAGACAAGTCTTTTACTGAGACTCACAGACACAGAGGCACAGATAGGTACAGAGGCCACGCCTCCTTCACTGGGACAAATAGATACAGAGACCACGCCTCCTTTACTGGGACAAATAGATACAGAGACCACGCCTCCTTTACTGGGACTGATAGGTACTGAGACCACGCCTCCTTTACTGGGACTGATAGATACAGAGGCCACGCCTACTTTGCTGGGACAAATAGATACAGAGACCACGCCTCCTTCAATGGGACAAGTAGATACAGAGACCACGCCTCCTTCACTGGGACAAGTAAATACAGAGACCACGCCTCCTTCACTGAGACAAATAGATACAGAGGCCACGCCTCCTTCACTGGGATTGATAGATACAGAGGCCACGCCTCCTTCAATGGAACAAGTAGATACAGAGGCCACGCCTCCTTCAATGGAACAAGTAGATACAGAGGCCACGCCTCCTTCAATGGGACAAATAGATACAGAGACCACGCTTCCTTCAATGGGACAAGTAGATACAGACGCCACGCCTCCTTCAATGGGACAAGTAGATACAGAGGTCACGCCTCCTTCACTGAGACAATTAGATACAGAGACCACACCTCCTTCACTGGGACAAATGGCTACTGAAATCATGCCTCCTTTATCAAAACAGACAGTTATAAAGAGTGTGTGTGTGTGTGTGTGTGCGGCTTACGGAGGGTTATCGCACTTCCTCTGCCTGAATCGAGCTCCGGTACCACAGGTACGGCTGCACATGCTCCACTGGTTCCATGAACTCCAGTCTCCATCCATGTGCTGAGGGATTGGAGTCTTACTGACACACTCACCAGCCCTGCACCACTAACATATACACACACAGACACAAATTAACAGGAACACATCGACATCATTAGTACAGTACTCCCAATATTCCCGATCACCTGTACATCACAGATTCTCAATTCTTTTGCTCCTAGGACTATCTTTCAGTGTAAAAAAAATTTTAAGACCCCTAAACCCATAGTGGCTCATCAGCTATTCTTACCTTATCAGCGCCACACTCTGTGCCGTCCAAAGGTGGATCCAGTTTGGTCTTACAGGATGTGTCTCCTTCCACCAGACACCACAGGCCTGCACACATCAGGTGCTGAAATCACACAACCACCTGGGTTAGCTTAGCATAACATTTATAGCTAATTCCCAGTTAGGACCATCAATGCAGAACCTTTGCCAAGTTCCTGTCACTGGAATGTGGAACATTTAAACAACAGGTGTGTGTGTGAGCACTCACGTTCCATATCTTTTCCTCACCTCAGGCGTCTCCTGAACATCACTCCAGATAGCGTCGTGAACTCGATACTCATGGAACACGGATTAAGCAACAAAGGAATGTAATTGTGCTTCACGTACATTCGAAAAAAATGAAAATTAGTTGAAAAAGAAAAGACTTCTCTTTTGTGAAAGAAAGAAAAGTTTTCTCTTTTGTGCTACACAATTCAGCTTCGACTATTTCCAGCGATTTTTGAACAACAAGCTAAGAATGAAGATGAATGTGCTATGATGTTGTATTTTGAGAATATGGCAGTGGCAAACATAGATGGTAGTTCAAGCCATTAAACAATACGACAATGACAAAAGAAATTGATCTTGTTCTACCAATGACAGAATTTGAGGAAGAGAAGCACCATCACATTGTCACATACTGGCCCTGATCTTTATGGTGGAATATAATATTATTTGTTGTTGTATGTTTAAAATCAACACACTGAATAAACACATACATGTGTGCATACACATGGTTAAAAGCAACTATAACTACAGCCTTAGTCCATTTGGGAGCCTCTGGCAACAATAAAACATGCTAGACTCCTGGCTACTGTCATAAATTATCTGTACTGGCATGACTTACATGCCACTCTGAAGATAATTTGTATATTTCCATTCTATTTTTTCTCTAATCAGAGGCAAGCCCAGTCAAAAGTGAGGCCCATACGACAACAGTGGGGGGATCAAACAACCTGTGAGTGAGAGATTAAAAGAATCCAATCATTTGAATTTGTTGTCATACCCATCCGACCCGTCACTTGCTGCTAGAATCACAGTCACACTCATCAAGCAAAAATTAAAGATCATTTGTCGCTTGAAAGTGGCTTTGCACCAATGAGAAGGGAGCAGGTCACATTATATGCTGATACTTTAAGCTCTATGATCAAACCCAAACCACTTCTCTGAAGCCTAGCAGACCATCAGGGAAAAAGGCAGACTACAGAAAATATGCCCGCTTTTATGGCCTTCATGCTGGAACATCAAGGTCACAAGGCAAAAGTACACTACGAGGAAAGGAAGAAGAAAAGAGGAGACCAGAGAACCTATTCCTGACCATACACTCCTCCGGTCTCATAAAGCTGTCAGCACGACAGATCCAGAGATTTACATCCTGTTCCTTTCCTCAAGACAGAAGAAATAAGGTAAGGAATGAAAGGAGTAAAGAACAACCTGGAACCTCTGTCAATCCAGTTGCCCCAGGGATCATTTTTTGTCTTGCACAATCTCCTGAATGCTGTTAAACGCACTTGCACACTCTCTGCACAAACTCTGCGAACTCATAAGAAAGGGCTTCTTAGGGTTTTTTGGGTACTTGGAATTCTTTTGGAAAGTTAAACCCTCTGTTGTAGGGTTTCAGACAGAAAGGTTCCCTCTGAGGGATATATCGGGCTGCTTATTCCATTCATTCATCTTCAGTAATCACATGGTCATGGTGGATTCAGAGCCTAACCTGGAAATACTGGGTGCAAGGTGGGAATACACGCTGCCTGGGACACATTTACACATTCATCCTAGCTCAGGACTGAAGCAGGGAATCTGGAGCTGTGAGGTAGCAACCCTACCCACTGTGCCATCATGCCATCCTGCTTAATCCTAGGACAATTAAATTGCTAACAGCGACTGAAGGGAGCTGTTCATGTGTTCTCACTAAGGGCCTTTTTTTCCATACAAATGTAATTGAAATCCATTCAAAGCATAAGCCAGACTCTGCACTCTTCTTTGCACTTTTAGGCTCGTCTTCTTCTTCAGAAGCACAAGCAAATTCAGAGCGGGGGTTTCCGATTAGGATTGTCAAGGCTTATCAGAAGGTTGGTTCTTTTTATCTGATCTTAGCTATGTATATTACAATGTATATTACATTTGTTAGACACATACTCAAACGGAGAGACACCTTCATCCAGAGGTGTAAGAAATGATGTCCACACTTTTTGAAGCAATGATCACTCGGTTTTTCTGAGTTTGCATGTGGAATAGAAACGGAACGTCTCCGAGGAAAATCCAAATGTGTCAAGATGGAAGGTTTGTAAAGAAGGAAATGAACTGCAGATAGTCTCAAACGTTTTCATGCTAATGATTACAAAGAAAAGGAGGCAGAATCAAAAGGACAGAGGTGTAATAGAGGACAGCGCTGATCAGTGAGGGGTTTTGGGTAGTCCTGTGTTTTTAACTCATAACTGTTTGGTCAATTGCATAGCCTTTTGTTCTATTGCTGTCCTTAGACTTAGAAGAGACATGCTGGAAGCTCTAAATACATTAGCTCATGCTCTTTCTTTTATTCAGTTTTTTTGGCTTTTCTCTCTGACAGCTGACTGACTGAATGGCTGTGTTGCTGGCAGACAAATGGTGTAATTGGGCAGGGATAGCATTTGCTTACAAATGTGAAATTGGCCATAAAGTGAAAATTAGCAGTGTTGAAATCCGCTGATTTTCCCAAGGTCCTGTCCCTGAGCTGTATACTCCAAGGATAGTGAAACGCGCAAAACCAAAAACTGGCAAAAAGACAAATCTCTCGTAATAAACTGACTGACTGGCTGAATAAAAGAGATGCTCAATTTAATGGCACCTCTATCATGCTCAGATTGTTTCATTGCTGCAAAATTCTATAATGGTGATCTTATAAAGAGAACATCGGAATAAAGGAAAAACGGCGAGCTTTGCCACCCACCTCCATGTTGGTGCAGAAGGTCGCGTTGGTGCCGAACAGAATCTGGCACTGCTCGTCTGCGCTGTAGTGCATGCCAGGCAGCTTCGCAGGAAGACGCACCAGGTATCGACTCCGCGGGTCTGTGTGCAACAGACAAGAACTGGCCTTCGACCTGAGAGGTCGGAAAAACAGTCTATTTCTAAATCGCTTTTTAAACAACAGTGTTGAGCCAAGTGCTAATGAATTCATCTTAATTAATACTGAAAACAAAAACAAAAGAAAATACATGACAATCAAAGTACACAAACACAAACCTGACCCTTGTATTAGTGGTTTTTTTTTTTTCAGGTCTGCTCGTTACAAAGCCACGGCAAGCAATTACACGTGAGCATGCATAGACAAATATCACATCATTTCTTTTCATTTTCCAAACGTTTTCTGAAACTGCTGGCTGCCTGAGGTCTTTCTGTGCAGAGTTTGCAGGTTCTCCCTGTGCCTGCCTGGGTTTCCTCAGGGCACTCCAATCCATACAGATTGGTGACCTGCCCAGCATGTACCCTTAAATAGATCCTCTGAACGCTGTAAGTGCCACTTGGATTGATTAGTGTTGGACGTGGAACAGTTGTGGGATATGAACTGGGCTCAAAAGGAGCTCCAAAGTAAATCAATCCTAAAAAATGTAATTAGTAATAATAATCATCAGCATCATTATCATCATCATCATCATCTGACAGTGAATTATTTTAAATTCTTATAAATATTATAGAACTACTATAATAACTTGATAAAAAAATAAAAAAATAAAAATCCCGTGACTCCATCTGCATCTCAGGCCACACCTCCTACACTGCGAACTTGTGCTTTATCTGGTATTTCATCGGAGATAATGATAAGTGTTTCTTGCTTTTATCGTTCAGGATTATTAAGGGGGCTTTGAAATCAGCGCACGGCAGGAGTTCAGTCAGAAATAGGAACACTACGCCATTTTACACTTCCTCATTTTCCTCCATTATAAAGCAGCTACTGGAACAAATCACTGCCATGCTGGGTAAGTCTACAGTGTGTGTGTTTGTGTGTGTGTGTGTGTGTGTGGTTTGCGTTTGCTTTGGCAACATTGTGAGGATTTCTAAAAGCTGTTGGATCCTGGAGACACCCTAAAGCCTGAGCGATAAGATCAGCAAAAAAGAGATGGTGGAGTACAAACGGTTTCCTACTCCTTGTGCTGTGGGAGAAAAAAAAATCCGAATCGACACCATAGATTTGACGGATAGAGCTTTTATACTGAGATGAGTTTTCAAAAAATATATCCTAGCTTGTGGACTATCTCAACTATCAGACATGTTCAAACTCAGAATGGCTTTGGTAATACTGTACTTCTGGAAGGCCCGGCCAAGCAGGCAAACACGGACGGCCCAGAGAGAGTTCATGGACATTGGATATTGAGCAAGATTTAGCTGCAGCATGTACGCATTGAAGAAGTGCAGAGAAACAGATTTTCAATTTTTGCTAATTACACCTAATCAGTACTACAATTAGTGGATATTTGCGCACACATGCACATATTGGTATTAAATGACCCTGAGATTAAAATCTCAATGAAATGGCTTGAGAGCTGTTTTGATGATGGAGTGTTGAAGTACTTCAGTGATTCATACAACCAGTAGCCAGTTTTTGAGATACCCCACCCCCGTGCCAAAACTACACAAACCTGGCAGAAAACTAGCTAAATATGGACAGTGAAGATTTAAACGAGAGGTTTTTTTGGTCTTTTTCAGCTGTGGAGGATTTCCAAGACGATACTGAAGACGACAAGATGCTCTGTGATTATGGAATTGTACTGTGTATGTACTGCATATTTGAGCTGTTGACTGTCAGGGGAGCAGATGGTGACAGAAAGCTGTAGGTCATCACCAGGAGGCATATGACGTGTCTGAGTGATGGGCTGATAGCTATGAATTCACATTATTTGTGTAACCTTTTGTCTAGAGTGTTACACAGCATTAGCTCCAACCTTAACTTTGTGTTCCACGGGTTGGTCTTGGCAACAAATATCTCTGGTTAATGGCTAAACCGCAATGAGATGTAAATCAATAGAATATTTAGCATAATTTGCTATACGTATGATGTTATGTCGCTTATGTTTACTGATGGGGAAGCCTGGATAGGTCATAAAAACAGAATTGCGTTCTTGATCAGTCCGAGATAATGAGATACTCCGGGATTGAACAGCGCCAAGTTTGTAAAAGACCCCTGAGAAAGTTCCTGTCATATAACAGTGAACTTTTAGTCCATTAGTCCAAATACCCAAAACACATCGCATTCCTGCTACGTCCTGGCTGCGCTTGCTGTCTGCGACCCATGATACATAGCATTTTTTGGCTCACTTCCTGCAGTCAGGTTGATCCAGAGTCAAATTGGTTTCTCACTGCAACTGAACCCTGCTAGAGTTCACATGGAACTGGACCGAGACCACACCAGTTGTTCTGGTCTGTGTGCAATTGCTATTTCCACGTCTATTTAAAAGAAGTGCATAAAAGGGAAAATACAGCAGGGTTGGATTCAAATGGAATAAACTGTGAATAGGAGTGCAATATGGAAAAATACGAGTGCACATTCCTAAGTCTTTCCCCATGCCTGTAAAGCGGCATTGCTTTAAAATGCATAATGATGGAATGACAGTGAAGACGATGTCTCACCTGAGGAAGTTTTCCAGGTCGTCACGGCTGCAGGTGGACCAGGAGAGGTCGCTAGGGTTGCGACCTTTCACCCACTCTCCTGACATGATGTGCGAGTGGCCCGCACAAGCAGCATGGTCATCGTCGTGGCTCATGCCCATGCTGTAAAGGAGAAGGACACTTTTATACAAACACACATCCACAGGACGCTTTCTATTAAGGCTATCTATTAAGGTCTCAGACCATAGCACTTACGACAAGTAACTGCATCAACCACCAACCCTAAAGAGTGTTTACAACACTAAAACGAAGAAAAAAGTAAGCACAGCAATCCTGACATGGCGCTGGAAGGCTCGTGTGTACCGAGATGGAGAGATTCCCAGGAGCACATAGAACCTTGTTCCACTCAAGCCCTGACCTACATTTCCAAAATTAAAAACAACACGCAAAAAAAAAAGCAAACTAGAAGGCAGCAGAACACAGAAGTTAATAAAGAATGGGGTGTGTGGATTTCCAGGGTGTGTCTTATTCTTCCTGTTCTGAAATACAGGCAATGAAAATCTGAGGACTCACAGCAGGAGTATAAAAATCGAACTATAAAAACGAGTATAAAAATAGTTAACTATGCTACGAACGCGAACATTCTTATATATTTCAGTGGTAAGAAATATGGCTCTGTGCCAAATTCATACCCCGCTTTCTAGCTTGCAAGACCCTGCAATTTATGCATACTTTCTCAGTAGTAAAGGTACTAAACTGTACTTTTCCTCATCACTGATGAGCTACCATCATGTTTGCACCTTTAGTGCATATATTATACCAAGAAAACTTTAATAAAGTAATGACCCATTAGAAGGAACGCATTACAGTGAATTTATCATGAGTATGTTTTTTTTTTTCCCCTTTGGTTGCTAAGCAACATAATAGGCAAAGATTTGGGCACTCCATGGAAAATTGTCTTATGCACCAATATATTCGTGCTCATTTGCTATTCTTGGCAATGAATCTCGTTGTCCGAGCTCCTCCGCAAAAAGCAGCAAGGGCAAAGATGAGCGAGAGCCGATGCCAAGGGCAAGAGTCAATCTGAAAAGAAATCAAATTCATCTGTGTCATGCACAGAACATCCCGGAATCCAGTTCATCATCCATCTGTTTGTGTAATGGCAAAGAGGGTAAGGGCAAAATGTACAATAAAATTGCTTTTATAATACATTATTTGGCATGTCATACACAACTGGCTGCTAAGGAACAGACAAAAAAAGGCATCATTCCTGAAAAATAAAAGTGAAAACTGCAAAGTAAATGTTAAAGATGATGTGTGCCTACATTATTCTCATTACTGATATGGTTTCTAAAGAAAGCAGGCAGAATATTCAAATTATATCAACTGAAAACTTTCAGTTACAGATAGCTAATCAACAGAGTGCATCAAAACAATAAATGCAATTACTCTCATTACTGAAATGCAGCAGGTCAAATGAAGGGATATTAGGTTCAGATATTTTCTGAGACAAACTCTTTTTTTTTTTTCAGTAAACATATGAGTAATAGTAGTTCGACACTTGTTATGCTAAATAAACTTCTCATTTTCTCTATTTGTTCTATACATACATATATTTGGATCATATTACAGCATTGAGAAACCCATTACAGAAGATGAGCTTTTATGTTATAGTAATGCGAAAGCATTTAATTTCATCTAATTACAAAAAGTAGGAACTGATTATTCCGTTGAATTGCTTGAAAATGGTGCATGACAACCTGGTAACATTAGCGGAAACAGAAAGACGTTAAACTTTAAACAGTTGAAAAAAGCTTCCAGTAACCTTCTGCAAGTCTATGTTTCAATTTATAAGGGAAAACAAGAATACAGTAAGCCGTGTAACAGTTGATGTTTAAACAGCTTTATTCATATAATCTTCCACAAGCCAACATGTATCATCATGCACGTAAGTTTGACACACACAGAAACGTCGAGCAGAGAAATGGGATTACTTCCTTCATGTCTGTGAGTCATAACAGGAAAGTTTTACACCATGGTACTTAGGAACAATGTACTGTGTTACCATAACCCTGCAATATGATGCTCGCATCTATCGTAAAGTTCGTTTCCTTCTTCTTATTTCCTATAGCATACTGACATGAGGTTTAGTCATTCGATAATGCTTAAATAAATGTAACGTACACTGTTGACACAATGTTCTCATGACAGCTAAAAGCCTTTGTACTACGTGGTAATAATCGCAAAAAATAAATTGTTAATGTTTTAAAAATATGTTTTACTATTACCAAAAATATCAACAATGATATTAACAGTGCACAAACGCAGGTTTCACTAACATTTTCCAAAATTTCATCACATGGAAAAAAATGCGAGTTAACCTTATGTCCACTTTGATTCTGCAGCCTCAAACGATTCATTACTGGTAATAAAAAAAAAAAATTGATTTAAAAGAGATTTTTTAAATTGAATGTCCATTACTGTAATGAGAAATATTCTGCCCGGACTTTTTTTTTTTTTTTTTTTTTTTTTATATATATATATATATATATACACAACAAATTGCAAATTATGCTAATTAAAATTCTTTACATTTACGACATTTGGCAGATGCCTTTATACAAAGCGACTCACATTTATCTCGTTTTATTCGACTGAGCAGTTGACGGTCAGGGCTTTGTTATTGCCATTCCAGAACCTTCACTCTGTTGCCTTTAAGCCATTCTTTTACAACTTTAGAGGATCGTTATCCTGCTGCAAGAAACCAAAGTTTAGCTTTCTGACAGATGACGTTGTTGAGGTTTTGCTGATGTCTTGAAGTTTCATTCACTATTTCTATATAATCCTCTTTTCTCATGATGCCACCTATTTTCTGAAGTGCATCGGCTGCTGTTCCAGCAAAACTCCCCACAACACGATGACGCCATCCCCATGCTTCACAGTTAGGATGGTGATCTACAGATTAAAAGCCTCACCTCTTTTCCTCCAAACACGGCAGTAAACATTAGCGCATGAGGTGTTGTTTCATCTAACCTGAAGACACAAAAGGCTTTTTTATGTCAGTCTCGGGTTTCTTCCTTATGCGACAGTATTTCAGGCCATGTCGATGTAGGACTCTTCTAATGGTGGATGAACACACTTTGGTACCTAATGCCTCCAACTCCTTCACCAGTTCCTTTGTTGTCGTCTCAGGGTTCAGTTGAACCTTTCGGACCAAAGTTTTTTCATCCGTGGGAGTTAATTTATGCCTCCTTCCTGAGCGAGGCAGTGTCAGCGTGGTCCCAAGATTTTTATATTTATATACAACTGTTTGCACAGATGCTCGCGGTACCGTCAACTGTTTGGAAATTGCTCCTAAAGAGCGACCGGACTTGTGGAGGTCAACGATTTTTTTTCTGAGGTCTTGGCTGAGTTGCTTGGATTTTCCCATGGTATCGACGGCAAAAAGGTACTGGCTCTAAAGGTAGGGCCTTAAATACAGGCACAGGTACACTCCCAATTCATTTCTAATCCTGACAATTAGCCAATCAGAAGTTAGTTGTTGGTTTTGTTGCTGTATTTTTTTTATTTGTGGTAGAAGACAGTTCCTTGTTCTGCTGTGGTGATGTCTGGGCCTGAATTTCTTTCAGCTGTCCATCGAGACTAAAGCAAAGATAAATGAATATAATATCATTTTTGCCACGAAAACAATATTCTCCAACGGTATGAATAATTTGTCATAACAAAGATAAATGTAATAACATCCTTTTGTATGCTGAACTTTTTTTTTTTTTTTGGCACAAAAACAATATTGTCTAAGCTGTCTGAATTATTATCCACAACTTAAACAAATAGCCTATAAATGAACATAGTATTGGAAATAAAGTTATACTTTGGCGCAACAACAATATTCTGTAAACTGTGTAACTGATAAACCGTCCGAAATATTAGACATACTGTAACTAAAAGATAAATGAATATAAGATTAGATTATAGACTGCCCATTTCCGGCACAACTGAAAAGATGTCGGAATAATAATCCTCAGATATACTTACATGTCCTGAGACGGAGCTCTGCCTTCACGGAAATCCTCTGCGCCCTGTCGTAAAAAGATTCCGGAGCGCGCGACTCGGATAAACTCACAGCAAATAAAAACTCCAAAAAACTCTTCTGTGAAACATTTGTTCGCTAGCTGATACTAAAAAAAAGTTTATTTTCTTATAAATGTAAATCGCGAATCCGTTCATTAAAAATAATAATGATAATAAAAAAAATAATAATAATAATTTTAAAAACCTGAACGCGACCGCTATCGTGGGATGACGTAATCAAATCGCGACATGAGCGGGGTATAGCGTAATGGCGTTGTCAACACAGACAGTGGTTGTTGATACAATGGATGCAAAATTAGATCAATAGGGCACACGGAAAAATGCTAATTTTACATCATCTGACTTGATACACGTTTTAACTGTCTTAGTATTCGTTCAGGAGGAGAAAAATATACTATAATATGGGTGTTTTTGAGCTTAAAAATGAAGACAGAAGACTCGGCTTTCTGCTGCACTTAACCTGTCTCTAATCGATTATTTTAAAATGAACTCTGATTTGAATAAAGCCGATGCTCAGATTGACCTGCCAAAAGAAAATGATGGATTGAAGATTGAAAAACTTCAGCCTGGGTGCAGACAAACTTTTGGCCTCGACTTTTTTCTGTTCTGAAATCATTAAAGAGAACAGTTAATATTACAGTAATAAGTAATTTTCCATCATTTAGACAAAAATGCCTAAGAGAGCTTTGTCAGCTGTATGTACTCCAGTTATGGTGTCACATAAGGAGGCCAAATGTGCGTGCAGGGAGGATTAAAAAGAGCAGGCCTGTAAACACACTCACGAATTTCACTGCCAAACTAGTAACATGGACCACACTAGCAGAAAAGATTCCTAAAGCAGGCGAGCCACAAGAATGCAACACTAAATACAGCATACAGCCATTTGTCATCACTGCAAAAAAAAAATTTATGGAACCCATTAACAGAATAATAATAATAATAGTTTTTAGATGGTTCTAGCCCAAGACTTACCAACATCATATAGAGACATACACTGACTAAAGATAGATAGATAGAAATCAGTGTAAATAGAATAGTTTTGTTCACTGGGGCTAATTTGTGAGATTTTTATTTCATAACTTACACAATTTTTTTTATGTCTGTACCAGCACAGTGGTTTTTATGCTAAATACTAAGTAAAATACTTTTGTCTTCTGATCACATGGCATGCTAACTTTATTGGATTTTTAGTGTTTTGATAAAAAAAATTTTAAGATTATTTTTCTCAAAGCAAAATCGTTGTAATTTCTTCATTGTCCGGATATTTTTCTCTGGTCTTTATCGCTGATTAAAGGTCAGGGAAGCATCTACGCTGCCTCAAGGCCAACACAGAGAGAATGAGAAGGAGCTTCTTCCCACAAGCTCTTCGGGCTTCGAAGGAGAACGCCGTATAGGACTGGGCTCAGATCTGAGAACGTTTAGTCTGAGGATTGTAGATGCTTTGTAAAGTATTACAGTCATGGAAGACACATTCATCATGATTTTTATATCCTCTGCATGGTTCAGTCCCATGTGAAACTTCACTTGCTCGCTTTCCAGTAACAACTTTATCTTTATTGTCAGGGTCAGGGTTGTGGTGGATCCAGAGACTATCCTGGGAAGACTGGGCATGAAGCAGGAATACATCCTGGATGACAGGGATGACAGTCCAACGCTGGCCACCATGCGCACACATTCACACCAACGGGCAATTTATCTTGCCAATCCACCTGCTGGCATGTTTTTTCTCAAGTGAGAAGAAATCAGATAACCAGAAGAAACACTCATTGCCGTGGGGAGAAGATGCAAAACTCCACGCAGACAATCTCTCGACCACGGCCCCGAACCCAGGACAGTGGAGCTTCGTGGTAGCAACACTGACCCATGCTCTGCTGCATTGCCCCATTTTTTACTTCATTTTAAAAATTACATTTTATTCAATAGTAGTTCTCGAATTATATTCAATTTCTAGTGTGATTTTTTTTTGTTGTTGTGTAAAACAAAGTTACTCATCAGATATTTAAAGGAAAACTCCACCTTGAAACAATAAACATGTTTATATTGAAATGTTCATGTGTGTAGTGACTCTGGTGCTAATTTGTTGGGTGGTGCTGCATTTTTGTTATTCCCGTGAGAAGTTAGCAGTTGGTAGCTGCTTACAATCTCAAACGCAAGTGATAATGGGCAGGTTTTACTGTCAGCTCCTTAAAACAAAAAAAAAACAACAAGCAATTACACTTTTCCAGTAATGTTCATATTATATCATATTAATGAGAAATCTAACACAGAAATAGTGGAGCAGCAAGAACCCGGCTCAGCTAGTTAATGATCTACGAGACGAAAATCATGACACTGTTGATGACGGTACCGGCATGAGAGTTAAAATCTCTGGAAGATGATCTGCTTGAACAGTGTGTACAGATGTAGAGGGACGACTGCAGAACTACGCTGCATCGCTCTTTTTAGATTGATACCAAAACCCATTGGCGCCACTATCAGTGGGCAATCGCATGGCATTGTGGGTAATGTAGGAATTTACTCATAAATTAAATCTTTTGCACAAACGCAGATCACACTGATTACACGGGAAATTCATTCAGGGTGGATTTTCCCTTTGAACATGTCGCAAATTTCATTTAATACTGCAACAATATTGCAAACTGTGGCAAAAGGTTAAGTAAGTACTGTAATGCTGTAATCTGAAAATAATATCGGCATGTCTACACTTGACTCGTAATGTGACTGATGATTGATTTGGAAAAATAAAACCGATCAATGTGGTTTGACCAAAACGTGGAAGAAATCGTCGAAACAAGAAAAATGCATCTGCGTAATGAATAACTTGTGCAAACAAGACGAGACGTCACATTTAATTGGCTTCCCCACATGACTGGGTTCCATTTCTAACCCCACGGATTAGGCTTTTTCGATCGCCAACCATAATTACACATTTTGTTTTCAGCGACTCTTCAAAACAAACGATCATTTGGTGCATCCAAAAAGTTGCTCTTGTGTGACGAATGGCGGCGTAATGAAACGTTAATCAGAGAAAGTAATGAAACACAGAGGCTACTCTCCAGAGTTCAGGCTATATTTTACAGTAATCTGTTTTATCTGAGCCTCTGACAATCAGACAGCATTCAAACAATCAGTTCCACTAAGCTGGACAGGAACAACGCAGACTTTTGAAGTATTTGTCTTGAAGACGGAAGAATTTGCCAATGCGCTGGCTGTTAAAGTGTATTTGAGCGTGTAAATGTCAGGTCGACATATATAGCCCGCTGGCTAATCCAAGTGAAACGCTAACACTCGAACCTCCTGACACGCTACGCTACGCTGTAGTTTTTTTTTTTTTACGCTGTTCAAATAAAGTTTCACTCAAACCCCTAATATTCCCTTTTTAAGAGGTGTTTTACAGAGTGAGCACAATGGGGGCTTGTGTGTGTGTGGGTGTGTGGGCGTGAGATGTGTGTTGCTACACAAGCGTGTCCTGCGTCTCGGCACCGGTCGGTCTCGCTGTATGCCAGCTTCTTAATGACAGGCCTTAAAGTACCCGCTGCGATAACTCCACACACATCTGGCACAGCTACAAAGCCTACGCTAATGCTAATACAACTTGGCTACCTGTCCAGGTGAGTTTGATGTTGGCTGCCCAATGCTGGCGTATCAAAAGAGGCTTTCTTCAGACCAGGGAAGATAATGAGAGGCACGGTTGTGGAAAAAGTAGTAATACCTACGTCAAGATGGAGCCTGGACTGGATAAAGGGCTAATATTTGCAGCCAAAATGTGACACAGAGGACAAATGAATTGTGTGTGTGCGTGCAGAGTTGGAGTAAAAACAAAGATCCATACACACAAAGAAGTTTAGAAAGTGCTTAAGACAACATTTCAGCCAAAAATCCTAACAATCACGGAAACTCAAAGGCAATCAGTTAGCATAATCGTCTTCCATAAAGACAGCCGGCTTTTGCTAGAGAGCTTAGCCTTTTTTAAGGGTTTCTTTAAGGTTTTAGTCAGTCTTTTAAAAATCGGGGGTAATCGGTTCAATCTGTGAAGGTCCAGCTACATAAAAGTCTGGATAAGCAACAAACATGACTGAAAAGTGACAACCTTTAGTGATTAGTCCATGCCTGTAAATAATTTCGAGTCATTATGTTCGTTTGCTTCGATTTGCTGAGATAGATCTGGACCCTGGTCTGCCAGGTGACAAGCTCTGATACAGTACCGAGTGAGATTGCCATGACGTCCAGTTAAGCTAATGTTAACCTGCTAATAACACTCATAACAGGATCCCTAATAGTCGCGTGCTAGCTAACTTACGCTAGTTAATTAACGAGCCAAGGTGACAAAACTAGTACTGATCGCTGTACTATTTACTACACAATGTAAAATGACCAATGAACTAAATACCCCATCCAGTTGGTGGTCCCACCCTGTCTGTCATCTTGGTCCTGGTGGGATGTGATTTTCGAGGACCTCATGATAACGCTGGCCAGTTAAGGGCTTTTTTTCCCCCCTATTATTTATTTATTTAATTTTGTGAGAAACAAGTGACGTTTAGAAACCAGTGAATCAAAAGCCAGGCTCACACTTCAGAAGTCCACTTACATGTGGGATTAAACTTCAGCCTGATTCACTCTGAAGTAGCTGCTGCTTAAGTAAATTCGTTTTTTTTTTTTGCATCCTGCATCCTTTCCATTGAAACTCACACCTTTGCTAGGAAATCTGTATTCGTTCCTTTAAAATCGATGCCCATTTGGACTGCTTCCTCTGTACTGTGTAGCATCCGAGCAGTGTGACGTGGAATCAGATTCTGTCTCTGTACTGTGAAAGCTGGATTAAGCTCATATGTGTGGTAGGGCTGCGGCGCTCTAGAATAGTGCCACTGTGCCGTTTGTGATAATACCGCAGCATAATGCACAAGCTCTATACCGGCTATGGTGCTGTCACGGTGCTGCCACTTACAGCCCAGAGACCCGTGTACAGTCCCGATACACAGCGCTCGCACTTCAAAGGTCCACTGTGTAGGATTGAATCAACGGGATGCCCCGCTCCCTTTCCAAGCATGTATTAGAACGTACTTTGGCCGTCAGCGTACTTAAAAGCACTCGCATTCACGTTCTTGCTTTTTCTGTGCTCAATAATAAGTACGATCCTCCATTTTTCAAAATGTGGATTCTTGTTAGCCAAACACTCATTCTTCTTATTTATTTATTTATTTATTTATTCCTTTAGCTCTTTATTTCTTATTCCTTTCTTCTGTTCTTCCATCCGTCTTCTTTGTCATCCTTTCAGGTGCTGCCTTCTGGATTCACGCCGCTTGTGAAACGTGAACGATGCTCTCTGGAGGTTTGTCCGACTGTAGCGTACAGCTTTAATAGCGCGGAAGACGGTATTTATTCTGAGCTCTGAAGGGGCACGTGGAGCCCATGCAGTAATTAAGGCTCTTTTTCAGCGTGGCGAAAACATGACACGACAAGCTTCAACATTTAGCTCATCCAGTCTGGGTTTTTTCTTTTTCCACTGAGGAGCTGACAGCACGCCGACTATTTTTTGTCCATGGTAGAACTCACACTTTAGACCCGGCAGCACTGGCAGCTCCCAGCTGATCCGCGGGACTTGTGAAAGGCATTAGGTTCGCCGATCCATTTCCTTTTCGGTAGCTCATAAGGATCCACACTTTGATAATGTTATTTTTTTTAATATAACGTTTTGTTTTTTTTTCTAGTAGGAGTTTGTGTCTGTACGATCCCTTTTCTTTCAAGCTAAAAGCCAGCATACTGAGATGGGTATGAGACAAGTCTGGTTTATTCTGGTTCACACAGTACGGTGGTTCTGCCCCATACTGCGCCGCGCAGTGACCTCTGAACTCACCTGTGTCCAAGCTCATGAGCAATGGTAAAGGCCAGGTTGAGGCCGTTGTCCTCGGCTACTACGCACTTCCTCTTGGCGCTGCAGGTGCCACCTAAATAGGCGATACCTGTGTGGGGAAAAAAACAAATCCCATTTGAGTCCTAACAACAACAACTTACATCTTAACAACACAGACCTGCCACTTTCCCGGCTTTTTATTACAATCTGTCGAATGCTACAGCCGTGGCTACGTTCTCTCCCTCCCCCTCTCCTGGCCAGATGTTCCTCTGAGCCTGCTTTTCATCCACATAATGTAATGTTCTTAGCATTGATCACCCGAAATGAACTAGTGTCAAGGACATATCAGTGTGGCTCTACTAAATTCATTTGCAGGGCTTGATGAGTGGTTTTCAGCTCACCGATCTCCATAAACCTCTGAGATTTGTAATACTGACCTCATTTATGCGCCAATTACACTGCTGTTAATCATCATCCAGGGTAATAGCAACGTCAAGATAACCCTTTAACATTTACTCATATGACGCGACTCATTTCAAGTGATACTGACTCACTTGAACCGATGTTGGAATGCCGAGGGCTTAGATTCACAGCAGCATGAGTGGACTTGAACTGAATTTGAACCTGGCTTTTGTAGGTTCAAGAGTATATTTTCTAAAATCAATCCATATTTGGGATAAAATCAAAAGTTTCACAGGAAGTGATGTACTGACCGTCGGTTATATGCAAGGACTCCTCGAAAAGCTGCTCACTAAGTCGAGCTGATTTTGTACTCACGTTACTAGTTCCGTCGCAGATCTGACAGTAAGGCATGTGCAGAAATCATATCACAGCGGAAATACGGATGGATGGAAAGCGGAGTGTTTCGGCAGCACAAATTAGGGCCTTCAAACCTACAAGGTTTTACCTTTAACACATATTTCACATGGGTACAAGATTAGCGAGACCTGAAATCCTTAGAAATAACCTTTGACCCTTTAAATGATATATACAATTCATTCTTAATTTATGACCCTTCCATGGTAGGAAACATTTTTTAAGACATTCTGCCTTCCTAGAAAACCTGCATACCTCAGAGCGAAGACATGCTGCTGCATCTCCCTCCATCAACCTGCACAACTCCTTAATAAAGCATGATTTAATGGCCAATATATTATCTGGAGCATATGAAGAGGACTGAGGCAAGAGTTTGAAGTTGTGATATATGAGGTAAGTTGTAGTTACACATGCTGATAATTAAAAATCCCCACCATTTTACAACTTTATCGTGGTATCGCATTAAACTGTAGTATTTATAACTTCATATCACTGTGAACATATAACTTCATATTGTGCATTTTCATGGCCTAAACTTTTAGCACATGTGATCTGAATTCTCAATGCATGATATCGAAACGCTCTACTAATAATGAAGTGATTGTCAAAGTGGAAGCTACATGAATGTGTCAGGGACGCCACGCATGAAAGGAGGTAAGACTTCATGAAAAAGGTGCTATACTGCCACCACCGTTTACATTGCCACACTATCTTGTGTATGCATATGCATAGATAAAAAGCAGTAATCCATCTTTAAGACATTTATTTCAGCTCACAATTCTGAAGAAGATGCTAGTCAACACCAAGATAAATCTCAGCAGAGTGTTTTGCTGAAGGAGCGTTTCATCTGGTATTATAACAGAAAAGACTCTGCTGAGCCAGGAATAGTTTTATATCAGCACTGGCTAGCATTCAACAAACCTTCTCGTACTTTCGAGTTAGTAAATGGTTTTATTTTGTTTTCGAATGGTGAAACCTCAATTCGACCAAATAATACGTGCGCTTTGGTTGTAATAATCCGTACTGTTGCAGTTCTCCATTTCACTTCTAGGCTTGGAAGTTCGCACTAAATGAGGCGATTTGAATATCCCTGTGTGGATTCTACACTTTCATTCATTGAAGCAAACACGCAGAATGGACGAGAAGCGTTATTTTATGATGCAATCCTCCATAACTGAAGATGCTGCTATTCGATGCCGATATAAGTCCATTCCCGGTTCGACTTTTGTTGAAGGAGCGTTTCATCTGGTATTGTTACAGAGCGCCTTCAAAGGAACTCATTAGTTTAAAGTTGCATCATTCATCGAGTTGGCCAACAAAAGTGACATCTGAAGGCTGTCGCATCACTGTGTATCTGCTGTTAGGCACCTGGTTTGTGTCTCTTACTGGCCTTATCCCAGAATGCCTCACTTGGCCTGGGACCACCATATGTTTAATCAGTGACATTAAAATGAAATCAAACCCAGATGGTTTTACTGAAAGAAGCAACAGTTTCAACATTTTCATTTGGGATAACAATGCACACATATCATTTTTGGGGGCTACATCTGTGAGTGACATAAGCCAGTTTGGACTCGATAGTTCATGCGATGATGGATAGGACTTTATACTGAGAAAAACGAACACTGTTCAGAGTCTGCATGTAAGGATTATTAAGATCAGAGCTTTACTGTATCAAGTTGTGTAACAAGCTGTAAAAATAGAACAGTTTCGGGTTTTTTTTTCACCTAAGTGTTTTTTCACTTAGTAGTGAATATTTTCACTTTGTTATTTATTTGACACCGAAACATCCATCCACCTGAGATTGGATTAAGCACCGAAAAACTTGGACTAAGTTTCCTTAACAGGAAAACAGCACCACATGTTATCACTTAACACAATGTGAATAAATCACACTGGGGAAAAAAGACGTCATGAATTATTTCTAAATCAAAAGAACCAGCGGAGAGACGCACACTGGTGACGTGGCCAGACGTAGTGTTCAAATTAATGTGCCTAGAGTACTCCGTCGCTCCCTCACACACACACACACACACACACACACACACACACACACATACAGTGATTGCTGTTTAAAAAATGTTGAACAGTAATTAAAAAGCCAAACATTACAGAAAATTTGTAAAAAAAAATTGTTGGGTGATGTTTTCAAACCTACCAACACTAAAATTCTTTTCAATTTCAAGTTTGTTTTTGTGTGCAATGAAATGTAACAACAGCAGCAGTGGATCTGGGCATTCGCTGATATTAAATTAGCGTTTTTGCATTGAAAGCACAATAACCAGGAAGTAGGTAAAAAGTTAAGAATGCACTCGTTAAGGTAGCTCTTTGTCATGCGAACTGGCCCGACTGCAACAAAAGAACAACCTCTGGAAATTCTCGAATACAAATAAACAAAACGATAAAAAGTTTGCTTGGAGACAAGCTGTTAACTCACATTTGAGCATAACTGTAAAAAGTAGACTTCCTCAATGGAACACACTAGTGATGATGTTTTGACGCATATACTGATTATTGCCGCCTACCTGGAATGTCAGAAACGTGTCTATTAAGATCTAATGTCATGAAATTAACAGTGAGGTCATGCTAGCTAGGCGTGGAACACTCAGCCAACTTAGATCAATGTATCATTTAAATGGCAATGACTGAAATGACAAATGATGTGTAAAAAATAATTCATATTTTTTCAACTGATGTGTAAATAGGCTAGCCAGGGGATTAGGCCCGTAACTCTCATACTTAAAATAGTCTTTTCTATGTCATCGCCATTCACAAATTAACGTTAACCCTGCCCCAGACTGCGAACGAAGCTGGTCACCAATAGATCGGAGGCTACTAAATTACATCATATCATATCGAACTGTAGCAGATTCGGTACCAACAAACATTGAACTGTTGCTTTATGAATTGAAATTATATCGTATTCGGACATATTACAGAATATACAGTGGTGTCCTTAAATATTAAACTGAATCATTGACTTAAGAAACAGAATCATATATAATATTGTAGGAAAGGCTAAGATTAGTGGATGTTGCTCCGATTCATATAAAAGTCTAGCTTTTATCATGTTTAATATGAACTGAATTTCGGGAATTGCTCTTAATTTGTAAGTGTGAGACTGTGACACCACGTACAGTGAACATTCACAATTTCGGAATTGGTAGTCATTGGATAGAGCAAAAAATATGAATATTTAACAAATCGTCAGCAAATCCAATGCTTTAAAAAAAAGTTCAGAACCTCCACATAGTTCCTTGCCACTCAACCAAACCGTATAGTAGAAACACAGGCTCCTTCTCATTACCAAGAATACCAAAACCAGGAACCTACATTCCTGAGAGGAATATTCTTGCCAAATTACCTTGCGGAAACTGACTTGGAAGGACACAATGCTAGAAAACTCTCCGGTACAAGGACAGCTATAACTTGCCTTCAGTGCAAGCAGACACCATCTTCTTTATAATACTAACATTTCTTAGATACCTAAAGTTATTACTCAAACAGATCCTAGCTAGCGAACAAAGCTAACCTTAGTTGGAACTAACTGGTGTATTAGACATTGTTTGTACCATGTTCAGCCTGTACAAGGAAGTTCTCACCTCAATTTTTAACAGTTGATTTTGAAACTTGATGAGTACAAGAAGATGTGCAATTCAATTCAAACTACGACTCCTTCACCATTGTCCTCAACCTTTGTGGGAACAGTACGCTCACAGATTCAATTCCTTCTAAATTCCCACTGTTGAGTGAAACTTTTTGTTATGGCCCTTGTTAGATTTCATTTGAAATGTAACTTTTAACCCATATCCTGATTTACGCAGGTCAAGGGTTGTGCTTAAAGTTGATGAAGGATGACTTGTGTTTTTTCAAAAACATATTTTTTTTTATTGCTTCCTATAAACAAGTGTTCAATATTTGGGTTGGCTCAAGAACGCTTTAAGAATTGTAACTTTTCTCGGTACTGACGTTCTTCAGTATTGGAATCGAGCTTCGGGTGAATAATCAAAAACTCAGGAACGAACAGGAAATACCCACAACAACAGCAGGTTGATTGGAAAACAGATGTTGTCTTAAATTCTTTCATGAAATCCCCACTACTACATTTCATTCTATTTCATTATCACTCTGCATAGTAGTTTAAGAGCTGCAATTATTTCCACTCTGTCTAGCCTTCCTGGACTGGAAAAAAAGCAGCACATTGACTGTTCCAAAATGTGTGTGTTTTGTTGGGTTGCTTAATGTGCACTGGTGTACAACAAGTCACTCTCTCTTTAGAGTTGTTGTAAGATTAGAGTCTGTAATCAACCACAGTGAAGGATGTAAAAAGTTCCTCACTGGATTAAACTTAATGACTGACAGGTTGGCTTAATATAGGAAATACACACGCACACACATACACGCACACGGCCTACAATGCTTGTAACAGTGCAAGCCAGGTGTGAAATTATCCAATGTTGACCCCACACCCCGAGGCCATGATTTTATTTCACTCGTTTCTTTTATGTCTTAAAAACACACCCCAAGCCAAATCCCATTCATTTTCTCACAAAAAAGATCTTTCACTGTCTTCACCTCCAGTGGAGCTTGGACTAATTAAAGCGGATTTCTGCCAGAGACTTTCGTCACTGATGACATCACAGCCTTGTACAGCAACACTACAAGTCAAAGCTGAAAGGCCGCATGCAGAGGTTGTGACAAGTGGCTTAGGAGAAATACTCCGGTACATGTCTGTTGTCCCGACTACCTACCTTTCCTTCCACTTTTTAAAAGTAAACGAACATGTATGGAATAAAACACAATAAGGCATGCTGTAAT
>JAQQZR010000007.1:15895955-15919756 GCA_030068235.1 Notoglanidium macrostoma
CAACACAGACAAACAGCCAAACACGCTCGCATTCACACCTATGGGCAATTTAGAGTAGCCAGTTGACCTAATCTGCAGGTCTTGGAGGTCAATGTATAAAAGCCAGTGTGTAACAACACATAGTTGTAAATGTTCCAATAAATAGATTCTTCTAACCATCCATCCAACCATTATCTATACAGATTATCCATCAGGATCAGGGAAGCTGGAACCAGTCCCGGCGGGGTACACCCTGGGCAAGGCACCAATCTCAATGAAGGTCATTCAACTCAGTCAGTCAAAAATGATTAGTCAATTTAGTCATCTTCCTAATTAAATAAAGAAGGAGAGCGTTTGCAGTTATAGAAAATATTCCTATCCAAAGACAGGGAGGTTTTATTCCTCATATACTACAGAAGACCAATGAAGATGTACCTATGAGTCAAAACATGGAAATGTAGGTGTGTCATTGAGGTGATACATGAAAAGAGCATCTTTGAGTGGGTCTCTTGAAGGTGATAACTATGTCATTCCAAAATTACTATTTTTTAATTGTAAACACATTCATACACTGGTTCGTTGCTGTACTCTGTTAATACAAGTTGTTAGTGCAATAGAAAATGTATTATGACAATACACGTATTTTTAACAGGTGAATTATGGCTCATGCTCACTCTATAGGTTGAAAATACCACTTGGTTGAACCCCACCACATTCCATGATGAAACAGGGGTAGGGATTTGCCCATCTGTTATCAGTGGATGGCAACCTTTTAACTGTCAACACCCCACTCGCGTTTGACCTCATGAACAATTTAAAAGAGCAAAACACAGACACATCAGGATCACAAGTGCATGTGTGTCCGAAGCCATTTTCAGATAATCGCCACTTGTCTCCACAAGGATCCACCTAGTGGGAGATTTACTAAGGCATGATTACCATACAAAAATAAACCCTAAATAAATAACGGAAATAGCTTGGAAGCTTCGAAATAGCTTACAGCCTTATAGTTCTCCTTTTTTCATCAAGTTCTTTGAACGTTTTCGCATGAGATGTTTTCATACGTTTAAGCGAATTACATTTGTTACTGTAGTGCACAAAACCTTTGGCACATATGTCACATTTAACACATTTTCCATCAATTGGAAAAAGCTCCAAATGACACTCCGTTTTTGGTCTGCCACCATTTTTAAAGTAACTGCAGGCACTTAGGGAGGGCAGACCAGCACAAGTACTCTATTACGCATGTGCAGGCTGGCTTATACTCGCGACGCTTGTGCGTACTTGCTCACGTATCCAATTTCCATCGTTCATTTGACGCACAAAGCGTGCACTCACTGCACGTATGTACAGAAATTCCCCTTCCGTAAAAGCAATCGCTGCATCAGCTCACTTTGAGTAAAGCAAGTTCGCGTGCGGACAACGAGGATGGGTTTTTTTTTGTAAATGCTTGCTGCTCTTACATTTTATGAACTATTATAGAAATAAATGATTCAACATAAAAATAAGGAAAGTATTTAAATACTTTAAAAAATGAATCGATAACTAACAAGCAGTGACTCTGTATCTGTATTGTTCTGAAATCTCAAAACTTTGTTGGGAGAGAAGAGAAGAGAAGAGAAGAGAAGAGATGAGGAAATCTTTGTGATCCTACAAAGAGAAATTACACGGGAAAACCCTTTGTACGATTTTATTAGCCAGCTAGCTAACATGAGCAAACTGGGCAGGATTCCTGAGGGATGTTTTATATTCACAAATGTGATTGTCATTGCCAGTGCTAGCTATCCAGCTAACATGTGCAAATCTAAAATGATTTCTGAGAGCATTTTAAGTTAGATTTACAAATGTTCATCAAAGGTCTCTGCTAGCCAGCTAGCACAAATATGCTAATCAGAAAAATGATAACCGCCTGACCAGCTAAGACTGGAGATCAGTAAGACCAGGTTATTTCCCCAGGCTGTTTTTTTTTCAGTGGGGGTGCTAATGTTCTCTACTAATGCATAACGTAATCTCTATGTAGAAACATTTTAAGGACATTCCTTTGGGTGTACCTGTCCAGGCTCAGAGACACACCCATCAGTCTCATTCTCAATCAAGGACATCTCCACCCAGCCTCCCATCTCCACCCAGCCTCCCATCTCATAGAGCAGAATGAAGCAGCGTTGTCCTGTCACCACTGGAAATGCACACCTCCAATTTTTGCCAGCTAAAGACCACCACAAATGTGTTGTGGTATATTTAACAAATCATTTCTGAAGGAATTTTCATTTTCATTTGTTCTGTGTGGTTCATCTGGCATTAATCTGCACCATGATTCAAATGTATGTCTAAGATCTTTTGGATGAAAAGACATAGTCTTTAAAATGTATTGTACTAAACTAACCCTGTTGTTTGGGTTTTCACTGCTTGGCCAAAAATCTGGGCTAAATTAGTGTAGGTGTGCCCCCTTCGTCCATCTGTACTGCATATTTCAATTATAATCTCTGATTCCAAATGACAGCCTACACTGAGGTAATTACACACAAAAATGAACTCTACGGTTCGAGTTACACTGTTTTTGCCCAATCAAAGTGTCATTTTTTTTCAAAGTCTAATAATATTGTTCTGAACAGTAAACATCGATATTGTCTGAGACTTATAATTCTATAATAATTAGTTCTGAGGACTTCTGCCTGTAATGACTGCAGACAGTTTGTTGCAGGGGAGAAAAACCGACAGTCCACCTTGACACACTGCAATTTGCCTGTGACGTACTCCTGCCGCCCAAAGCTATCTTGGCACCAGCATTCCGACAGATGTTGCTCGTGCACGCTGCATCCTTTCACAGTGAGGCCCTTATGCCGGACGCACTGGATCGTATTTAACCTTGCAAAGGTGGAAACAAAAGCCCCCTCTGTCTGTCACCGCCGTTTGCCCCCGCTAGATCCTCAGACCCAGGAAGACGGATGGTATCTGACAGGCTAACATGACCGCCCCGTTCTCAACAAAAGGATTCCTTTTTGTTCCGCGCGCTCTGAAAATTATCACAAGGTAATAATGCCTAATCTGGGAGACACAGAGAGCAAACTATTTTGGCTGCCAGAAGCGAGTCGCTGGAGTGGTGAAGGAGGAAGATTGGGAACAAACTTGCCTCGCTGATGGACTGCTAAATGAGAGACTCATTAGGGACCATCATGGCTGACCTACTGAAGGGTCTGAGTTATGTTAGGACTTAATGAACGATGGGGGAAAAAAGTGTTCTAATCCTCTAAAAGCAGCACAGTGCTGACAGAGGCAGAGCATCAAAGAGGTGAAATGATGAGGGGAAAGTGAGAGAACAGGTCAGGGAAAAAATGCATCCAACAAGCAGAAAGGCATCAACTGCATACAGAGATGGACATGGCGAAAAGATGAAATGCAAAAAAAAAGATGTACCTTGTGACCAGCACTGCAACGTCCGTGGGTGGTGGATCATCTCTGCCTCCAGGTACGTGGTTATTTCCTAAATACCGAGCCCTTCCGAATTCTTCATGCTGCCAGTGGCAGAAGCTCTCCAGTGTTTTCTCTCCATGATGGCCAACCTTCAGCTTCTTCTGAAGATTGAATTGGACAGAGACATTGTCCTTCACTTTGATTATATCCAAATTTGGCACGATCTATTCAATTAATTTGGACTGATTTGCTTGTTTCCTCCATGTCTCTTAGGGATGTTATTAGTCTAGCCTTTTACACAAAGCTTGGTATGATTTCGTTCCCATTATTCCAATAAAAGTATTATCTTTACTAGCAAGGACAACATCCTGAGAAAGGATTCATATAGGATTCAAACCTTTATACCACTCTTCGGTTTGCATTTTTATATTGTATTTTATACATCCCTTCTCTCACCCTCTTAGGGTATCAACCATGTCACCCAACATGGTGATGTAATCAATAGCACATGTTTCAGTCAGAATGCACACCCAGCCAGAACAATGTAGTTGAAGCAATTTCCTTGTCTCCTTGCATTTCCTTTGATTCCTCCAAGGAATCATCAAACAAATTTAACTTGAGGTGATTGAAAGAGAGGACCTTGATACATCCATGTTAAAAGCAGTACTGAAAAGCTGCCCACTACTCATTTGGTCCAAAGAATTCTAGCTTCAAGAAAAGGGAGGCTTTAATTTTAAGGAGGACTTCTTGGGCTTCCAAGTCATCCATCTGTCTAAGGTTTCTCCCTATTGTCAGATGATCATGAGTTCAAATCCTTCAACAGCCAGAGAATAACTGACCCAGTGCTGTAAGAGGGAAAGATGGCTTTAATCTGTACCATGGCTTGTGGGCTTCTGTTAGCTCATGTATACAGAATTGGGCAATCATCACTCTCTACCTAGTGTGTTTAGCTTCCCTGTGCAGTTGGAACAGAAGCCCTGGCTGGTGAGATGTCTCAGTAGAAGCACATGTTGGCCTTCCTTTTCCAGTTAGAACCTAAGAACCCAATGACATTAGGAAAAATGTCATCATCAGCAAGCACTAATATGGCCAAAGCACTAGAAGCTTTATTGTTTCTCACCCTGCTCTTTCAATCTTCAGCCCAGTCAATGTGACAGTCCAACATGTGGAACGTGGAAGATAATAAGCACATTACTAGAAGCACTATTTAACAATGAGCATCTCTTTGCATATTCATACAAAATAGGGATCTCCTTCAAGTGTGGTCAGTTGTTCTATGCCTTTGCAAGAGCAGCTTCTGAAAGCAGGCTTGTTTTATTCGATACCCTTCGCCATCCCCGATTGGTAGTCATTAATAGGAAAAATAACTAGTACTAGTAAAGAGGAACAAAATGTTTTAATATGCTACTGATTGTGCACGATCATCGACACCAATACAACATTCAAGTCTATTTTCTAGGCTTCAGTATTGTTTTTAGAACTTTTAGCCTGGAAAGTAATCAGAGATCAAGAGGGGAAGAAGCAATGGCTAAAACACACACAGACAGACAGACAGACACACACACACACACATACACATACACACACACAGAACAAACCACAAAGCAGGCTGTAAAACAGGAACAAAACAGGAAGAAAGGTGGATTGCTGTCATGGAAAGATTTAGTGCATTTCAAGCTCACAGGTTCAAGTCTATTAAGAGGGTCATAGAGGTCACACTTACTGGGCGGGAGTGCAGGAGAACCAGTTTGGTGAGTCGAACATTCAGCTTCACTCCCAGACTCTGGTGCTGAAACATGTTATACACCTGAGAGAGGGGGGGCATAATGTATGTTTTAAATGTAATACAGAAGCAAGACTCGTTCAATAATTTTAAACTCAATCAAGAAGAGAAGAGAAGATTTATCTTCCCCACGCAATGACTGAAGCATTAGATTTAAAAAATTAAATAAAAAAAGACACAGCTGGTAGCATTTATAAGGTCAAATAAGTAGCAGGATGAGTGGACAGAATAAAAAATTAACATCTGGAAAGAAAGACCTCAAGGAGAAAGTTCAAATCAGTGCATTTACATGGAAAAGAGGAATATTTTCCGCAGTGGTGTCCTCACTGCTCTCGAACAATGAGGAGTGAAAGAGCTGAGGGAGGACGAGTGAAGGTCTGAGCTAAATCACACCCTGCTTCGTCCTTGTTTGGCTGAGATGTGAGAACAAAGCCTGAGCTACGGAGGAGGCCTTCAGGAGACAAGCCCGTGCTGGAAAGAGGAGAACTCCGCATGGAAATGATGAGTCCTGTGGCATGACATTCGCCTCCATCTGATCAATGGTTGTCAGAGTAAAATACTGTTCCAGATTAAGTATCTGAGCTGAATTCAATCGAATTAAACATGAATAAAAGATATTTTTGCTCTGCATTCAGTTTGACACGCTTGAAGAAAGTTTGTCAAATTGATCTGCATGTGTGTGGTTTTTATATTTTGATGGGGACCAAATGTCCTCACAAGGATAGGAATATCTGACAGTTTTGACCTTGTGGAGACATTTGCAAAACTGCTTTTTTTTTTACTTTTACAAAAGCTACAGCTTTTATTTAAAAACCTGAAAGAGGCAAAAAGGTTTCCTTTTGGGTACTGATGTCAAGGTTAGGGTTATGGGTTAGGTGTAGTCGCCACATCAATTCCCTCAATGGAAGGTCCTCACAAGGAGAGTAATGCTAACTATACAAGAAAAGACTTTGAAAAGACTCTGAAAAGACTTTTGAAAGATTAAAGTCTGACAAGTTCTCACATCTAAAGACAGTGTGTCATTAGTCACAGAGTTATGCCAGCCTTACACCAAATGACTTTTCTAGTATCTATGATTTTGCAAAAACTGGGGATCTTTCAGGGTCACTTTTTGCAGGAGACAAGACAAAGGTTAATATTAAACACGGTTGATTTTATCTAAACGTAAAGACGAGAAAACCACTGCCATAGGACAGCTATCCTGACCACCTTACACCAAACAATCCAGATTATGGGAGCGCGTACCAACTCTAGCAAAGTGCTCATGATTTTATTTCGACACTGGAAATTGAAATTGCTTGAAAAGTCGTTTGGTGTAAGGCCAGCACAAGGCAAACGTGTTTGTGTGTATGGAATAGAATGATTTGAGATTATACAGATTACTGGCTATTTAACACAGGGCTATTTTATGTGTCGTTTTGCATTCTCACAATTCCACAGTAATTTTAAAAGGTCCACTATGTAGGATTCAAGCAGTTGAATACACCTTCCTTACTCCTTCTTTTCCAAGCGCATATTAGAACTTACACTGGCCGTCAGGTGCCTGTAGTGTAATTCCAAGAACTTACATTCACACTTGCCCTTGTTTTTTTTTGTGCTAAATAATAAGTTTGATTTATGTATCAAAAATCATTTATCAAAATCTGAATTCTCAAATGTCTGAGCCAGCACCAGCAAACACTGACTCCTCTTCTTTCTTCTTCCTCATCTTTCTTTCTACCGCTTTGTCGTCCTTCCAGTGCCTCCTTCCAGATTCATGCTACCACTTGTAAAAACATGAAATACGGAAAGTGCTCCCTAGAGGTTTGTCCGTTCTGTGCTACTGTAGCGGTGCACCTCTGCCTATGTAGATATAAAGAGCATTCTAAGCTTACAAAAGCACAATGATTCACAGTTACAGGTAAGTATACACTAATGAAAACAAACTTATGAGTTCCCTACTTAAATTATGGAATATCCCTTAGGCAAACAAAATATATTTCCCTATACATTAACTGTCAATATATTCAATTATTTAGTCTTCTCATTTACTGGTTTATTAAAAAAGATTTCATAAAGATAACATTCCTCTTGGCAACACTGAGACTCATTAATAATTAACTGAAAATAACACATATATCTCAAATATACTGAAAATATTACAGACTAATATATTGCGCTATATAATGCTCAATATATTACAATATATTGCAGAACAATTCATGTATTTGATTATATGAAATTGGAATGTATTTGGATATAAGGAAACATGTACATGCATGTACATTAAAAACGATTTAATAATATAATACATGTTGCCTTGACCAGGAATCAAACCCTGGTCTCCAAGTCTTGTTGTTCTAAAGGTACCATTATTACTTGCATTGACCAGGAATCACAACCTCCACCAGGAATCCTGTTCCAAAGGCATTACTGTTACTCCTGTACTATCTTTCCCACAGACTCATGTGTAATGGTTATAAAATACAGCATTGGTAAAACATATATTATGTATCAATATATAGCCTTACATAGTCCATGCATATATTGCAGTATATTGGAAAATATAAAAACTAGTTGCCCATATATAGAAATGTATTATTTAATATATTGCATTATATTTTCCAATATATTACCATATATTTTTGTTGCATAAGGGATGCTATATTCCATTTCTGCTAATAGATACCCTCAGCCCTGCTTTGAGATCACCAACTGCACCATCATTTTGACATCGGGTGTGTAACAGATCCCAGTCAATGAAAGTTTAGAGCATGGAAACAGTGTAAGAAGTAAATAAAGGAAACCAGCAAGGTCACCTAATGTAGGTCGGAATTCCCATTTGGAAAGATCCAGTTTATAATATTTCAGTTTCATATATAATGTAGTAGAGTATGGTTTCATATACAGTATAGTATATTTAAACAGCTATCATTCATTCTCCTAAAAGTGTGTCATAAACATACTGAAGACCAAAAACCCAACATGACCTCAGCTAAAGTATAAGCCTTGCTTATCATCTGAATCACACTTTCTGCCCAAACACCAAATGTTATATTTCCTCATTTGACAGAATTTTCATGAAGAACTAGAAATATGATAACAAAGTGCTTCCATTTAAAATCTTTATTGCAACTGAAATCAACTACAAGGTGATTAGTGACCTTTTGAAAATCCACTTGGGCCAATTCAAGGTCACTTCCACTTTCAAAGACGTGAAAAAAAATCTATTATTCAATTCCCTCATTGTAGCTTGAAGCCATTGAGAGTATAATCTGTGTGTGTGTGTGTGTGTGTGTGTGTGTGTGCGTGTGTATGTGCGTGTGTACGTGCGTGCGTGTGTGTGTGTGTGTGCGCATAAAGGAAGCTGAGCTCTAACTCAGATAAAGTAGTTAAAGCGCTTGCCAAGGGACTTGTAAAAGAGTGTGTGATGTAGAAATCCTGAACTTCTGGAACTCACTCCCTCTCTGTTCTCGCTCCATCATCATACCGCTTTCAAAGGCACTTCATCTGGCTAGCACTGCAGGTGTGTGTTCATGGGAAAGCAGATTACCTTAAGATAAGCTTAGATGTGCTTAAGCTTAGGTGTTACTGATCCACTCAGTGCAGGCTGGCACAGTTTATCATGACATTTAGAACAGGGCCGGATGGGCACTGCAGTACATAACACCTAGATGTGTAAATATTCACCTATCCATGTGGGACCATCCACAGCAGCAGGAGTTTCTGCTGCTCTACATGGTCCCACATGGATGACCTAAAGATTTGCTTTGCCCTAAAACAGTTGGCACAAGACTCACCCGTGCTTCACTGGATAATCTCATTAGGATAGTTTAGATTTGTACCTATGAACTGCTGCTGTAATCATAATGAAAATTCTGTGCTCATTCCACGCCTTCTGTTCACACTTTGTACATACTGAACATCCTTAAACAAATGTAGTACTGTTTGGCTTTACTCTTGTACACCGGTAAACAATAGCGGTCTATACTTCCACTACCCTGTGCCACTCAGGAGAGGAGGTACCTTCTGACTTTGGTTCCTCTGACTTAAGGTTTCTTCATGTTGTCTCAGGGAGAGTTTCCATGCCACTGTCACCTTGGTTTGGTCATTAGCAATTGAGCTGAATTGAATTGGAATTGAGAACTGAATTCATTTATTTATTTATTTATTTATTGCACTTGTTTTAATGTTTATCATTTCTCTATGACTGTGAACCACTTGTATCGGCAAAATTTAGGAAGAGACAGAGACTCCGTAGTAAAGTAAAGTTTCATACCCTTTGTATTACTATTGCACTACTTTTTTAGTAGTATTATCAAATGTTTTAAAATTATGTCGCCTAAACTTTTTGGAAAATCCCAAAAGGAAATGCTGCGAAAAGGGCTGCACCTGCAAACAGATGAAACCTTTGACTTCAGTGATATAGTCATTTCATTGTTATACTGGTATAGTGTAATGTTCACGGTACATCTCTGGGGGTTGGACATATGGTTGGTGTGTGAGCGAAGAATAGTGCTGATTTTCAACGTACTGAATAAAGCAGCCGTGTGGAATCATGTTGATCATGTTTACCCTAGTTCATCATGATTTGTGTAGTAAAGAACAAAGATTCAAGATTATACAGATTTATCGGCCATTTATAAACATGTGCTTTAAAATTTGGACTTGCTTGTGCAACTCCCCTAACCATATGAAGGATGTTTCTAAGTCATTATTCTTATTATTAGGGCCTGGGATTTGGAATGCAAACCAACTGTTCGGACCTGATCTGACCCACAGCAGTAAATTCCGAACCTGATTGTGTCTGTAGCTCGACAGAATTCTGTCCAAACACAACCACCTTAAAATACATACTAAATAAATCTCAGCATTGCCAGTGATATACAGTCACCTCCAAATGTATTGATACAGAATGTGCTATGTTCTATGTTGTTTACTGTATCTTGATGTAAATACCAGGGAATAAGAGCTGAAACTGTGATCTCGCTTCTCATATTCACCGGCTGATCTCACGCAGAAATGTCTTCAGTACGCAGCAAAAACAAATCAATTGGCCTTGCTGTTCCAATACTTTTGAAGGGGTCTGTAGAATATTTAGCGACAACATTGGCAACAACAAGAAGATCATTAGCGCCCTACAAGCGTCCTAGTCAAATGTTACCCGTTTTATCCTACGAATTTCATTATTTTTTTCCCCCTGAAAACCTGGAATTAATCTTTATCTCTTTAATCTTTATCTCGCTGGCATAAATTAAGAAAAAATGTATACATATGAGAAGGTTTACAGCAAAATTTTGCTTTTAAAAAAAAAGTTGAAAAGCTGTCTTCTTTCATCTTTCTTTCTGTAACTCATTTTGGATCAAAACTTTACTTAAATAACGGCTTAATGCAGTATCTTAAAATATAAGTTATAAAATAACCCTTTAACCCCAAAGGCATGTTCTTAATATTTGCATATTTTCCTAAATGTGCCTTTAAAGGCATTTGCATATAACATTATACCCATGTGTTTTATATCAGAATGTTCAGAACAATCCGAGCTCTCTCTATAATGAGTCCCATTTGACATAGGGCACTATGTGCATGGACACTTTGGCCTTAAAACTAAAAAGTTGAAGTCCCATTTTCTAAAAATCTTTTCTAAAGTTTTTTAAAATCGCTGCAGCAACTTCAGCAGCTGAAAACTTTACTCGCCATTTTTTACGCGTGTCTCTCGCCTCCAATGTCGATTGAATGACCTGAACTGCACTGCAATGAACTGGACGTATTCTTCATTCTCATTAGTCTGTATGTAAGTCACGTGCAATCTCGCAATAAGATGGAATCAAAAGGGCAGAAGCTACAGATTCAGGCAACGTTCTAACTGCATTTCTGTATTTCTGTATCATTGCACAGATATTAACAGAAACGTTGGGGTGTGTACGTTGGCCCCCGAGGGTTAATATCAGAGAAAACGTCGCCTTGTTTTTGTCTTGTTTGTTTTGTTCTTTATTTACAAAGATAAATAATATGTGTTATAAAATCTATAGTAAGAGTATTTCTATTATCAAGCCTGTACACAATACAAGGTGTCCAAAAAGTCAGGAACTAATGAGAGTAAAGCTACGTATACTTACTTTAGTTTTTTATTCGCATGTGTGAATGTGTGAGACCTACCATGTTCATGACGGTAAGGAGGAATCGCTGCGCTGCCTCGGCTCCGTGGTACTGCACCATGTCTGCGTCTGCCACCACCACCGTCTCTACAGTGTATTCTCCACTCATCCGGATGGCGTTTCTCCTCCCACGAGCGTCCTCTGTGCTTTTAGATTTCCGATCCTTACGCTTCCCTACACATACAAATCCAGATAAGTGGTATTGTGTGTAAAAATAGTAGCCATTATTAAATATTATTAACATGACATAGGAGTCAACCAATCACAATTCATGCTCATCCTGCTCCCATGTTACCAGGATAGGGTGGGGGGTTTGAGGGGGTTCTCCAAAGTTTGAGAACCTCTGGTTTAAAGAAACACACGCTTGTCAATGCCCTGGCTACAAATGAAGATCCTATCATCTATAGAGGACAAAGACACGCCAGCACACACTCCATATCATACTGTGGATCCTTGTAACGCCTGCTCACAGCTGAATGTCTGGCTGAAGTTTCTTGAGACTCTTGATTCAAACAAATGGATAAAATTGGACCTGGTTCCATATTGGCCTGTTTTTAAAGCAATTGTTCAGCATAAATTGCTAAGTACACAACGTGCACCAAATGCAGTGAAATCAGCCAAGCCAAGAAACATTTGGTATCTGAACAAATTGCTTTACACCACTTCATTACTGTGAATTACTCAAATGTAAACAGATATGATGAGTGCTCTCAAGCTAATGCCATGAGGTTGTTCAAATCTTTTCAACCTCAGGCTATCAGTAGGGGGTGAAGCGAACAGTTGTTAAGACTAGAGTAGACTAATTGCTTGTGTCTTCGCGATCTGATAAGTTGTGAATAGCTCAGCTGCCTTTAATCATGGGAAGGTGTGTTTGTTTTTATAGCAGTCCATTACTGGAAGAACCATTTCCTTGGCCTACAATGACACGCACGGAGTCCTTCGGCATCTTCAGAGCTATGGTAAGCAATCTCAAACTTTATACCTAATAACACACTGATTAACTGTGGAATGATCTACCAACTCCAAAAGAGTCAAAAATGGGTCTAGATACAAAAAGCTAGAGCAAGCAATACACCAGCTATGGGGTTTTTTTTATGATGGTTTGATAACAGAAAGTGAGAGAGAGAGATTTGTTAGTTAGACCAATGTTAAAGCTATTGATTTTTATATCATGACATGTTCAGCCACGCAAGAATCATAAATATACTACGCAGCCCATTAGACAAGTGGAACCTCCAAATTGTTGCCTAGACCCAATGTTTTAGTTCCTAATGAGCTAAGCTAAAAACTTGTAGCTAATGCGATGCAACAATGTAAGGTTAGCTAGTTGGCTAGTTAAGTGCATGTACACAGAGTAAAGAAATTAACATAGCTTTTAATGTAGCACATCCTGTTTGAACTCTTGAAAATGTCAACAAATTATTGGCAATTGTGTGTGTGTGTGTGTATGTAGAGATAGATAGGTGGGTGGATAGGTAGGTAGGTAGGTAGGTAGGTAGGTAGGTAGGTAGATATTAATATATAAATATATTAATTGAGTCTGTGTGTTGTGCATCAGGTGCTAGAATTTGGAAAACGTACATTGAGGTGCATTGTGTCATTGCTTGTCCTGGGTGCCCAGGGTAGTGAGTGATTTATTCACCCTGATGTAATATGCTGACAAGTCACCAGGTATATATACAGTATATTAGGTCAATAAGAGCAATTGCATACTGTTCATTAAACTAACTTTTTGAACTGACTTTTTGTTTTTACAATGCACACATAAACCTTGAGATTCACTGTCACTGCAGCTGTTTTTATGATATTAAATGGCTTCATGACCTTTACAACAGACATCTAAAAACCTTGCCTAGCGCAAGGTTTCGGCAGCACTTTATAAATTATTCATCAGGGAAAATCCAATTCAAATACACAGCTGAGCTGCTGAGCTTTAAAGGCCCAACAGTGGGTTGGTGGTTTTTTTTTTTTTTTTTTCTTTTTTAATGTCCCATGTTTTAAACTCGCAATGTCTGTATAATTTCTACACCTTGGCTAATCACATAGATGGCCTTTAGGGTCTTATAATCTCCGTGATACAGAGACCATGGATAGAATCTCAAATTTGAAACTTAAAAAACAGACAGAGTGTTTTAGAGATAAGCATGGAAATTACACTGAATTTGAGATTCATATTTCTGAACATGTTAAATATTTTCAGCAATTGCAGTTTCATGGGAACACTAATATGCACAGAAATCCTGCTTCACAGGAGCATGGAGACGATGGATGTAAGTGCAGAATTTCCTTTAATGG
This sequence comes from Notoglanidium macrostoma, assembly GCA_030068235.1. Lineage (NCBI taxonomy): Eukaryota > Metazoa > Chordata > Actinopteri > Siluriformes > Auchenoglanididae > Notoglanidium > Notoglanidium macrostoma. The sequence continues at coordinate 15,909,561 of JAQQZR010000007.1, forward strand.
AAATTTCCTTTAACATAACCATGCAGCGAGGCGGGTAGCGAGAACCGAGAGCTTAGGCTAGCACAAATACAAGAGCGAAACAAACATAGCACAAAAGAACATAAATGTTTCACGTGTGCATAACAGATATATAACATACACTTCACAATAAACTGGACAAAAGTCAATGGTAGGCTAAAGCTAACTACGCCTCTGGGTTTGCATTTCGAATGCTTGATTTCCCCCTTGTTGCTGACATGATACCTGCCTTGTTCCTGTGCAACAATATCTCAATTATTTAGAACTTTTGTTAGCTCAGCACTTGATTAGCATCATAGTCTTGGTCTATTTAGCACCCTGCTCACTTAGGTACTAGCATGGACTTTATTATCGCGACGCCACCTAGTATAATTGCCACCATCGTTAGTTCAGCATGCCAGATTTGCCAGAAAAAAGGATAACTGAAAATCTGAAGTAGAAAAAAATTTTGCGAAAACAGAATGTGAAATAAATGGTGTGTATTGGAATACATCTTTACTGGAAGTCTGTGTTCATATGAGTCCTTTGGCTGACAGCTAAACCCAGGGCTTGACTCTAAATCAGGAGTTCTTAACTCAGTCCCGAGGACTGTGCCTTGCACAGTTTTCCGTAACCTGATCCAACTCATGAAAAACGTTATAATTAGTTGATCAGGTGTGTTTAAAGTAGGGAAAAAAAATGAACCCGAGAACCTTGCTCTGAAATAGACTTATTCCCCAAAAATGGGGAATGTGCACTTCATGCCGCAGTCCTGCTCCAGCTTCCGCAACGTATGCCTGTGTGCGTGCGCGTCTGCTATTTGAAGGCCAAAAAGCCAGTGAGTGGAATAAAAATGTCCAAGTCGGCGTGAAGAGAGAGAGCGAGCAGAAAGGGAAAGGAATGGGCGGTGATGAATTGGAAGTTGTTCTGGATTTTCATGAGGGTGAGTCGGAGAAAAGTTCCAACATTTTTGGGATTCCGTCTGGTTCGGAGGCAGACCGCAGCTCATAGTGATTCAAATCACAAAACCCAGCTTCCAGCCCCATCACAAATATGTTGGATCTATTACCCACAGCTGTGACTACACAAGATAGATATCTGTATGCCAGATAAAAAACAATGATTAATTGTAGAGATCATTGTAGCAAAGTATTTTTAAACCAAATCTGAGAGATGCCCTTTCTCTTGAAATACTTCATTCGAATTTTAAACTCCACTTCATAAGATGATTTAATTCACTTAACCCATAAAATCCTCAGAAAGGTCTTTGATTCATAGAAGGAGCTATTACACTTTAAATAATACTGCCAGTGCCAATATTAAATTTTAGTTTGAGCCGCACAGTTGAGACTGATGTTTTTGAGAAATGGAGCACATCTGACATGTGAAATGATCCCTGGACAAACAAATTGACACATGTCATTACTTCCCTAGTACTTGACTACTCTCTCCTCACCCTAACAACAGCACCAAACAGGTTATACCACCATCTGATATGCTCAACAGGTGCCATTCTAGAATATGGAAGTATCGGTGATGTATTCTGTTTGGACATGAAACACAGAACAGGACTTCAGAGTCTGGCCTACAACTGACCATTCAGTTTTACACCAATTTACAATCGTCCTGGTCCGCCAACTACTGACATTGCACAATCATGCACTGTTATTATTGGACGTGGCTTATGTTTTGTCTGGGGAGCTTATTTTTCACCAGGAGTTAAACATAAACCTTCCACGTTAGTGACACTGTAACTGGTTCACATATAAGAATGTCTCAAAATTGTTTGTTCTTTAGGCGTTAATGTTATGCTTACATGGTCTCTCTAATGTCGAACCTGTCCAAGGTTTTACCCAATCATCAAGAGATTACCACGGACATCTACGGCCAGGAGCCCAAGGAACCATTACTGGCCTTATTTTCTGGGTGGGAAGGATATATTTGTTTCCCTCTCCTTCTTTCTTTAATGTGAAACTAGCCAACCATGGATGTCTGTCTATCCACGTGTAAACAGTGTAAGACACTTTCGACCAAGCACATTCGACTGTTCTAGGAAGTTGCTTGATGAGTCGGGCCAATAATGGGCCAGCTTCACGGTTTGAGGAAACATGGGTTAGCCCTCACTCTCCCAGCCTTGTAGCAAGGATAGGATAGACAAACATTATGGTGTGAATACTGGCAATGACTAAGAGCTGAACACTTGGTAAGATGTTGAAGAAATGAAATGGAAGCCTCTGAGCCCTTTCCTAATCTCCCTTTGGCATCATTACTATCCTCTTTTTCATCAGCATTTGACTGTTTCCCCTGCTTCTCCTACTACTGTATTAGCCAGTGACCGGCATGCTGACTCAACTCCTAGGCCTTCCAGAGACCCTGAACTCTTCAGCTTTAGGCCTGGACTGGATTACGCCTCACTTGTCAAGTCACCTGTCAAGTAGATCAATACAAATTCACTTTTTACATCTAAACCTTTCTAAAGCTCCTTTTTCCTTTTGCATCCATCTTATGACCACTTTCACAATCTTTCTATCGGTTTTGCACCAAAAATCACACTAACCCACACTCTTTTTCAATTTCCTGTTCTCTTTTGCTCCTTTTCAAAAGATGTTGTCCTCCTTTGGCACCATTTCTAGGTGTATTACTGCATAAAACAGGATTTGGACATGGTCTCATAGAGTCAGGGAGGATAAACCGGCAGACCTTTTGTGTACATAGTGGATTTTAAGCTTGTGGGACAGACTTTGTGGCTAAAGCAGACACACCTAATTATGCAAGGTCCATTCCCTCGCGTGCTATCTCCTTCAGGCGAGTCCACTGCTTCTCTTGGGTCTACTGGAGCAACACCGCACCCCTTTCTTCCTCTTTGATCCCAGTCGGCATCTCCTTCCAGTCAGTCCTTCACTTTGTTTAAATGACCAGACTCCTCCCATTCCATTCGTAGTGGGAATATAACAGCACCAGGGACAAATAGGAACATGGTATATCGGAACTAGTGCCGAATTCAAATTCCACACTTGCCTGAGAGCCTGTTTGGGGCTCTTGAGCAAGACCATTATACCTCAGTTAAGCTTCGTGTTTGGATCACATCCTGCATTACGTATACGTTGCTCCAGATAAAAGCATCTGGCAAGTGAATAAAAATGTAAATGAATGGACTGGCATTTTACTTTTGTTGTTTTCAGATTTATGCTTCCTGACTTGCATGTGTGTGCTAACGGATCGAGTGCACCCTTTTCCACAGATTGCACAACAACGTTCCAATGCGACCGGTGTGTCAATGCGGCCGTATTTCACCGGCCCAGATGGAAGAGATTGTGAGAGGAGAAGGCAAGAGCCACAGATCGCCTCCTTCTGTTGCTTTTAACACTCCCACTCTGTCCTCGGTGTAACACGAGCTTCCCTTGCACATCCAGACTGTGTGTGTGTGTGTGTGTGTCTGTGCGTATATCGGGAAGCCTCTGAAGTACTAAGGAACCAAAGTTTAATGGATATACAGTCTGTCTCAGTCGGTATCTTTCTCCAGGGATGGCGTGGTTTGGTAGTGGTGGGGGTTTCAGGGATGCAGTTCTCTCACAACTTTTCAACACATAGGCAGATGAGAAAGAGAAAGAAAGACAGGGAGGAGATAAGACCTTCTGGCATGGCCTTGAAACAGCCTGGAACATAAGAGAAATCAGAGGAAATCATTCCTCCCCAAATTTCGTCTTCTTGTGCCTCTCTGCAGACGCCAGGTGCTGGTTAGAGCAGAATGGTTAAAGCACCTGGAGTTTCACTGCAGAGGAGTTAAGTCCAACCACATTTGCACACAATCACACAGACCCCACTCAGCCTTCAAGATCCCCAGACATACGACTGGCTCTAATCCCTTCTTTCTTTCATTTCCACCAATTTCCATCTCTTGTTTTAAGCTGTGCTTGCTTGAAGTCCTGATATGGACACATGGAAAGAATTTATTCACACATGTTGCCAACGTTCAGGTGGTTGTTGCCCCTTCAGGTGGTTGTTCCTGTGAACATTAAGGTTATGTAATAGAGACTAAGACTAAATCAAAGCCAATGAACAGGAGAAAGTAATGCTGCACTTAAACTTCATACAAGGTCTAACAAGACCCCCAATCTGTGCTAACATGAAACTGAACATTCCAGTTATTGTGTTTTAGTTGGCTAGCGTTCCTGTCTACACTTCTCTCAAACACTGGACTTTTGTCAAAAAACTGAAACGTCAATGTCTGCTAGGTAAAGCATTTAAATTTTGGTAAGTGTCTATGGCATGGTGGGGCAGCAGGTAGTGTTTCTGCCTCACAGTTCCAGAGCTCATGTTACTCTCTGCATGGAGTTCTGCATGTTCTCCTTGTGTTTGCATGAGTTTCCTCCAGGTCCTCCGCTTTCCTCCCACTGTTCAGAATCATGCGTGTAGACAGATTTCTACACTAAATTGCCCTTAGGTGTGTGTCCCACACACAGTGAATTGTCCCGCCTTGCACCCAGTGTTCCTGGGCAGGTCAGATCAACAGTGACCCTGCCCAGAATGAAGTGTTTACAGAAAATGAATGAATCACTGAATCACTAGTTAACTGTGACTTGCTTGTAACTTGTTAACTCGCTTGGTTTCGAATCCCACTGCTACCAGACGGATTGATTAAACTCACAAACTAGGTAGTTAGCTCTCCGTCTGACATTGTTCGAATATGAATCAATTGTCCCCTCTCTCACTTATCTGACTCAGGCTATGTCCACACCAATATGTTTTAGTTTTAAATGGTGTTTTAAAATGCAAATGATCTTTGCCCAGACAAAGGGTTTCAGTCCATATGAGAAACGTTCCGTGTCCATACTTACACGCATGAACACGCATATCACATGACCATTTACATACTCTGGGTATGTGTGTGCTGGTATAAACAGGAAGCAGGTTGTCTACTCTGCAGTTGGTTGCCTAGTTGCAGATCGCTCAAATAATAGCTTGCATTCTGCACCTGTAGGTAGCTAAAGTATTATAAAATGCAGAGTTTACAGCTGCTAGCAATAACAACAAGATCAGCAATGCTGGAAATTCTTTATCCATGCTGCATCAACCACTGGTAGTCGAGGCTGATGCTGTTTGTTGACTTCCGGAAAAGGAAAATTTGATAGGAGCTTGACAAATCAGGGGAGGATATGTCATGACTGAAAAGACCAATTCAGGAAGCAAACATCTGTGTCTGCGTCATCGTTTTCAAAAGCCTCTGTTTTCCCTCATCCACACTAAAGCAGTTGCAAACTAAAACGGGGCCGGCAGTGTTTTCAAAATCCTCCATTTACGCGTACCAGAAACTCCGGAGTAGTGTGGACGCAATGTAAACATATCAAAAGTGATGTGTTTTAAAACTAAAACATATTAGTATGGACATAGCCTCTCATTTTCTCACAGTATTGACATGAGACAAGAGCAGGTTCCAAAAGGAGAGTGACCAGAGAGAGAAATGCATATTAAAAACTACAACAGCTGCTCAAACTGGTCTGCTTCATGTCTTTCAGAGGGTGAAAAAAACTAAGACATTAAGACAAAAAACATTAGGCATGGCCATAAATGTTACAAACTGGGTGACTTATGCAAGTAACAGCTCCTGAGCCTTATCATATATATAATTATCATAATAGATTCTGTGCATGTCATATATCATAAGTGTCCAATAGAGAATAATAAGAACAATAAAATACAAAGCAGGGCAGTGTGTTATAGCAGTATTACAATGACAACTGAGATGTATTTGACTGGGATCAGGAAGTAAAGTTGGCTTGATCATTGTGCTGTAAGGTCATTTTGTTCTGGACCATGGCCGTTTTTTTTTTTGGAGTGTGACAGATGTTTCTGAAAGGTCCAGGGAACCAATATCTGAAAATGGTCACCTGGGGCTTGCTTGTTAGCCCACTTGTAGGCAACCTGAGGTAAGCTGAGTGCTTAGTAACATGATTGGTTCAACTTGTTTCATCACTTCCTGTTTTAGTTTTCATGATGGTGGGAAAAAGGTGGCTATGGTCAGTGGATAAGACAGAATACCTATGATATATGGTGTGTGATTCTGTGTGAAACTGGTAACCAGTGTAACTGTTTGACTATGAGTGGAATGTGTGTTGAGTGCTTCATACGAGTATGATTCTAGCCACAGAACTTTGTCTATTCAATCTTCGCGTCAATGGAGAACAGGAACATGATCTGCTAAGGGTTTCCCTAGAAATGCCAACAAATAACCAACTATAGTTTTCTAAGTGGAAGGTTATGGAAGCATGACCCAGATGTACAGCATCTTTTAATCTGACTGAGTGTCAGAGTGATTTTGGTACATGACCTGACATGAGGGTCAAACCTCGTATGATATTCATGGAAGGTTTAGCAGAGATGTGATCTTATTCATCTGAAAAATGTGTAGTTTTAGAAAGCAGAGTTTGGAAAATTTACGAATTGCTTTGATTTATCAATTCATGATTCATAGATTCAGCTACCTACGTCTGGAAAGTTTTATTTCAAATACACAAGATATGCTTTGACCGCATTTATTTTAAGAGTGAAGCTGGTTAAAGTCAGCACCAACAATGACAAAACTGGCATGTACCGAGGTCATTCATCATTTAGATAGGTTTATAATTCATTTGCATGAATCAAAGAACGTAGGATGCCGATAAAGATGAACTGGCTGAGACTCTGACTTCCCCTCAAACAGGAATCTAAGTTTGTAATTGGATGAATTTGCCTCCATTATTGAGGGAACCAAAAAGACTACAGTCACACTGGAAAGAAAGGAAGGTATAATTATGACAAAACTAAAATAACAATATTCCATTATATATAGGTTCTCTGTTAAAAACAGAAAAAGCCATCCCAAAAAGCTGCTCACCTTGGATGATTTGGCAGTGTTTTGGGCCGCTGCGTCTGGACCGGGACGTTTTGCCAGAGGAACGTTTTTGTCTGATGACTTTGTGTTCCTTGCCAGAGAAGGACTCAAGTTCCTGGAGAACAGGCTTGATAAACAGAGTCTCCTCTCCCATTTGAACCAGGCCAGTCTGAGAGACACAAAAGACATAAGGGAGTTAAACCATGGAGTGGCATTTCCTATAATGTAGTTCCAAAGTTATACTCTTAAAATGTTTATGTTGCTCCTACAGTCCTTATCTTGATATCTAGGTCAGGTCTGGAAAAATCTGTCTTGTACCTGATGGGTACTTTTGTTTGTCCAATCACTGTCACTATGACAATGTTAAATAAACCTACACTAGCTAGTGCCAAGCTAGTAGTACTGTAGGTATACCTTCCTTTAACTTTCTGTTAAATGCTAACAAATGAGCATAAGTGCTGGAGTAGCACATTAACCATAAATACACATATATATACCTTTATATACAGCATAAAGATAAAGCAATGAAACTGCCTCATTACTCACAAGGAAACTAGAAATAATCAAGTATATGTCCAACAGTCTTTTACTGAATTCTAGCACATCAGAATAATACTATGTGCAGTCATTCAGCATTTTTCCACTAGTAGTGTTGGAAAGCACATTTTCAGGATTCCTTTCTGGGATTGCTTTACTTCCTGGTCACATTGCAATACTCATGGCTAGGACCGGCACTACACAAACACATTTAACAAGTCCAAACCTATAAACAGATTCTGAAAATATTCACAGTAACATCTGGGCTTATTCTATATTTCATAAACAAACAAATAAGGAAATAAATAACCCAGATCCATCACTCTTTAAAACCTCATCATTTCTGTTGAGTGTGATAGCTCTATACTACCCAGGAATATATAGGAAACCCTTGTCCATTAATCAGAAAGTATCCAGTGGAAAGAACTGCTATGAGTTTTTTTTAAAAAATGAATCCGATGATCCTGTCACACTGGTAATTGTGTTAAAGATGGAAGAACTTCTAGTGTATATGTCCATTCAGCAGTAGCCCTCCTGGGAACCTGCTACACATGCTGGGCTTGGGTCTCTGTGTCCGAGCCTCTTTAACATAACACAAGTTGCCACTGGCCTTAAAAAAACTTCTTCGGCTCGAACTCTCGTTTGGCCCAGACCCCGGAGTCAGCGTGCAAAATTGGCGCCATTCAATCAAGCAGCCTTGACTGTCACCCTACGGGAACCATTTATCTGAAGACAGCAAAAAAAAAAGATGAATAGATAAAGCAAAAGAAAGGGCGAGGAATGAACGATGGAGCCTGAAGGCGGGCGTGAAGGAGGAGGAGAGGAAAAAGAAGACAGGAGTGCTGACAGAGCGAGGTGAAAGGGGGTCGTAAAGCATGCACTTTCATCCCGACACGTACATACAACCCCCCCTACACACACACACACACACACACACCAGGTACTGGGTCACAGGCAGTGTACATAGGAATATGGCCGCCTCAGTGGAGGGAGAGCAGTGGAAATGACATTAACAGAACAGGAATCTTTTTTACTTTCCTCCAGCCACATTGACACTTAAAGGCTTCAGATAACACTTGTGGCAACTTGACCTGCAGCAACTGATTTCTTGGCTCAGACGGGATATGTATTTAGTCCTGAATATACACTTAGATTACAGGCTAATTTCAGTGATTATGACACATAACAGCAAAAAGAATGTGTTCTTGACATCAACATCGCCAATGCAGTATAATTAATTAAAGTGCAGATATAATCGACCTGTCCTGCATAAAAAAACATGTGTAATTTATTTTGTAATAAAATTCATGAGTTGATTTTTTTTTCCTTTCATTCACAAATGATCTATTTTCACTTTGGCTAAATTACCCGCAACGCCTTTTCGACTACTAATGGTGAGGTCAGTGAGAATTTTCTTTTGTCTTATCTCTACCTAAAGACACTGATGCGGCAGAGCTTTAGCCCGTTGATCTGTCCAATCAATACACTCAGCTGAAACAGATCACTTCTTCAACTTTAATGCTAATACTGCCATCAGCACCATTCTGCTTGTCATCTCATAGATCACTAAGTCGAGACTAGTTGTCTCTGCCGTAACTCTGCTCTGGAATACAGCTACATTGCATTCTGGAACAATGAGTCCGGTGCTCGCTTTCTCCATTATTTCTACGTTGGAGTTCTCATTAAAATGACGGTGAACATCACCGGAATATGATGTCTGAGAAATATGCTTTTGCTCTTTTGTTTTTAGAAGCTGACAGAGAAATCTGACCATCATCTGTTATGTCTGGAATCTTTTATTCCTCCTTTTAAACACCTACGTAACTGTGATGGCAATGGCGTCATAGCTGCAGATGAGCCCTAACGTCTCGCAAGAATAATAAAATAAATAATAAATATAGTACAAACATAGATATGATAAAAGTGATAAGACAGTGATAAACTAACAAAGTCAAAAAGGCTAAAAACCAAAGCATTGTTATATTTACAAGTTTTGCTTTATCCAAACTTTTACAGAACACAAGCCTGGGCTGAATGTTGAGGTGACTGAGCTGACTACGATCATCCAAATCCCATCTGATGTAAAATTCCGGGCCACACATACTGAGTCTGATGTTTGTGTTTAATGACACCAAACTCTGTCCGGAGAATGAAAGCGATTCCAGCGTTTGCGAAAATACAGCTATAAAATTCCTTTACTTAACAACCTTAGCGTTGTACGTCGAGCGCCAAACCAAAGAAGCAATCTTCATACATCAAACATGTCTTCCTACATTTGGGGTAAGTGGAACATTGTGTACATTTCATTTTTTTGGCTGGACTATTCCTTTAAGGAGGCCTGGCATGAAAAAAACACATGGAGAATATACCGTGGAGAATTAAGTCCCATGTGAGGGAAAGAAAAACTGTTCGGCTCATCACGAGTCTGTCATAATGGGAAATATGAGGGGCTAGGTTTTGTATTTTGCAAACTTTTCTCAGTTTATTACTCACATTATTCATATTATTAAAGTGATAGCTATGTTTTCTTAGTGGATGTTTCTAAATGACTCATTTGAATTACTAATTGGCACATTTCTATTGAAATAACCCAAATCCTGTGTAAAAAATAATGGCTATTTAAAGTAAAACAATCATATCAGGGGTGCCAAATTTAAAAGGAAACCAGTGATATTAGCGACTGGTTAAATAATTAGTTGTGGCAATTTATCATATTACTCTGCCGCAAAAGCACCTAGGCAGGTTTGCACAAAATAGAAGTGATTTTTTTTCAAAAGTCGACAAAACCCAA
>JAQQZR010000007.1:15919856-15939118 GCA_030068235.1 Notoglanidium macrostoma
TCTGTTTTTTCTCCTCTCACATTCATCATTCCAATGAAATGTGCCGACAGATATCTATAAGACCTGATAAGTGTTGGCACAGGGATTTTGATTGCATCCACTGTCTCTTCCTGTCAAGTCATGTGACTTAAATGCGAAAAATGTCTTTCCATTTCAATTACGGAAAATAATGTTTCATCAAATCATCTAAAAATCCACCTCATCTGAGGGCATAAACTTTTTGTTGATTGTTAATTTTTTTTATTCCCGTACTTCCATTACTCATTTTTCAGTGATGAAGCAGGTTGATGGAAACCTGCCTATTCATAAGAAAACTGCAAAAGTGCAATGAGAAGACAATGACAACTGGTCTTGAGAAAAATCCTTTTGCATAATGTGCAAAATAATGTGATTCATCTCACTTGGCTTAATCATTCATTTCATACATTTAATCATCATTTCTTTAATAATTGTTAATTCTATAGCAACTGCATTAATAGAAAAAGAATTGCTTACAAATCTGTTTCTTCTTACTACAAGCAGGTGTTTGGATCATTTTAGAATTCACTCAGTTTCTGGTGTGTGCATGACGTCATGCAGCTGTGAGATAATGTAATGGCTCCTGGAACACATGTGCAGCACAGTGTCACATCTACACTGCGATTGAATTGAATTGCAAATCAGGATCGTGATTTTAATACAATTATTTGTGCAGCCCTAATGTTCATACATGCACTGTCGTACCGCTCTCACTCAAACATCTATTCACATCCCTAATGGTGACCTGCGATTTTTCCATCTGCCAACTACCTGCTGGTCTGGAAGAAGCAATTTCCATTTGGAACCAGGAATCAAAACATCCAGCTGATCTCCAGCGGATCTGCTCCATGTCAACCCACAGAGACGTGTCAGAAAAGCTTGAGCCTCTACCGCCTGGCACGTCTGTTACGACAATGACCTCATTTTCCAAAGGTGCAGCCTCAACTGAGCTTATATGGCGAAGGAAATGCAAACAGCGTGCAGAGAAAGCCAAGTTTGTCACTGTTGTATGATCCAGTGTGACTGAAGTGCAATGGCCCAATATGGAGTGTGCAGCATGGGTTAGAAGTGAGAGAGACAGTTAGTGCAGAGTTGGAGAGGTGAAGACCATCTAGTTGAGAATGCTTCCAGAGCAATCTCTGCAGATTGAAAACTATGCACATGGTTTCTCAATTGGTGCCCACCACACTTAGACACACCATCCACTACTTTCACTCCTCTATCTCTGTTTTTCAGTGTCTCAGCATTGAAAGCAGTAAGGGGCTGGGGGTGTGAGCGTGACCTTTCGGCCCAGCCAAAAACCGAGTGACGGCCTGTCACAGTGATGCTACTCGTCCCATTCAGAAAATCAGGCTGATCTCAGTTCAGGCTATTCACAGGACTGGTTTTAGCTGGACTTGAGCCAGGGAATAGTCTCCTTCATGACAAATAAGAACAAGCACCACACAGTCCATCCTTACAAACATGGCAAAATGGTAAATGGTACACAAATCCCCCCCAAAAAAAACACTATCAAGAAAACTGTAGTAAATACTAAGTAGTAGTTATGTTAATCAGTCAGTCAGCCAAAAGACTTCAGGGGTTTACAGGACCCAAGCTCAGTTAGTAGGCTTCTTCTGTTGTTCTTTGTAGCTTGCATTTAGTTACCCGTACTAACTTGCTGAAAACTCATTTTGGGTTGACCAGTCACCGGCTGCCAAAAGAGGCCAGGCTGCTCAAGCTACTACGGTCCCAGCTCTTATTACTTGATTAACTGGTCAGTACGTTTGAATTTAACTGTTACCAAAAATTAGAATGCAGACTTAGTAGTGGTTATTCAGAAATTATTTCCTTCCTAAAAGCTGACAAGGATGCTCTACGTGTTTGACCAGCTCGGTCAGACCAAGCTGGATTTTTCAGCAAAGTACGAACCTGTGTATTAACTGTATTGTTCTGCACTTCTTCTTATCTTAAGACCAAAGTTACACTTGATGATAAAGCCAATTCACTTGTGTGGGAAAAAACATACAAACCCAAATAACACGTCAATGAGTCATAAAATAATCAACAGTGATGTGGACTCACATAAAGTGGAGTTACCACCACAAAGCTGATCATTTTCTTATTTTCTCCTTTTTTTCTGTTTATTAAACAACACATCATATTTTTGTCCATTTGTAAGTATATTTAATGTTGTAGAAACAGGTTAGATACTGTTGTTCCCTAACTAACCTTTCTTTTTTCCCCTCTCTTTAAGGTAATATGACAAAATATGAAAAAGAAATGTACAGTAGCTTGTCATGTCACCATGTAACCACAAAGCAATCTGTCCTTTAGAGTTTCTGATGTTATGTGAGGAATAACACACGGCAGACCGCGCGGTTATGTGACAATAATGCACACGTGGTGTGGCTAAAATAGCTAGCTAGCTCACATTCGCTGTTCTCTCCAAACACAGACAATCCTGACAAAGAAAATGGCAATGGAAATATCCTCCATGCTTCACAGTGTTGGGCAATTTGGTAAATAGTTACATCTATGAACATCCTGTATCATCTAATATGTTGCTACAGCATATGTGGTTGAAGCGTTGACAGAAATTGCCATACGAGTGACAAATTGCTTGTCCAGTTATCTCATTATTAAAATAATGTCAATGACCAGGATGACTAAAAACCTCTACAGACAATAATGTTAAGGATGAAATCTGTTCACGTGTCTGATATTTACTCAAAATGTGGCGAACCAGAAACGCAAAGCACATTTTCCACTCACCAGGCCGCCGCACGTATCCACTGAAGCAAAGGAGTCTGTGTAATTGAGGACAGTGCCGGTGTAGAAACAGGCCCGTTCTTTAAAAGCTAGTTCACGCTGAACGATCTTTCCTGGACTCCTCTCTTCAACCATGAAGCCCTCGGCAAGGAAAGTCTCATTTCTCTGGAGCTTCAGGTAAAGCTCTTGGTTAAAGGCAGGCAATGACACGAACAGGTGGCCATGCTGGTTCTCAGAGCGCCTCCTGCGCCCTCTGCTCCACCGGGATGCTTCCCAAATCAGGTCCACCTGCTCCTGCTGCAGCTCCGAGGGCACTACTAAATCTGTCTCGTACTCTACAGAGCATGCTGGGAAGGAGGGAAAGACGACGTCAGTTTGGGACAGCACCATTTTGAGATGCCAAATCTCAGCACTACTTTCAATTTCTTGAGGACTTCAGCTGTCCCTCTAGGGGAACCCTGTATGCAGAACCCTATCAGAGTTCCCCTGTTCAATAGTAACAATAATAACAGAGTAATAGCTAATATACAATGTACATTTTATAATGTTTACATATTCGTACTCTAATAAATGCAAATATTATTACAAAGCTGTAAAGAACATTACTGAAAACTTTTTCCCCTCCAGATGCAATGCTCTGTTTGCCAGGCTTTTCACAGTTTTGTGAATCTGACATCCTTTGAACAGAATTATGTGTTTGCCTAGTAAAGGACCCTCCTTTAAAAGCTTATAAGACATAAGAGGACAGCTGTCCTTATGTGGCTTTGAAAATAAGGACACATTATTTATCTCTGAAGTTCAAATGGTGTCTGTAGTAAGACTTATAATGATATATGATGTACTTGATGGGACATGGTGGCTCAGTCGTTAATGTCCTAGGCTACTGAGCGGAAGGTTTGTGAGTTCAAGCCCTGGCATTGTCAAGTCTGCCACAGCCGGGTCCTTGAGCAAGGCCCTTAGACCTCTCTGCTGCAGGGGTGTGACATCATGGCTGACTCAGCACCTGTGCCCAGCTTCCTAACAAGCCAGGATATGCAAATATAAAGACAATAAAGGTTATCTTCTTTTTCTGGTTTATACCTGATTGTTGGCACATACCCACTACTTGCATTTCAGTGGAACTTGGGGTGGGGAATGTACTAACCCAGCACAGTAAGGTGCTAGTGTGTGAACACTTGTACTGTTATGCTTTTTATGAACAGTAATGGTATAGTCTTTATTACAACTTAAATGCATCATTCAGGAGATTTCAGACTACAGACTATAAATCTGAAAGAAAGAAAAAACTTGTTTTTATAGTCACATTTAAAAAGTATGTTTTTAAAAAGTACCTTATGTATATATGCATGTGTTTCTTAAAGCTGTTAAGGATGAGACATTCGAATTACCCGAGTGAAGCCCTGTTTAAAATGATTAGTGTAAGTCATATTAATTCATCTGATGTTATTGGTTATCGAAGTTTACCGCTCCTTACGTGTAACACTTTTTTTCATATTGCTCTGGCTTCCATATAGATGTAGTGTGAATGTATTACTATATATGCTGTAAGTATGAGTACAAACTAGAGTGGGCAGAGATGAGTATAGTGAGCGTAGGAGTGGCCTATTGTAAAAACAGTAGGGGTAGATTATAACAAAGGCAGCGGGAGAGTGTGAAGAGAGACGATGACTGAGTATACAATCAGGGAAAGAAAGTGAATACGGAGACTGAGCAGGGGTAGATTATTTATAAGAGGTAGAAGAAGTGAGTATACACCCAGAAGGAGTGGATTGTTAAACGCAGTATAGTATATAGTATATTTCAGAGGCAGTAAGAGAGCATGTAGGGACAGCAGGACTGAGTATACAAGCAGCGACAGAGAGTATAGTGTGAGTATAAGTGAATTGTTATACATCAGTTGACGGTGAAGAAGCAGTAGGAATGAGTATAATGGGGACAGATGAGATTATTATAGTTGAGGAGGGGATTATTATTATTAATAATAATAATCCAGTAATACCAGGGCTATTACTATTATTATAGAGGCAACAGGAGTATAAAGGGAGCCATAGCAATAATATGTAAGTACATATTAAGAGGGCAGATGAAGTGAGAGTGAGTGCAAATGGAGTATAAATGGATTATTATAGAGTCAGTAGGGGTTAGTATAGATGGAGTATGAATGGATAATTCTTAGCGCAACAGAAATAAGTATAGAGGGAGTGAGGGGGAAGCAGTTTGTGTATAGTGGGAGAAGGATGTGATTTCTATAAGGACAGTATGAGTAAGTATAGGGGCGGAAAAAGTGGGTACAGAGGAGCAGATTACAAATACATTATATATTTAGCAGGATTGAATATAGAGGCAACACAAATGAGTAGAGAGGTTTAGAGTTGAGGGGATTATTATAAACATAACAGGAGTGAGTTAAGAGGAAGCCTGGAGAGATTATTAAATAGGCAGCAACAGAAAGTATAGAGGCAGCAGCAATGATTGTAGAGGCAGCAGCTGTTTGTGTAGAGGCAGCATGAGTGAATATAGAGGAAACACGAGCGAGTAGAGAGGGGCCTGTAGGAGATTATTATAGAGGCAATAGGACTGAGTAAAGAATGAGCAGGAGGGCTCTATTACAGACGCAATAGAAATTAGCAGGGAATGAGCAGGACGCATTCTTATAGAGGCAATAGGAGAGGATATAGAGACAGTAGGGGTGAATTTAGAGGCAGCATGAGTGAGTAGAGAGGGGCCTGTACAGGAATATTAGAGAGGCAGGAACAGTGAGTATACGGCAGGAGGAGTGAGCAATGAGGGGGCAGGAAGGCATTATTATAGAGATAGTAAGAGTATATAGGGAACAGAGGAGATTTACTATAGAGGCAACAGGACTGAGTAAAGGGAGGCAGGAGGGGTTAATGTACTGACAGCAGCAGATAGTAAAGGGCAGTAGGGTTATTATAGAGGCAAACAGAGGCAGAATCAGTGATTAGGAGTGGGCAGAGTGAGATCAGGAGGGCATTATTACTGAGGCAGTAAGAATAAATATAATGGCAGTAGGAGTGAATATGAGTCAATAGAGAGGGGCCTGTACGAGATTATTAGAGAGGCAGGAGCAGTGAGTATAGGGCAGTATGAATGAGCATGGAGGGAGCAGGGAGGTATAATTATTGAGGCTGTAGGAATGAATATAGAGGCAATATGAGTGAATAAAGAGAGACCTATATGGGATTACTAGAGCGGCAGGAGCACTGGGCATAGGGCAGTAGGACTGAGCAAAGAGGGGGCAGGAAGGCATTATTATAGAGGCAATAAGACTGAGTAGAGTGAGGCAAGAGGGGATTAATATACAGCCAGCAGCAGTGAGTATAGAGCAGTAGGATTATTATAGAGGTAAGTATAGATGTATAAATCATTATAAGAGGCAGTATGAGGTAAGTACAGAGGGAGCAGGGGGAGATTATTATATGCAGGCAATAGGAGCTGAAGTGATAGAAAGAGTTCTGTCTCTGTAGTGCATGCATGAAAGTACTGCATAAACAAAGCTCTTCATGAAAACTTGCGCCAGTTCAACAGGAGGAAGATGTCAGTGCATGCAGAAGCGTTGCAGAAGGTGCTGCAACAAATCGGAACTTCTGCAGCGAAGCCGTTAACACGCAGACAAGTGCTGCTACACTGCACACAGGTCGGTTTTTAGAGAAGTTGTAAAGAAATGCGGTTGCTACATTCTTACCTACTGTTGCCTTCAGTCCAATAGAAAGAAGGAAAAGGGGCAGCAGAAGCGGAGGAGCTCTGTAGCTAGGCATCACTGCCGGAGAAGCGAGGGCGAAGTGAGCAGAAGTTGGGCAAAGTTTTGGGAGAAATGAATCGCCGCAGCAAGCGGAGAAAACCGAAGGGAAAGACACGCCCACTTATACCGGATTGGCCAGCGACATTTATGCCAAAAAGGTGATTGGACAATCGCGCGATCACTCACTGCAGTGGGCAGGACGCGTACACGTGGTTTCCACGCTGCAGAGATATAGTGCAGGTAGTAAAAACAGATGTTTTAATCCACAGCAGGAGGTTTATTCAGTAATTTGATTTAAATCAAGTATTTTTTTTTTCACAGTTCGAAAATCTAATATGCAATTTTATTATCCTCAAAGTGTCACTCATAAGTCAAAATAAAACAACACCAAATAAACGCAAATATATTATCATGACAATGCTGGGAATCCAACGCCTAAATAACATGGTCAGTGATTGTCCTATGGGTTTTACTTTTTCACTGATGGACAGGTAGAGGAGGGCTGACAAATTGTGCAGAGCAACCGATGGACTACAGGTAGATAGGTCACTACCACTTTGGTCACGTGTTGCATGTATGTTGGCAAATGATTGGCAGTGATGTTCATGTAAATGTGCTCAGTGGGCAAAAGGTGTACAATGTGTTACATATACATAATCGTCAACCACATGATGATCAATCACTTGTCCAAATATAAGCAACATATGGCAAATAGCTGAAAATGCATCTAGATGTAGCCCATCTATCACTCTAACAGATTTCATCAGTGGAAAAAGGCCACCATAGGTACACCACTTGCACTCTTACTCACCCTGCTGTATTTCAACAGTGTTACTGTCATGTGAAAGAGACATAATACATACTTATTTGCATGATAAATGTGTACATTCATGATCATACAGACATGTAAGCAATTTGGATGTAATGTAAATGTGAAATATTGGATAAGACTATATATCTGTTTTAGTAAGCAAGCATTTTCCAGCTATTGATAATGAAGTTGAACTCGAGGCCAGAGAAGACAAAGACACAAGAAATACACTGATATTAATATTATATTACTATTACACTATATTAAAAAATCATTAGCATGAATGGACAGCAGCATCTACTTGCCATGGCTCATCTGTCAAGTCATGTCAAATCACTAGCTATCGAGTACTCTCAACCTGGGTGGTTCTGCCAAGCTGCTCTCTTATCATGGCCAGCTCAGTCACTGCAGCTGCCAGGTCTCCTTGGCAGCTGTGCAAGTGAATAAAAAAAGAGAAATCAAAGCCACTCAAAACAGGACTAATCCCTCTCTGACCCCACTCCAAGGAACTCTGCGTTCGCATGCAGACGTGCAGATTGCAGCTCCAATGAGAGTAAAATCAAAAGAACGATACCATAAAACCACAAAGGCAGGAGAACATTGCTGTTTGAGGCTTTTGAGGAGTTTGAATGAAATATAGAGGCAGTGAAATAGGCAATTATACATAACATGCCGTCATTCTTTGTTTTGACTTGATGACCATTTCATCACGTTTAGTTATAGTGTAACACATGATTGAACACATCTGATTATTTTTATGGCATCATCCGAATCCCCATGGAAGCAAAAGTTATATTGTAGTGCCAAAGAAACAGCATTATGATTTATCATGCCATAGAACAAATGGGGCCCAATCATCTGAACTTCACCTTTGACCCTGTCTAACTGTTTTTTTAGCTGAACTCATGTTGTGCACTAGGAACCCTGAGGTATAACTGAGCATGTTCATGGAATTCAAAACATAAAACATGTTTGGGATAAGATGTGATTTTGCACAGTGCTGAGACGTGAAACACTGACACCTCGGTTGTGTCTACCATCAGTTAACCCATCAAAAGTTACAAAACATCTCCTTGCTTCTATATTTTATGAGTCCATCCGAGATTAGTTCTGTGGGGAACATCATTTTGTAGGGTCTGATTGGGAAACTGTTGGTGGATCCAAGAACAGAACCCCAACTGACTTTAGAATGGGTCAGGGAAGGATTAGTTCTGTTTGAAGCACTCTGGTTTTTCTTTTCTTTTTTTATTGGCAGAGCTGCCTAGAAGACCTTTAGCTACCTCTGAGAGCTAGCAAAGCAGCTGGCATGGCTGAGCTGACCATTATAAGAGAGCAACTTGGCAGAGGTGTCCAGCTTGAGACTTTAGCTGCCACAGTGATAGTCTGAATCAGAGTAAATAAGAGGCCTGTCCATTTAACATACTCACAGAAAGTCTGTCACACAGGCACATTGTAAAATAATAAAAATATTTTTTGAGTGAACAAGAGAAAAAATATGTCACCATTCAAGGCAACTTCTTATAACTAACCCCAAAGGCATCATGATTATGGCAGGGCATCATGCACATGTGGAGGTCTTGATCTGACATATCTAGCCATCGAAATGGAAAATGCAAAACCTTTTTAACCTCAAAAGGGAACCAAGGAAGTGTCTTAAACCCATTAAAAAAATTAATATAATTTTTTTAATATAATTACAAGTAAAATGTTTTGCTCCACAGTTTCCTCCACTGCCAATCTTGACTTTCAGGTGTCCAGGAATAGTCCATGAATCTTTCGCTTTTTAATTTTCCTTCTCCATTCTCTTCTTTATTTCAAATGTTGCTGTATAGGCCACACTTTGGGAGCAGACACCTAATGGCCATCTAATGCAAACAACTTATCTTGCTCTAACAGAAGGGAGATTTTTGGAGGGACCTTAATCTGAGAACAGATACAGGAGCAGTCTCCCTTCCCCTTGACTTTACAGTTATTGTGGTGAATTGCTCCCTCTAGAGGTCAACTGACACACTTCATGGTCTGATTTTTTTCTCGTTTACATGGTAGATGGCTTTATCCAAAGGGACTTACAAGTGGGACAGAGCCCAATCCAATCATACAGCTAAGCAGTTGAGGTTTGTGGGACTTGTTCAAGGACCAACAGTGGCTTTTTGCCCATATTGAAATATAAACTCACTCTTTGAACCACTGTCACCGAACCTTAATCATTGTCATTGCAATAAATCTTTTGTACTGAAACATTGAATGGGCAGCAAAGTGTCCCACTTTTAACGTAGCCTTGCTGCCTTATAGCTCTGGGATTCACAGCACATCCTGAGTTCAGGTAATTGTCTATATGGAGTGTCTTTATGTTCGCATGGGTTCTGTCCTAAACGTTTAATCCTGGCAATTTTAACCCTAATACAGTTCTCCCATACAGTGACCCCAACCAGGATATAGCAGTTACTTAAGATAAATACTGTAAATGAATGAATTAATCGTTGAATACTTGGCTGGCTCCAAGCAAGTGACCAAAATCAACCAAGGGAAATTCCGTCAGGAATGTTCTAAAGCTCATCACCAAGGGATTGTTGATTGTATTGTTGGCTACATCACATGGCTTTTATCTCTGCTAAACTGCTTGCTTTTATATCAAGTGAGTAAGTTTGAGATAAGATTAATCACCTAACAATTTCTTTGATAAAATGTTTTTTTTTTTTTTTATTAAAACAAAATACTTTATAATGTCAACTTTCAATGATAAAATCTTTCTTCTGACCATTTTATCAAATGTCAACCATACATCTATTGGAATATAATTAAAATAAACATAAAAAAAAAAAAAAAACTACAATTATATAGTTCAAGTCTAAAAAAAAAAATCATAATTACTTCTACTTGTTCTCCATTTGCATTCATTTGTTCTTGGCTATCTTTTCTCACTTCTCAACAGTACATTAAATAGGACTCGTCAAACAAAGACAGAGCCACAATCAGGGAAGAGAGTGATGATTTAAGTATTGCATTTGCACATGATAAACTAGTTATGTTAGTCTCCCTTACTTGTTAGCAACATTAACCTTGTTTCTTCTTCATGAAGCTAAACAAGCAATTTTGGCTGTGTACAAAATTCAGTGTAATGCTTTTTCTAGAATGCAACTTTTCAGTACATGATCTGGACCTCACATCATGGGATTAGGGTTTTTTTTTATAGAGTCTTCAAGCAAAGTAAAAACCAATAGTGTGATTTCATCTCACTGATGAGAAACAGCAGAGGAGCCTCAACAGCATGCAGTTCATTCTGCAGTATTGTGTTCCAATGAACAATAAGGATTAGATTAGGCACAATGGAATTTTTTTTCCTTTGGGGATCTTTTTCTTCTTGCTTAGTTTGTGGTTCTTGTAGAGAGTGTGGCCATAACAAGGAGCCAACTCAATCAGTCTCTATTGGCACTAAGGAAAAGGAAACAAGCACTTGTTTGGGTTTGTATCGTCGACAGATACAAGTGTGTTTCTGGTCAGGTTTCTGGCACTTTCTTGGTGGTAATCAATCAAAAGTGTTCCTCATAGTCTGAAGTCAGTTGAGGCTGAACGCCATGGGAGTCTAGGTCTTCTTCCGAAAACTAAAAACTAAAAAGAAAAATAAACTTCATCGGGTTCCTTCAGTCATCAGCAACAAGAGAAACTGCAGAAGCATCCAGCTGGTTAGTGATATTTGGCTCCACAGCCATTGGTGACTTTTGGGTGTCCATCATGGTCTTCAGGCATGCTGTTCTCCCCTTCATCATCTTCCTCTTCTTCATTGTCACTCCTCTCATCTTTAGTTAACTGTCAAGAGAAGGAGGAATAACTTACAAAAACAAGTACATTTTAACCATTAAATACTTTTGCTGAATAATACATGATTTATTTGCTTTTAATGCCCAATAAACTTTTAAAATGGCCTTGGAATATCTTTAAACCTTTGCACTCAGAAAGATGCTAAGATATATGAAGATGCATGACTACATATGCGGGTTACCCTATATTACACTGTTGCCTATGTTGTGCTATGCGATTACAAAATGGCACTGTGGAAATCTGTTCCTTAAATCTGACTTTCAGCTTTTGGCCTTTGTTATCCACAATTTATTTAACAGCAGTTAGCTAATACACTAATACACTTGTTGATCTTCAGTATCATATTGTTAATGATGAACAGTGGTCAACTTTTCAAAATATACCGGAATTTTATCCAGAGCATTAGCTATGGTTTCTAGCTAGCCAGGCTGCTATACAGGACCATTTCAATAAGTCAAGACTCATTAATATACCCATATAAAAACCTCACTTATCTGACACTCAAAAAAACAATGGTCACCCCATAGATCAGACTCATTGGTCTATCTCCAGCTTGGGACACGCCTCAGGTCAAACACAGCAGGCTACCTACACCTGATAGAGAAGTAATACTTGTGGACTGTCAAGATTCAGTGTCCTACTCCTCAGATCATGATTCAGTAATCTACCTACAACTGAATCATGTCAGTCAACCTCCACCTAAGGTCACCACTCAGGTCAAAGCTACGTAAGATATCCATCTTGACTAGAAGGAGAAAAATGAGTCCTCATATTCCTAAATGGTTTTCTTACACCTGAAGGAGAAGAGACACTCCTCAGGTCAATACCTAGTGGTCTTCAGTAGTCTACAAAGACTCAACAGTCTTTTAAACGCTCTTTTTAAGAGAATTTTGTACACATGACCAGGAATATAACTCGCTTGAAGGATTGTTAAGGTGCTCATATAGTTCCGATTGGAGCAATCTATATCTGATTGGGGTGGGGGTGGGGTTTGTGTGCATCATCCTTAGTTGGTCTTACTACATTGGGACTTGATGAATTCCTCATTGTGCTGGTTTGCACTTGACTGGCTTCACATTTCTAAACCCCAGTCTCATATATCTGAAATCACATGGCTAGGGAATTTTTGTGTTGCATTTGCATGTGCTCCGCGTGCCTGCATGGGTTTCCTCCAGATGCTCCAGTTTCCTCCCAAAGCCCAAGACATGCAGATTAGATCAATTGCCCACAGGTGTAAATGCCAGTGTGAATGACAGTCTCTCTGTGTTAGCCCTGTAATAGATTGCCAACCTGGCCAGGGTATACCATACCCCGTCTCTCGCCCACTCAACTGGGATTGCCTGCAGCTTTCCCGCAACCCTTAATGGATAAGGGATATAGATAATGGATGGATGATGGATGAATGGATGGATGAGATCACATCATGCTGGGTCCCAAACCACATCAGCAAGTTTGTATGAATTACTTCTATGATGAATTGGAGGCTGTATGAAGTACACATTTACAGGAAGCCTTCAAGTGAGATAGACTTCCATTACAAGATATCTACTTTAGTCTTGTAACTCCAGTACAAAATTAACGAAGCAAATGTCTGTCATGAAGCAAGTCTTAGGTAATCAACTACATTTTAGGGTAGGTGAAAAATAAATGTTTCTTATCCAAACTATTCCTTTTCCCATCCATCATATGAAACCAGCCTCAAGTGCACTGTATCATAACAGCCTAGAGTAATTAACATAAGTGTCTTTTATAATCCAGACTCCGAGAATAATCAGTAACTCGACCAACATAATTGTATGGCGTTTGATGAACATTCAATCGCACCTAATTACCACGTTGCGAGCAACAGGCTTGTGGTGCATTTACAAAGTGAGGTCATTCAATTTGGCAAACACTGTCCGGTGTAATCGTCAGGGATCAATCTCCTTGCCAGTATGATCACACACATTATGCTTCACCCATTTCATTGCAGATAGAACAACAGGACAGGGAAACGAGCTGGCACTATTTATTTTAATAGCATCTAGAGAAAGAGAGAGGTCCAAAGATGGCAAACTGCAGACCTGGGTAATATCAGCCTGACTGAACTGGATGAACTTTAGCTTAAATACAACAAACATTGGCTTTACAAAGCACAGGATGGATCAGGTCTGAAAATCAGAGTCCACTATCAAGAACTGATATTTCGAAGAACTAATACAAATTTTATTTCTTGTACAAGGTTCTACACTTCTTTCAATTATATGTCAATACAGTGTCTTCTTAACTGAAACCAACCGAAACATAATGTACATATAATAATAATAATAATAATAATAATAATAATAATAATAATAATAATAATAATAATAATAATAATATCTGAGCCAATAACTCAGCTATGAATGAAAAACTATTCTAAATTTCTGCATATTTTCCAAGCAAGAGTTCATCACTCTTCACTAATAAACAGTAAATCCAAACGTCCTCTTACTGACTGAAAGCAGTAGGGATGATGAAATATAACACATAACTCATAGAGGAGTGTGTTGGTTATTCACAGTTTACACACTTCATATTAGGAGTAAAGATGTGAACAAAATATGTTGTTCTAGTAAATGGATTTGTATTGATTTTATTATAGGATCATATGTATCAATCGATTGCATTGTATATTGTGTTACTTTTGGATTTAAGCCTATAATACAGTAGACACTGTACAATGAATGAGCCTTGAGTGTAGTTATTAGCAAGAGCAATCTGTATTAGACAGTCGATGTAAGATTATCCACACTCATGTGTTCACATTTATATTTATTAATGTGGGAACATGTTTATACCATTATAAGGTGACTTACTAATGTAGCAAAATCCAATCCAGGTATGAAACATAGAAGCTAAAGGTTCAAGGGATTAGTCAAGAACTGCACAGTGACACTGACAGCACTGGGACCTGAACTCACAACCTTCCAATCACTACCTACTAACACTTATATGGCTAAGCAGTAACATAGTCGTGCATGCCTGAATGACAAAATATAGACTGTTGATCTACATTAAACTGTTTACAACAATTGGGTAATCTAAAACCAGTCCAAATTCCCATTCCATGTATGTTAGGAACTAGAGCAAAATAACAAAACTTGGGTTAAAAGCTTTGGGGGAAAAAAACCATCCAAAAGGACACATATTTATAATTCACGTCAAAGAATAAAGAAAAAAGCCTGATAACTATGAAAGTCAATAAATCTTCATGATGCACCAATAAAAAAATTGTATATGCCTTATGATAGACTGGTTTCCTTTTAAATTGTAAGCGAACTCATTTTTTATTCATAAAAGAGTGACTGAAGGCTACACTTCCAGCAGGAACGCTCACTAAGAAAATCAAACTCAATTAGGCCTGATGTGGGAATCATTTCACCATTTATCATGAGAAACTGATCACGAGTGCACTAAACCTACACACCATAAATCAAAACAGCCTTGAGGAATTAACTTAATGAATATCCGGCACACGCTGGCCAATGTATTCTCAGGGATTGAGCACCTAACCCGTCTGATCACTGACATCCCCCCCACACACGCACACACTAATGACTCAGCAATGTCATTGCAGAGAAAACAACAGGGAAATGGAATAGCAGAGAAATGAGCTGGCACTGTTTACTTTAATGGCGTCTATAGAGAGACGTGGTCAAAGAAAGGCACAGATTTGAATGGGTCAGAAAAAGTCAGAGTTTACAAGCAAGAACTGATTTTTTAGTATAGTTTTAACAAATTTCTCATGCAAAATTTGATTAGACCAAAACTTGCATAAAGGACTATAATAGATAACAGAGATTTATACGAATAGAGCCAATATCGGGTTTTAGACTTTAAAAGACAACAATTTTACCACATCACTGTTGAATTCTCAATCTGGAGGGTGTTGATCAAATGTCTATAACAGCAGCTTTAACATGTGTGCCAGTTGTAATTCAAATCAGAGGATTAGATGAATGTGTTAATGTTACTGTTTCTGTAGCAACAACTAATTCACTTGTACGAAAAAGGTTGTTGTTAAGAAAGAAAAACATATAACTGTTAATATGGTCAAGCTTTCTGCAAGGAGAAAATTAATTTGTTTAATATTTATGTCTCGTCTTATGGATGTTCCAAAAACGTCAGCTGTATCTATAAACAGATAAAAAGTATTGTACGATATGTTAGTTATTGACAAATTAAATTTGAATCATCTGCAAATTGCTGCGGTATAAAAGAAATAAAACAATTAGGAAAATAAACAACTTTTGGGGTGGTAAGATTAACTCCACTTCACTTGGCTTCAAAGCAAGGCAACTTGAAAAGCTACATGTAAAATGTAAAACCCACTAAGACTTCAATTGTGTAATTTGTTTTTCAATTCAATCCAAGCACAGAACGAAGAATTGAGGGTTGAGGGTTCGACGGTGATACCCGTTCCAATCTGATCACCAGAGTAAAAGATCTTCAATCATCCAGGCTATTCTTTAGGACATAAATGTCCTCACCCTCCCCGATTAAGTCCAAATATTTATTTCCTGTTAAAGTCAAACCACAAAAATGTAGACCAGCACCCCTGGCAGACATGTTTATACAGGATTTCAGTCCCTGGATTACAGTCCAAGAAAAAAATAACACTTCGTTATGAGTTTATGACTAAGACACATGTCAAGGAAGTACTTTGACAGAAAAAGCTCTTTCCTTGTATTTCCACACTAACTTACAATGTTTCTAAGCATTGGGGGGGTTAACAAACTAAGGTAAGAAAACGAAATCTCGTCTTCACATTTAGTTGATTAATTGCAAACTGAAAACTATAACATTCAATACAGGGAATGAAAAGTAAGAATTTGCATATTCGCATCCATGCGATGAGAAATTAGTGCAGCTGCTACTAGATTTGAATAGAAATGCATTTTAAGACATTGCCCAATGACAACAGTTTAATTATTTTTTTTTTAATCATGTAAACAGCTTCAGCCTAATGGATCGTTTTAATTTTTACCAAAAGTCTGAGACCACATTAAAAATCTTTTTTTTTTCCTTCTTTCAAATAGGAAATAAACAGGTTTTAGAATTTTGAAATATTTAAACCAAAGAAAGTAAACATTCAATATCTTGAATACTGAAGATCATTTCTAAATTTCTAATTAAATGTAAGCAAATTTGTGATATTGGCCACGTCGACTGCTTCGGACGAAAGGTCAGAGTTTCCTCATGCCTAATCTCTTCTACTGAAGCACATATTCAGATGACGTTCTGAAGGATTTGCTCTAGAAATGGATCAAAAGGTTTTGCACTAACTTGTGGAGTCCATGCCAGATCAAGTGCGGAAAAAAGAGCGACGTACCCCTTTTTCATTACGTATAATTTGTAAAGAAGATTGTCGTATTACATTAGAAAAGAATGCCAAACACAAGCATTTTCACTAGTGCTCTCAGATCCGACAGTACAGTATATTTGCATGTATTTGCCGTGTTTAAGCTTCGTGTGGATCGTGTAGCTTTGCTTATTTGCCATGTGCAGGGCTTAGTGTCTCGATGACATCATCTGTCTTTACAAAGCTGCTTAAAGTGGTGGAACCAGTAAGGAGCAAGCTTCACAGGAAGCAGCTGAATGAGTAAAGGTGTTATTTTTCCAAATGAGTGACAGATTAAAGTGCTAAATGATCTTTCCTTAAAGGTTTTGCACCAACTCCCATTTCCACAAATGAACACTTATTAATGCCTATTTATATAAAGTTACTTAAAAGGCCTTCTATCTGCGGATGCCTTTACACCACTTATTATCAATGCCGCAGAACATACCGGAAAACCTGCTGTGGTAGTTTGAACAAGCTGTAATGTTTGATTTCACTTTTTGACATATTCTGTAAGCATGTGTCACTCCTTTGACAAAACATAGATTCACTTTCAAGCTTAAGAGTGATGCATGTCATGTCTGACTGTTAGTGAAACAAAGTTTACATGACTAATGAAAATGGAGTTTCCACTTCTATTCCGGTTTACATGCAGCTGTGCGTGCTCCAGCCTTGCAAACTGTTGTCTTGTTGGTTTATTTACTACATATAGAGCTAACCATGAACAGGCAAGAGGTCCTGTGTCACAAACTGCCATAAAAACCGTAATTGACACGGATATTCCAAATGCGCTGTATACTTGTCCAAGGAATGCTCCTAAATCCTTAATAATATCAACATATCCCAAATGCCTAAATAAGAAAATGCTAAAATTGGAATAAGGACAAATTTAGAATATCCAAACAGAATATACTGTTTACAATATTGTCATATTTGGACTAATGGTGGAATTTTAGTGTGCATGTAAACATACTGAGCGAGTCGATGGCTGATTCAAATTACATGCAAGCTGGAGTTAGAAGATTTTATTTTTCTTTGACTGTTTTTTTTCTGCTCATCAAAAGAAAGCATGCACAGCACAATTAAATATATTTAATTCATTCCTGGCTAGCAATTACACGAATTAAATTTAGTAACTGCGAGATATATTTCGTTATTAAGCATTTGATTTTCATATTTTTATAAAGCATCTGTGCAATCTAATCTTACTTACATTGAATATGCCTGCTTACATTGTATTGCTTACTTTGAATAAGGAAGTTAGAGCTTACAGTACAGTGACAGGAAGAATTTCAGCAACAGACAAATTCAGGATCATGTCAAATCATCATTTTGAATCATCATCGGTAACTGTAATTGTTCTACTGTATATAATGTTAGTGAAGAACTTAATTACACTGTGAGTGTGGGATGGTTTAGACAAGCAGATGGTACAATGCTAAATTGTCAACTATAAGCTTCCTTGTTTGCTAGCAATATTGTATTTCAGTACAAAAAAAAAACAACCCAATAATGTCATTGCTGAATTGGAGTAAAGGTAGAATCTGTGCATATATCGTGTTTGCCCACTTAAAATCAGATTTTTGTTGTATGCAAAGCAGGTTTAATAATTAGATAATAACTTACACTTCCAAAGAGAAATTTCTTAACCATGCAGAGGATCAGGTAGGCCCAGAATATGTGCAGCATCAACAGGATGACAAGCATAGCATTAAGGAAGTAATACCCAAAGAAGACAGGGTAGTGGTCAGGTGGGTAGACCCATGTGCAGTGAATGATCCTGAAACAAAGTCAACAGAAATGTTTCAGAGACGCTGTAATCATAAACTGCAGATATATCGCAAAATCTATTAAAACAATTGGAATGTACTGACCAACCAGTATTCTCATAACTTCAAACGTGAACACACGTCGACTAAAAAGGTATCTTACCAGAATGGAAAGATAACAAGTCTTGTCACCATGAACACAGCAGCAAACAAAACAAAAATGCCATTGCAGGTTTTCTCCCATTTGGCGTAGTTAAAAATCTTGGCAGACTGGACAGAAAAAGAAAGTTCATAGAGACCAAAATGTAGCTACACACTTACGCATTTAAGTCATAGTGGATAAACAGACTATATAACTTTGTGAATAAGGTATTATAGTTAAAAAATACTTCAGTAACCTGCATCACTCACCTCTAAAAACACATCAGAGGAATCATGAACAAGCATGACCAATGTGCCTGCTCGAATATAGTTTCCACACCAGGAAAACGCCAGCAGTGTCAATGTGGCTAAGTGGTGAATTATCTGTTCCTTGAAGTCCTGCAAATATTAAAAAACATGCTCCTGTTGTTTACCTTTGGTCTAATAATTAATATGATATAAATTGGAGCAGTGGTCTTCAAAAACCTTTTAGGTGGTCAAATGTTGATATTTTCTACTGTATACTTACTACTTACAAAAGACTTTCCTGAACTGAAATGTGTTATAGAAGTTTAAAGCCTGGTTATGCCCAAAAGTGAAAGGGAGAAAACTGCATTTAGAGATTCTACTCACACTACAGTATAGGCACATCACTGACATTTGGACAACTGCTATCTGACAAACTGAAATGATCAGCATCTTGGGGCGAGAGGCGGGGTACACCCTGGGCAGGTCGCCAGTCCACCACAGAGCCGACACAGACAAACAGCCACACACGCTCACATTCACACCTATGGGCAATTTAGAGTAGCCAGTTGACCTAATCTG
>JAQQZR010000007.1:15949765-15959769 GCA_030068235.1 Notoglanidium macrostoma
CACGGGTCTCACTGCTGAAGGCAGATTAGGATATTCAATTGACTTCTTGTTTTTGGCAGAGAAACCAGACACATTAGCCAAGCAGAAGTAGCAGTCCATCACATGGTCTTTCTGTTCTCACCATATCATCGGAACAGCAAACAGCATAGTCTTTCAAGGGCCTCTGAGCCAGGCTCTCAGACTGACAGCACATGACGCACAGCAAATGTGAGGCGCCCATCGCTTGTCTTGATCACCAATTTTGCAGCAGAAATGAGCAGGATCGGTGTATGCAAGCCACCTTTATAGCATGCTGACAGCGTCAAGCTCGTTCAGACCTGCCCAGGCATGCCCAGGATGTCAGCTTCCACAGAACAGCTTCCAACCTGGCCTGATTCCATGCCTGGACACGCCCAGACTGCACAAACCGTTGTTGAAAAGTCACTTATGGGAGTGAAAATGTTTGGATACAAATATAAGAAAAAATCATGACAAAACTGAAGATTTTTCTGAAAGGGTACATGATGGGTAAATTTGCATGTGATATTCGTGATCAGCATCCAAAATTCCATAAGTAACACCCAACGGTGTTCAAGAAGGGAAAACTTTGTTGTGCAGTGTTATAATATGTGTCAACAATAGCATAGTGTCTAGCAAGACAACAGAGAATGGAGCACTCAGATTCTGTTGCAAATTCATTTTCTGTATACCAAACACTTTTTACATATTTGTACAGAAAAAAAAAGTTTCCAACTTCAATACAAGTGAATAAACCCAAAGTAGTACCTGTAACAATAATGTGTTACTACTGACAAGAAAACCACCCTGTGCAAGTGTCAGACAGTTTACATATTACATTTTTCTATTATTGCTTGTACACACCTCATCTGACTTTTAGGGGAACCATGACAATTATTTTGGCTAAATGTGATGAATAAGAAGAATGCTGGCATGCTTTTAAGAAATAGACTGACAGTTACTGTAGAAATTATCTGTGCGTTACCTGCCCTGGGGTTTTGGAACAGGAGGTGAAATAATGTTCCAGAACAGAGTTGGACTGGACATATTGTCTGTTCTTCTCTGTTACACCAAAGGCGGTTGCGAACGGTGTAGCTACAAACCTGAAAAGAAAAATCACTTGTGTTACAAAAGAGGTCACTAAAAAGAACAAGACGTACTAGACAGATACTATCTACACAGTAATATAACACGATATTATGTTGTTATAGGAAAGTAATTAGCAAAAGATGGACCAGGATGTGAGCTGTTATTACCAATAAAGTTGATTATTTCTTAGTAGCATCACATCCTGTGTTTTATTCCTTTTTTACCACCAAAATTTGGCAACAATTTTTTTTTAGTTTGTGAAAGCATGACATGTACTTTTTATCCATTTACAGTTATAATTAATGTCATGGAATGACCGCAAAGCAAACCAGTTCCTATTATGACTTACATTAGAGCAAAACGGTGAGCAAGAACTCCTTCCAAACTGCTAATTGAACATCCTGTCAAAGGAAATTTCACCACATCAACAATTATAATTGTTTGCATCTGCTGTACAATTCACCGTGTACATTTTTACTATAGAAACTAACAAAATGAGTGCATTAATATAAACATGTGATTTACTGTGCAGCTGGCATTACAGTCTACGTTATGAAAAATTAATCAACACCTTTTGATGAATAAGATCATGAAGATGCTGCGATTACAAAGAATTCATGCTTATCTGGGACAGAAAAATGCCAAAAGAAAAAAGCAGTAGAGGAGAAATGGTCCCAGAACACTAGTAAGAAACGATTGGTAAGTAACTGGATTTATTCAGTTTGTGAGTTTTCTTGCTTCCACTTGTTGATGTAAGGCGTAATGGAAAGGTTAGTTGCTAACTAGCTAGCTAGTATCCAGAGTAAGAAGTATTACACCAGCTCATATTAAGTTGCTAGCTTGATACGACTAGCTATACTTCTAACTATAAATTTACTACTAACAGTAGCCTCTTCACTTTAGAGATAATCACTGCTCAGGTAGTTGAAATGTCAATCGCTTCAGTTTCTATTTATTTCTGAACTGTACCAATTCAGACAAACAATGAAGAAACTATTTTCCCGAGTTCAAATCTTTCATTGTGCTAGACGGCCTAATAATTTACAGCAATCAAGACAAAAACTGTGATGTGACACCAAGGGAAGGACGATATTCCAGTACGTGTATTTGAAATACAAAATACCATTTTGTAATTTGAATTTCAAGCTCATAAAACACTTTTACACTCTGTATCTTTCTCATGGTGAAATATGTAAAAATGATGCTTATACCAGAGATTCACGGATAGAAATTCTCTATAGCAGCTTCTAAACACCTGCTTGCAGACTCATTTCTACCTCACATCTCAGAACTTGAACGATAACTGGATGTATCATAAGCATAATGAATAATAAGCATAATATTATAGATTGTATATGATGATGAGTAATAATTTCTTAATTATTATTATACTTTTCTCTATCTATCAAGCCGGATGGCAGCTAGCTTGCTGGATATTAGCTAGCAATCCAGATGCTAGCTAGCAAGCTAAGCTGCACTTGTTTTAAGTCCAGACTAACACATGGGAGAAAAACAGCAGGTTAACATTGGCATTACATATATTTTAGTGCGGTTCAGCATAATTGATTGACCTTTCACAACTTAGATCTAGACAGTTTTGGGGTTTCTGAAGTGCTAGCTGTCATCCACAAGAGTGCTAACATTTCCTGTAGCAAATCAAGCAGCATTACTTCAGAATATTATAATTAAAATGTAAAATATTGTATTTTACTTGGATACATGTATGACATATTTTGTAACATGTTTCAAAATACATACTGATGTGTTTTTGCCCATCCTCATATTGTTAAAAAAAATATTGATAAAATATAGCTAAATGAATATAAGAGCTAGTACGGAGAATCAGGAAACATTTTTGTGATTTCCTGTGGTTTATTAGTGTAGACAGATCATGAAATTAGTAAAATGCATAGATTATTGAGAAACAGTGTTAGTATAATGAGTTCTGTTTGCTTTTAAGGTAACTGTGCTTAGTTGAGAACTTTATTGTATGTTTTTAGTGAGTTCTCATTTCGCATTTGCATAACCTTGGCAAAAGTAAGCATTGCAACATATTTTGTCTTAATGTTGCACCTTCAGCTTTTCCTGTTTATCTTGTCAGTGAAAGCTGTAATTGTATCTTAGCCTTTCAGCATAATTTACATCTTTACACTTCCTGAAATTTCTCGTGGGTCTATCTGTCATCTGGCTGCTTTGAACTCACCTTTCAAAGATGCAGCGCACTATGAGGAAAACGACCGCGTAAGGTAAGGTTATGTATAAATCAGACACTTTGGAGTAGACCCAGCCATCCTTGTCTTCTAGATCTGCCCATGTCAGGTTGACGGGCAGCCAGAGGCGGTCCCACCAGAACCATTCGCAGATGGTCCCAATCATCCCGCCCACTCTAGAGAAAAGAAATTGCATTAATATCTTTCCATCAGAGCAGATTCCACACATGCATTATGCATCAAAATGAATCTGCATTTTATCTAGTAGCACCAACAGTTGGTCCATGGTGACTGTTACAAAGACAAAATGGTATGTGACTCGATACCTGAAGTGATCAGGCATTCCTACACAAAAGCTTTGAAAATCACAGGTATTCATAAGTACACAGAGGCACACCCACATATTTGGTAGGTCTATTTTCCTTTTAATGACTGTAGTCCATTTGTTTATAAGCTCAGTTTGTCAGTTCTTCTCTGCTTATGCCATTAATGAAAAGAAACCACAATAGGAACATCACCGACCAGATACTATTTGAGTTGTGGACCATTCTCAGCACAGCACTGACACCGACCTGACAGTAAGCGTGACACTGGTACAAGTGCTAAGGTCTTTTAAACATCTGAATCTCACTGCATGGGTGAAAAACAGTCTACCAATGAAAAAGTCTCTAGTCAGTGGTGTGGTCATAAACTGACAGTGACAAAGTAAAGACAACAATGATCACGTTCTATCATGGCAAAACATGAGTCTTTGACTACAGTAAGCACAGTGGACCAACAAGGTCACTGTGTCTAATAAAGTGGCTAGTAAGTGTACACAGTGTTTAAACTCGATGGCAGTAGTGTAAAGCCTGTGAATCGTAATAATGTAAAGGAATGAAAGGAATCTGTTTATCCTACAATTGCACAGCGCTGTTGAAAGCTTGAATCTTATTGGTCAAAAGTTAGTAGCTCGGAATGTAGACCTGGCTGTAATTCAAATCACATGTTTATTTTAATACGGTCGTTCTAATATGATACCGTTTATATAGCTTATTTACACAGGGACTTGCATGGTGGATGATCCAAAAAAATCTAAAGCCCGTATTGAACTAAGTAAATATCATCTGTCAAGTAATATGAAGTAAATATCATGTAGTTACTTGACAAAAAAACAACAAACCAAGACAAAAAAAGATACAGTGAAGCTTTCTCTTATGACTCTTTCTCTTAACACTTATGACAGGAGTCTACGGTGTCGGCGCTTTGTAACAGTCAGGAAGTTTTCCACCATGGTTTTCCACCAAGTATTTAAGGCAGAGGACTTTATATGGTTTACATGTCAAGCTGTGTTTTGTGGTCTTAGTAAATGAAGAGGAAAACAGGTGAGGGAATGAGTAGCTGCTATAATGAAAGTGATACCTGGAACAAACTCTTTTCGCTGACTTTCCACTTTCCACAAGAAATAAAGATTGCATTTTGCTGTGCTATAAGAGGAATTCAAAAATTGGATGTGCCTTTACAAGCAAAATAATCAACCGTGAGTTGGTAACAGTGACTCAGTTCTTCACGTTGGTCTAGGTCACACCACCATATTATTAATTATTTTCCTAAAACAGGCAGCGCTCCCCGTCATGTTTTATTACTTGCATATTTATATCATTGTTAACTCATATAACACGTTTGTATTGGATTGACTTGTAAGTCACTTTGCGTAAAGCATCCACCAAATGCAAAAATAAATCCAAGCAGATCAGACCACTGAAATGTGTGGATCTATAGCCTCAAGCTTGGGAGTTCCTTATTACTATTTCCAGTGTAAATATATTGACTGACTCCACTGCAGCTTGTTTCCCTGGCAATGAACGCACAGCATGGATCCTAGCAACTGCCTAGAGGCATGATAAACAGGCCGAGGCTCTGAAGGAGTTAATATCCGAATAGTTCAGGTCACGGTTTGGGTCAAACTAAACGCTCTAACAATGCTATTAAAGGCAACACCTTCTCAGAATCCGCTGACCACAAAACAGCTTTGCTGCAGTGCAAAACAACATGGATGGGGGCGATGCAGGTCGGCCTGAGGAAAAACCCATCACACAAACATAAACACACCTGCTCCCACCATGCTCACCTAGGAATGGCACCTGCTAAATGCATTCGCGTGTGTTTTGGAGGTTCAAAACTCAATAGACTGTTTAATACACCAGAGAGTGTTGATGACGCTATGAATAGTAAAGTGGGCTCTGCAATAGTACACCGGTTCCACACGGACTCTAATTATAACTGAAAGCTTGTGAATCTTCAAATGACGCCAGTCGCATTCAACTGGTAGGACAGGAAAACCAGATAGCGTAATAACACACGTTTGGTATTTCGCCATATGAGTCATCTGTAGAAAGCACAAAGGTCGTGAGTCATGAAGAACCTTATTATGTCACATATATGTAGTCAGATAAGATGTACGTAATTACACCAAACCAGCAGAGCATCCCCAAGACACACAAAACCCCCAGAAGAATATGACTGCTCTTTGAGGAAATGGAACAACCTATTGACATATTTGTCTGCACGCAGTTCTCAGAGCAAAGAGCGTGACCTGTGTAAACAGAGACAGCTCCACGTGTACACATGTGGGTCAGCCCTCCCTCCTTTTCCGTCACCATCATCCTGAGAGCCATTCTGCCTTGTACTCACGTTCTGTGTAAGGTAACTTAGTGATAAGCAGCCCTGATGAACACAATGAGGGGCAGCCATGCATGACAATGGCTACAGTTTAAGCAAATAGTTTCTGATAACACTCCCATGCAGTGACTGTTAAAGCGATCCTCACACACCCAAACTAACACTCATACATAAAGCTAATGCATTTATATGTAAGATACAGAAGGACAACTGGTCTGGATGTTCTTGTAAAAAGAAAACCTTTGTACGATTTAAATCAGTGTATTAATAAACTACAGGCTAAGGAAAAACTGTAGCCTCTCGCTGACCCGTGTGAGTTCACATATTACTGGAGCTTTGCAGTGCCAAATGGTTTCCAGGAGAACCCGGCACAAATGTTGCTTTGTAAGGGGGTATTAAAGCTGGCCGAGAATGCTATAATCAAAATCCTGTAAAGGAGGAATTGTACTGGACTGGCCACGAAAGAAGGTGTTAACATCTCTGACACTGAATAATAAGCACTAAAAGAGAGTGAAGAAGAAAAAAGGAAGAAATTGCACCCAATATATCAAGTTTAATCTCATTGCAATTTCCAGGAAGTAAGTTTCACAGTTAAACAGATAAAAAAAAAAAAAAACAGCAGTTCCAATCGTCCCATCAAGATAAAACAACTTTGTATTTAAAAAGAGGCACAAAACCTCTCTCACAATCTACCTTCACTGTTATTTATCCCCTTTCCTAGAAGAAAAAGTGTAAATATATGAGGGCCACCAAAAGCCCTTACCTGCCTGAGCAGACGTCACAATCTTCGCCTGGCTCTTCACTTCAATGCGTGAGCGTGGAAGGCTTAGGCACTGGTTAAACTGAGCATGACAGCAATGTGCAGCTTCGGGCACACAGAAATGTCCTTCGTTTAGAATTCCTCACAGGCACACCCAGCTTAGTTACAACTCTTTGACTCCCTTGTTCCCTCCCTCCCTCTGCCCCTCCTCCCGTCTCTACCTTTACCAGGTAGGCAAGAATCCGTCGGCTCCACTGACACACAGTGTGTGTGTGCATGTGTGTGTATGTGTGCATTTGTTTTTGCATGCATACTGTATAATCCCAGTGACGCTTATACTGACTGACTGATGTTTAAGTGCTTTGTAATGTGATTACATCCGTCACCCTGTTGGAGTTTATTAAAGACCAGGGTTGTGTTTTCCTAAGAGGAGTAGCAAGGCCATACTTCTGTGATGACATCACATCCAATTACTGATTAACCTCATTCTACCTATTAACGTTTAATAAGTTAACTCCTTAAACTGCCAGGAGACGTCAGTGGGTTCAGACTTACTACCCTCATCATGCGACGAATATCTATCCTATTAGTTTCAATCAATTTAATAAATATTGATGGTAGTTATATCTTCTTCTTATTTGATTTAACATGAATAACTGAATAATAAGCTGGAGTAGAAATAGGCTAAAAACACATACAACTTGTTTCGGATGATAATATTAAAAGACCATAGTTTACACCAGATCGGCACACAGCATGCTATTGTTATGTGGCCTAGGCTTTCAGAAAACTGTCTGAAGTCGTCAATTCTGGTCCTTGTTTGCATGTGAATGCTAATCATGTTGAGCCTTTGCATATAGTTGAAGGTCCACTTAACAAATGAAAAACTATATCAGCTAACTGTGCGATTCCTTACCATGTTGTCTCATGTATTTTTAAAGGAAATGCATTACATATGAAAAAAAAGGCTCTTTTAAAACATAAAATGAATGTTCTTTGTAAATAAGTCTTGATCATCCCAACCTGTATAAAAAAATTTTTGTTAAAGAACAGCACTTGTTTAAAAAAAAGCCATCCATTTTTTTAAATATTTTCGTTTTATGTAATTTCTTTCATTGATGCTGAGTATCTACCCATCCAGTCCTTGTGAGGTTTTTGACTATAGAAATGATATGAGTGTATTATATACCTGTGAATTATCTTGCAGCCAGCACTATATCCTTTTATAGGAAATTAATGTACTTAAATGTACAAATTAAATGTGTAAATTAATGAACACATTCTGACCATTCAGAATCACCAGAGCTGTTGTATAACCAGTAAAAGGTTTTCTGTTCCACGTTCTCTAAAAACTGATTTGTTGATTTACAAATGCTACACACTGTACCAATGTCTGAAAAAAGGTACACATTCAAATAATCTCTAATAGAAAAAAGGCAAGTTGGCTAAAGGAAACCTCGGTTTTTCAGGCTTAGCTGAGTGCTAAGCTCTAATTACCACCAATCAGAAAAAGAAAATAATGTCTAAAAAATATATATTTTACTGATAAAGGTTTCTCAGAATCACAAGGTGACATCTAATGAGAAAATTTCTCGAAATTACAGATTTGAGTGTTTTTTTTTTACATTAAATTTAAACAGTATTTAAAGAAATCCTCTAACAATGTTTTAATTTCTATACAGTATACTTTATCAAAATATTATGTCTACATTATTATTTTTGATTGGGCATCAAGCAGCTCTGGATATAAAGTACTAAGGTTGTAAATCCATCCAATCCGCTTATCCATTAAGGTCGCAGGGGAGCCAGGGCCAATCCTAGCTGACTTCAGGCGAGAGGCGTTGTACACTCTGGGCAGGTTGCCAATCTATCACAGGGCTAAAACAGAGACAAGCATGCATTCACACACACCTATGGCCAATTTAGAGTTGCCACTTGACATAATAACTTGACATGCCTGTCTTTGGGCTGTGGGGTTTGGAGCACCAGGAGGGAACCCACACAGGCACGAGGAGAACATGCAAACTCTGCACAGAAAGACCCCAGTCAGCCGGCAGGTTCGAACCCAGAACACATTAAGGTTGTAAATTTCTGTGCACATACCAAAGGAATGTTAATTAATGTTACATTTTAATAATCTAGGGTTTAAGATACAAGGGCAGTGTATGTTGGGTTCATTAACTTTTAGTCTAATTAAAGTAAATGCATAAAGTTTTTGACTTTAAAGCAATAAATATCACAAATAGTTCATTTCAGATTCATTTTTCAGCTAAAATTAATGAACGATTTTAAATTACCCAGATTTGCATCAGCAATTACTGGCAGCCTGCAGCGTGAAGGAGGGTGGATTAAAGATTCCCGCTCGTGCCTGATGTACTGCTAATATAATGTAGATTAGTAAATACTTTTTTAAAATAGCAAACTTTTTCTTCCATTTTATGAAAAACTAATTAGTCTCCTATTTAAGTCTTTGCCAAGAAAAACAAACGAAAAATAAAATAAAACTTGTTTTACCATTTTATTTATTTGTAGAATTTACTTTTTTGAAAAAATAGGAGAAATGAACGCAACATACCCAGTCCAAAGACATTTCTTCCTTTCTTTTTTTATAAACTGAAGTAACAGGTCAATTATCAGTAATATAACATTTTGATGCTTACTTAGTAACTACTAGGCTGTACAACTTGAACAATTACAATGCTACATAATTACAGGAAAAGCTCAACATAACCCTAAAATAAAGAAAGTATGTTTAATCAGGCATGCTGTACCTGGTTAGCAACGTCCCTCAAGCCCAACGTG
Organism: Notoglanidium macrostoma; assembly: GCA_030068235.1. Lineage (NCBI taxonomy): Eukaryota > Metazoa > Chordata > Actinopteri > Siluriformes > Auchenoglanididae > Notoglanidium > Notoglanidium macrostoma. The sequence continues at coordinate 15,959,285 of JAQQZR010000007.1, forward strand.
AAAGCTCCAGATAATGCAAATAAAATGCCAGGAAATGTGAACGATTAATACTTAATGATCGGAGTTCCATAAAGACTCACCATTCTGTAATATTTTTTCCTACATTAAATACAGAGTATGGCTTTATATTCTTATATTCTTTATATATATATATGTATATTATATATACATTTTTCATGATATCTGGATACCTGCTTCTGGTGTTGATAATACAAGCTAACCATTTTGCTTTTACTATCTAAATGCAAGATTCCTTTAAATTAGAGATGTGCTAATCAAGCAGAAAGATCAGGTGATTGTGCCTGATTTACAGTACTAATGCGAAGTAAAGTCCATTCTTGCTGACATGCTGTTGAACAGTTTGTGTCAATTCTGAATTCAAATCTGAATACATGGATGAGGAACCATAAGGGGCGGCACGGTGGTGCGGTGGTTAGCACTGTCACCTCACAGCAAGAAGGTCCTGGGTTCGATCCCCGGGTCAC
>JAQQZR010000007.1:15965582-15980785 GCA_030068235.1 Notoglanidium macrostoma
GATGCTGGGATTGGCTCCAGCTTCCCCGCCACCCAGACGGATAAAGCGCTATAGATAATGGATGGATGGATGGATTTGTTGATTGCACTAGAAATGGCAAATCAAATTCAATGTGAAATGAAAACAGACACGTTTTGCTATCAAAACATGGAAAACAGGTTGCAAGAGACATCCCAAAATTAAGTCCCAGCATTGCCTGAACTCACTAAAAATTCATTTTCTGCAAGTGCTTAATGCCCCTTAGCAGCCAACACCGTGTTTTGCGGCTGTTCAAAATGTCACCTTTATGAATGTAACTTTCTTGTTCAACATCAGTGCTTTACCGGTATGATTTTCTCCAAGGTTCTGGAGCCATAATATTACCAAATGAAACTGTAAACGGGTTGATCAAATCACAATCAATTCACCTCGATTAGAAACATGCCGAGTTTTGATCTCCAGACTCTTGATCAGAATCAGACTCACGGCTCTGATCATCACAGCATCTTTCGTTTCTCCATCTGAAACGTTCACTTTGGTCCCACCGAAGTAACTCGCCCCAGTTTTGACACGGAACTTCCGGAGCCAACCAGCTTCCACTTCCTGGAGCACGGCGTCAGCCATCACGAGCAAATCAGTGGCATATTCCTCATCACGCTCTTTAGAGTGTTTTCCACCAAAACCCCATTCCTCCCCTGCTCTCCGAACGAGAATCCGCTTCAGCAGAAGCAGTGCTCGCTTCTTTACAAATCCCTTCATGTTGGCGAGCGTCAGACGGAGGAGTGCTGGAGTCTGGAGGAACGCCAGTCTCTGAACGGAGGAGCAGAGGCCATGCCACTGCCTCGCAGCACTGAGGACTTCGACAAGGTCCAGGAGTGCACATACACTGATTTCTAACTCAACGGAGTCTCTGTCATTTTCCGCCGCACTTGTATGTCCAGGATTGGCTTGGAAGAGCAGCTTTGGATACAAAGAGGTCAGGGATGACTCAAAATCAGCAAGGAGTTTCATCAAAATCTCTGCAGAAAAAAAACAGAAAGAGCAAAATGGTGTGCATCACCATGGATGAAAGAAACAAATCTCCATAGAGATTTCATCAGGCCTCATTTAGCAATCTTTTTATAAAGTTGTGCGTTTGTAGGACAGACTAAACTAAAAATTCTCTCCGGTCAGATTTACACAAGGTTAGAAATGCTATACGTGTGTGCATGTTGATAATGCAAATCAGCTGTAAATGACCAAACATAGTCACAGCACAGCTGATTTGCTTTTAGTGACGCCCAAAAAGCCCCTATAAAAGTCCGTGTTCACAGTGGGAGGAAAAAAACAACTCGAGTGATGAGTGAAAGAGCATCTCCTAAACATGGTTAGAGCTAATTCCTCCAGTAATGCAGCTCAGCCATTGCACTGCATCAGCTATCACGGACTCTTCCTTCTTTTGTAGGGTGCCAATTCTTTTGTCCTAATCGAACAGCTAGCTTTAATTTTCTTAATCCGTGAAATTATTTTAGATTTTTTCCTGTCAGGTTATTAACATGATTTGTTTCACATAAATATGTAACAAATAAATATGCAATTTAAACTTGACCGTGTAGCGTATTTTAAAAAATACAGTAACTCATAATAATGTGATCTGAAGCCGATCAATCGAGGTTCACGTTAGTGTAGGGGCTAAAAATGAAAATTTCACGATTTACGAAGAAATTTGTTCAAATCCAGTTTGGTAAATGAAGCCAACAACAGTTGAAAGAGTAAAAACAATCATTCAAAAACAGAAAAATCACAGAAGGAACCAAAACGTAACTAAAAGAATTTGCCCAAACAGCAAGAGTTTTGGCATTTGACAAATTTCCTGGAATCTGAATTCGCCGAAAATTGTGAAAATGCATTAACATTTCAGTACCTCGTTTATCATCACAGTCTAACTTCAGTATCCTCTTAATCACATCCGTCAGGATCCACAGATGAGTGTCCAGGGCGCAGCTCGGAGCTGAACTCTGAAATGCTTCTATCAAGGCAGTCTTCCACACGTGGTTGCTACCAATCTGCAAGACATTTATTTCGCACTATAAATGTTTAGTTATTATTGACAATTACTGTCCACTTTATTATGAACACCTATATATCCCCGCATCCCGATCATGTTGCAGATGCAGGTCAAGAGCATCGGTTAAAGGGGCCAACTCAGCCTTCCCATAATCCTCTGCACCAAATAGCAAGTCACCATTTTGACGCAATCAATATTCCAAGAAAACATTCCCCAACAATCCGGCAACATCCTAGGCCATAGATCTTAAATTGGAACATGAAATGAAGATGAAGATATTTTGTCAAAGTATTTATACTTCAGATCTTTTGACTGATCCATTCACATGGTTATTCCGTATGTAATGAACCCGAACCGGCAAAGGAAAGAAAAGATAAGGCATTTTTTGTTTAAAGCTTCCACATATGACACATGAATAAGGAAAAGTTCGAGAAGGGTTTCAAAGGGATCACTAACAGTGAATATGTGGAGGTTTTGAAGAACAGAGAGCTAGCAGGTAGCAGTTTCAAGACAAAAAACAACGCACCGGATTCTGGGATGGGTGAGCCAGCCTCTTTAATGTTCACATCAAATATCAGAATGAGGAAAAAATGTGATCTCAAGGACTTTGACCACATGGTTAACGGAGTTTGAGTTTTTAAAAAACCTTTACACAAAATGGTGCGAAAACAAAAAGGATCCTGTGAGTGACAGGTCCGCAGGTGGATACGCTTGTTGATGAGTGAGGTCGGAAGAGAATCATCAGACTGGTTGGACTCTAACTCCCCATCATCAATGCATGTTGAAGGAACATCAAGTACAGCCTCAGGACTCAAACACCTAGAAGTGTCATTTCCTACAAAATCACTTCACTAACAGTTGCAACAAGACTGTGTGCATAGCCAAACACACTAGGCCATCACGTGCATTTGTACATTCCTCCTTATCTTTTCTTCTTCTGTTTTGCACAGGCATGAATAGATTCTATGTGGTCATCTACAAGCAGTAGATGTATGTTAAGAACATCTACTACACATGAAATATGGAGGGAAATTATGTAAAATTCATGTAAATTAGGTACTTACATTGTTTCCAATGTCATATACGACAAAAGAAGCCATGCATTTTGCAGCTAAATGAGACAACATCCTGTCCTGACAGTTCATCAGACACACCTACAGCAACAATAAAATAAAATATATTATTTGAGCCATAAAAGTGGAACGTACCAAGTAATCATGAATGCTCTTGGATCAGATTTTCTCAAATCAAATTTTAACTAGGAAACTTGTACAAGGAAAGAGGAACTGGTGAAAAAGAGGCAGACACATGCAACAGCTGTGGAAGTCCACACTCACAAGGTCAGCTGTCAGATTAGAGACCCCAAAGAGTCTCTGCATGGCGTCGTCATAGAACACGCAGACATCTTGAGGCAGACGTTTTGAAGATAGCTTGGAAATGATTTTTCCAATGAGTGAAAGGAAGACGGCAGTCGTCTCTGTGTTGTCACTTGTCATGCTGTGTGGTGATTGTTGTAAAATGTGCAAATAATGGTTTATGGCTGATGAAATTTGACTTGCGAGTTCCTCTGTGCTCAAAGCAGGAACGATTCCAGACCGTAAATTTGTGAACACAGCCTGCAAGTCTGAATGTTGTGCATCCATGTCCACATATATAGCAAAGTGATCACCAGCAAACAACACACAATGGACAAGATGAAGTAGCAATGGGTATCACTTCTATTTTCAGTGACAAGTCCTTAATGATCTCATTGGAGAGAACACTTCTTGTACTCTTTGTTTTAACATTATAGGCTTAACTACAGCTTCATGAACTTCACTACAGTTTAACAGACATGATAAATAACGTTACTTGCTCCCAAGTCCAAATCAAGTGAATACACGAGGAACTAATTCGCCGCGTTGACGTTAATTGAAATAACATGACCTCTTGAGTTTTTAAATTACGCATAAACATCCTGCACATTGCTCTTCCATACTGTCAAGCATGAGAAATGACAACAGTCGCACATAATGACGTCAATAATGGTGCCGGAAGTAAATTCCCGTCCCTATTGTAGCCTAGCATGTATTCAGTTTTTCGAATTCAGTGAGTGTTAGCTTCGTTACATTAATCTGTGTGGCGTGAGAAAACATTTGCATAATACATTAAAAAAATTCTAAAATATTAAAGTGTTAGACAGACTTGTTTTTGTAGTCGATTTAGTCATTGCCGGTCGCACGTAGACGACGCTTTTTACAGCAGTCAGGCACGCTTGACGGCTCGCTTCTTCGTTCCTGATTGGCTACATGCACCCTATCCGAAGTGTACGGCTAATTGGCTAGCTGCATTTTGTTCCAAGTATGAAGCTTTGAATAGTTTTTATATTGTTATCTTTTCAGCGGTCGCTGCTAAAACGCTCCAGATACAGTTGAGTATGAGAGCAAACTTTAATTTCTCAAGTTCTTTCAAAATGATCTGCAATGTAGCTGTGCAAATGAGTTACAATCTCTTGAGTAGGAGCTAATTTAGCTAACTAGCCTGATAGGTTTGCATTATTGTTAGCTGAGTTATCAGTGGGCTAGCAGGCTTAACTGTTTCTGTGTAATGACAGCGAACGGCTCGATTGTGTCTTCCAGTTAGATTTGTCTTTATAAAATGTCAGATTGTCTAGTTGGAACTAGCACTAGCTAACCTAACGGCTCCTGGTTCACAACACCAACTGGCTAGCGGCGCTTGCTAACTTGGCTTCCTTCGATGTTTGGCCGTTATAGTCGTTATTCTGAGCTAGTTATTGTGCAGTGAAATTGTTTTTTACACGCGTAAATCCGTTTTGCTTCATGGTAAAATGACATTTCTTTGTGTATTTAAGAAGACCCACACTTTGACACATGATGAGAATAACGTCCTAAATGACCCGCGGATGATTCTAATAAAAATGTAATTCGGGAAATTTAAATGACATCCACTTCGCAGACCTAGAAAAGAAAAATACAGTAAAACTAACCCACTCGTTACTGCACGATGATATTGTGGCTAAGAGGACAGGAGGAACATCGCTAACAGGGTCTCCATTTTTATGCCTTGATTAGATAAATGGTAAACAGGTTTATTGTATAAACATATCCAGAGGAGACCAAAAACAACAGGACTGTCACTCGGTAAAAACAGTATCACATTTATGCACACAGGTGCTAAACTATGCGGTTTAACCCTTGATAGCAGGTGGCGTTAATATGAACATTTTATTTGTTTGTTTCTTTCTTTCTGCTAGCCAGTCTCCTAGCTAACTAGTCATGCTTCGTTTAATCAAGCAATTAACCAAATAATTCGTTACTAGGTAGCTAAAACTGACTAAGTACTACAATATTGAGTTCATTTCTGTCGTTTAGATTTCATTTAATTAAGGCAACGGCTAGTAGTTTATATTTGCTGTAAAAGATACGTTAATTGCTAGCTAGCGACCTGAATGACGTTTAGCGTATGTATGTGATTAGCAATAACAAAAGGAGCAGCTGGTGTACATGCAGGCTGGCAAGGCTCAGCCACCTGACTTAAGTCAATGATCAAGAAACCTCCTAATAAGGTGGGTTTGGCATCACATCAGATTATTTTGCTGTTAACCAGTGTTTGGATTATTTTGTGATCTTTGTTGTTGTTGAACCAAATACATCACCACCAGCGGTTGTAATAAAATACACAGAATGGTATACAGAGTCAGGGGCTGGTTTCTTTCTATCCTAGACTGTAGATTCGTGCTGCATATCAGTAGGGGGTTTTTCCTTTATGCACAACTTGAAATTGCTAACTAAAGACGTGTAATGGAAACGTGAATATTGGGGGGGGGACTCTCAATTATCACAAAGTATCAGATGATTATAGACAAGAAACTATCACAAGAGGAGAAAACCCAGCTTTAAGTGTATAACATGACACAGACCCTTCACTGTTGTTTTTTTGTTGAAATGGTTTTTTGTTTTGTTTTTGCACGAATCTGATACTGAAACCTTCCTCACGGATGCAATGAACACAAACAAGGTGGATTGTTTACTTGAACATCTTTCTATTCTCCAAAATGCCTTTGGAGGAGGAACTACAAGTAGGTAGACTAAGCACACATCCAGTCATAGTTGGGGTGTGAACACAGGGGCAGTCATGATATGATGCCCCTGTAGCAGAGTGCTGTCAGTGCTGGGGCTTGAACCCTCAACCTTCTGGTCAGTAACCTATAGCCTTAACCATTAAGCCACCAATGCCTTAATGTAGGTTTAGTGGGGTGGTTGTTTTCTTCTTCTTCTTCATCATCGAATGGGTTGCACCCATTTTCCTTTTGCCGTATCTGGTATTCTAAGAAAACACAACATGAACCCTGTAGGCCAGGGCTATTCAACTAAAATTTGTAAATTTCTTGCCTGCTAAAGGCCTGGCAACAGTTACATTTACATACTAGCCATTAATGATTATTTCATGTCTGTAAATTAGACATTTTCTAGGTATATTTTGCACTTTATCACATGTAACCCAGACCATTTTTAATCCCACTCAAGCCTGATATCCACATGCCCTGGTATAGCACCACCATCTGGCAACAGAAAGCGTGGCTTTTTCAACCATTTCAGCTTGGTAAAAAAGAACTGATTTAATCTGATAATAACACCGGAAGTGCGAGGGCCCGCCATTGTCGCCCGTGGCTATATTTTTGGGTTCTATCTGCCTTTGGTGGTTTTTCGCAGTCGTAGCCGGATCTGTTTTCCAAAATATAAACAAACGAGTCATTTAACTCACCACGTCTCTGACGAGGAAGGATAAAGCAGTAACTGAAGATGAATGAATGAAAGCAGAGCCACTTGAACAGTCAGTACATTCTCATGTTAATGAACAAGGCCTTGCTTCATCCCCCAAGTGGCCTGTGTTAAAGTAAAAACCGCCAGGTGACTTCTGTGCTACTTGTAGGAAAGTCAAGATCCCTTAAATGCAATACCAGAGCGCTGTCGAGCCATATCATCGTAAAGTAATGTTTGATCTTGTGCTTTTGCTCACAGGTTTCTGAAGCTAGGAGTTCGATGCCTGTTGGGCTGGACTGAAAATGCGCCCAAAACACAAACAGACTTTCAGGACTGCTGAACATTAATCGAGGGTAAATGTTTTATTTAAACTACCAGGCAACATTTCTTGAACACTCTCGGGTGATTTTAATATGGCCTTCGAGTTTAAAATGAATAATAATCATTACAGTGGTTAAGGCATGGTCAGGGGTGGACTATTCAGAAATCCATTAACTAGCCCCTGGGACAGGTGGACGCTCTGATGCGCTGTCCATTCCCATGTTTTGGTTGGCAGGAAACGTAACTGCTGGGGCTCAAAAAACTATTATACCTGTTCCACAGTTAGGTGAATCAATACAGATACAATCGAGTATAGAAATCTCCACTTTCCTAAGAATGCGGCACATTGTGTTTGCGCCCTCAGCAAGTCTTGCCTAATGTTTTCTAATGAGATTTTGTGTTCTGTCCTCACGTCACACCAAAAAGATATTTGAATCAAGCCAGTGTCATTTCTTTCTTTATGTTTAATGCCGTTTCCTATTTATCACATGGGACTGTGGTGCATTGTGGTCTTTGCCTGAGGAAATGATTCAATATTCCATTACAGGATGAATGATGCATCTATCTAGCTGTCTGGTTGCTTTATATCCGCATTTGTGTTAGTATGCCTCTATGTCTTTCTGTCTGCTTACCTCAGTGTCTGCCTTTGCATTTGTCCGTGTATATATCTGCATGATTATCTCCCATATCAACGTTCCTCTGTAATCTGTCCCTCTTTTCTATCTCGATCAGTCTCTGTATCTGTATGTCTGCCTGTCGTGTGCTGTTTTTTTATTGACTCTCGATGTTCTCCCGTATCACAAGTCGTGTGTCTGTGTCCAGGGACGCAGGAGTGGCTGCGCAATGTGACAGGATGCTGAACCATCACTTCAGAAGGAACCCGGACCTGCAGGAGGAGCTGCAGATCCAGGCGGCGGTGGCAGCCGGCGATGTCTACACCGTGCGCAAGATGCTGGAGCAGGGCTACTCGCCCAAGATCAGGGATGCCAACGGCTGGACACTGCTGCATTTCTCCGCCGCCAAGGGCAAGGAGCGCTGCGTCCGCGTCTTCCTCGAGCACGGAGGTAAGCGGCCTGGACGATTTCTTCTTGTGAGCTTAGAAACTGTTCTTCTAGAAAGCTGTCAATTACTGAGGTTTTTCAGTAAGAATCAAAATTACACTGGTTTACTGGGATTATTATAGGTGCTGGAATTTAACTCCGACGCTAGATGGCGCTGTGAAACTGTGAAAAAAGTGATGGGGAAACCCAGTTGAATTCAAAAGTGACAGGATGTGTGTGTGTATGTTTGTGTGTGTGTGTGTGTGGGGGGGGGGGGGGGTGTATCCTTTTCCCATGTTTACATAGTTTTGAATCTGTACCTGATTTAAGACAATAGGAAATGTTTTAGCGCTTTTTACCAACTTCTAAAGCTTTTCACAAGCTTCCTACTTTTAAAGATTCTCTCCGAGGTAGTAAAGCTTGAAGCGTCGAGTGTCCCTGTGCTGCACTGAATTAGGTTTCTCTGTGTGTGGGGTGTGTTTTTAAAACAACACAGCGGACCCGACGGTAAAGGACTTCATTGGCGGTTTCACGGCGCTGCACTACGCCGCCATGCACGGACGCGCACGCATCGCTCGCCTTATGCTGGAATCGGAGCATCGCGGTGACATCATCAACGCCAAGAGCAACGACGGCTGGACGCCACTGCATGTGGCTGCACACTACGGACGCGACTCGTTTGTGCGCCTGCTCTTGGAGTTCCACGCTGATGTTGACCCACTGAGCGACAAGGGCACTACACCGCTGCAGCTGGCTATCATCCGGGAGCGCTCGAGCTGCGTGCGGCTGCTGCTCGACCACCACGCCAACATCGACGTGCAGAACGGCTTCCTGCTGCGCTACGCTGTCATCAAGGGCAACCACGCGTACTGCCGGATGTTCCTCCAGCGTGGGGCAGACACCAACCTTGGACGCGTGGAGGACGGTCAGACACCGCTTCACCTCTCGGCTCTGCGTGACGACGTGCTCTGTGCACAGCTCCTCTACGCCTACGGAGCTGACACAAACACACGCAATTATGAGGGGCAGACGCCCGCCGCCGTCTCAGCCAGCATGTCCCGCACCAGCCGGCCCTGCCTCGACTTCCTGCAGGAGGTTACACGTACGTAAACCATTTGAGAATTAGGGCTGTGTGTGTTGCATGTATTCCCTCATTTTAAAGGCAAATGATCAGTGGCTGCTAGCAACGTTCATCTAGAACTTCCCTAACGTTCCTTGTGGCTTTCCTATAGAACATTTTAAAAAGTCTGTCAGCGCTGTATTGCCATGATGTCAACAACTGCTAGTAAACCTGAACCCTGAAAGATTATTATATCTGCCAGGTCATGCTATAGCTAAAAATGTCTTCAAGTATTTTGATATCCATGTTGATGTGCCATGATCATTCCCGGCCTAAATTTATTTGTGGAGTCATTTGGCTCTTCTGTAACCACTTTTCCTGAAAATATCAATGTCTGTTTTCAATATCTTCCTGTTGATCAGTTTCGCCAACTGCGGTGTTGTGGTCATGAGTGAAAGGTCACGTATCATGCAACCCATCACGAGAAGAAATCCTCGTGGACTCGTGTTCATTCAAAATCCCCAAATTGCTTTTATTTTGACATGGAGTTTATTTGAACAGTCTTCGGACTGTTATTTTTTTTTTGCTCTATGTGAATTTGGACGTTCTAAAATGTCGATGGTGTTGTCCAATTACTTAAATGCCTCATGGGCTTTGAATATTTTGGATGTTGACAACGTCATTATATTAATCTTATAGTTAATAAGGCCAGCAGCTGCTGTTTAGCACTAAAGGTTTATGTTAATGCTGAAACGTGGATATCATAGTTGGTTTCTGTTTCTTTAAAGGAATAGAATGAAAGTGTTAAAGGCAGTGTGTGTACGTAGAACAGAGGCCAGCTGAACAGGAACAGTGGTCTCGGCATGGTCAAAGCGAGCCCCGTTGCCTGTGCGAACAATCCAGCGTGTGAGAAAAGCGAGCCGTATCCCCTGAAGCACTAATGATCTGGTAGACAACAATAGCCAAATTCCTGCGCTCTGCTTCAACTTTGATATCACCATATCAAAGCTGGCCGTCTCAGCCCCACATGCACTGCAGGGTCTATTCAAGCCCAACCGTCAGCCAGATCGTGTTTCCGCCTGGTTATCGATTAGAAAAAAACGCTTTTATTGAAGCTTGGCAGGCAGGATTTTTGAATGGATTGTGTGCTGATTTTCTTTTTCTCTTCTCTAAGCTCCTGCGAGTGACAGTACACAGCATCTGCAGATGGTCCTACCCAGGCCTTTGTAGTGGTTTTCCCAGCTGCCTCTGTTTGTGTCTGTGCCACGGCGCGGGGGCAGGACGAGCTCGCCTATTAGACCTGATAACGTGCGTGTGCTGGATTCCTGGAACCTGTTTGTTGACTTCCTTCACATCTTTAAGGCAACAGATCGAGTAGGGCACAGAGCCAGTGGCCTTGAAGCCTCAGATCTTTTTGGATAGGAACCAGAGGCTGAAAGAGGCAACCTGGGTGCATGCCTGTTCTTAAGACCTGAAGGCCACAAGCTAAACGTTTAACAGTAATAATAAGATCCTTATAAAAAGAATTGGTATCATGGTATCCAGCTAATGTGATTTATAAAGCCGTGCTTCCACTGTGGCTTCATACAAGTAAGAAAGGTGCTGGCTCTGGATGATGCCTCAGGATGCAGGACAGGGCACCTGTCCAGAATTAAACGTCCGTGATGCCACTAATCACTTCAGTCGGAAAATGCTGACAAACAGTTTTATATGCTTGAAAGAAAGGAATAGATCAAAGACTATAAACACAGACGACGCTGTTGTCACGGGTCGTTAAGTGGCTTTTCCATTAGCGGTGTGTGGATTCGGGTTGGCTTTTTTGTCTGTCTGTGTGGCGTTTAGCACGTCCTCGCCGTGTCCGTGTGGGTTTCCTCAGAGTTCTCTAGTTTTCACCCACCTCCCAAACACATGCGCGTAGGTGATTTGGCTGTGCAACTGCACCTAGGTTTGACTCAGTGTGTGTGTGTGTGTGTGTGTGTGTGTGTGTGTGTGTGTGTGTGGTGCCTTTCAATGAGCTAGTGTCCTGATCATGGTGTATTCGGGCCTCGTGCACAGTGATCCCAACCAAGTAAAGTGCTTACTGAAGGACGAGTGAATGGGTGAAAGTTAACTGACTAATGAACAACTGCATTAACTCATGTTTATCCAGCCATAACTTGCAGTGAGTCAGTAACTTCCATCAGTTACATACAGAATAAAACACTTAGTGTTGTGGTGAAATACATCATGTGTTTCATACCACAGCAATTTTCCAATGATTACAGGTGTTTGTTTTTGTTTTTTGTTTTTTTTTGTTTTTTTTTAAGAACGTCACAATGTACATTTTAAAGGTTTAATGTTGTGGAACGTCCAGGAAACGAGTAGTGATTTCACTTGGGTTATACCGGCTGCAAAATTTTATTCCGTTACTGTTTTTTTCCTCTTTCTGCAGTTAATAAGAAAAAAAAAAAAGAAGAAGTTCTTTTTTTATTTTTTCCAAAGAATTTTCTTATTCCAAAGAATTAAACCTGGAGTGATGCAAAAATCTTTTAACGTCTGCATCCTGGATATTTTTGGATTATATTTATATATTTTTATTTCTTTGAATCATGAGCAAGTAGCAGATGTACATAATCTTGACCCTACCCAATCTTTTCCAGGTCAGCCCAGGACATTGCAGGACCTGTGTCGGATAAAGATTCGTCAGTGCATAGGCCTTCAAAGCTTAAAGTTCCTGGAGGACTTGCCTATCGCCAAGGTGATGAAGGACTACTTAAAACACAAGTTTGACAATGTCTGACAGAGGCCTGGAAATCTCCAGGCATCAGCACAGGAACAGATTCTCTAGCAAAGACTATGCAACCTCGCATTTTCCTTTCTGTTCTCAACCTCGAGCAGCAGAGTTTTTTTCTACAGTCATACGTGATATTTTTCTGTCATTTAATCTGGAAATATAGCCAAGCTATCTGTCATGGACACTGAACCCCAGCTTGTGTTCATCGTTTGATTAATGACCCATTTAAAAAAAAAAATTAAAAAAAAAATTTCTGCATTTTATTTAACAAAGTTTCAGTCCCATCCTAGTGTTAGGTTGGAATTAAGGGTGCTGTCAAAAGCTGATCTGATGATCTTGTATCAACTCAATATATCAACTTAACTCCGGCTTTTGGTATGTTATTAAATTATTTGAATATGGAAATTGATACAAGTTTGTTTTTTAATTCAAGCTTATAGTTTCTCAAAAACAGCTTCAAAATACTAATGTACTTATACATATTACACTTTCTCCTATTCATTTTTTTTTTTTTTGTGGTCTGCAAAACGATTTATACATCAATCGCAAAACATTAGTGGCGTAAGTGTTTCAGATTTTCATATTATGATGCACCGGTGTACCAATAAATCATCACACCCATAGTTTCAAGTATATATTAGATAAAGAAACAATCCCTTTTTACTAACTTTCATCTGACGTTTTTGTTTAAGATGTGTGGAATTTGATCACTGGGCCCTAATGAAGTCGTTGTTGCACCTCCTTCCACTCGTATATTAACAATTCAGCACATCCCGAAGGTGCACCGAGTTAGTAGTCACATTAAATACAAAATATTTGACTTGTGAAACAAGCATTAAAACTGTGATTTGAACTTTTCTTCAGTTTTCCCACTTGAAGTCTTGGTTTCCTCATTAACAAGGACTACACACTATGTATATAATTGTGTCATATGTACAGCAGATATTTTTCTAGAATTATTTAAGCTATGGACTCTTGTATCATAAAGTGTTAAGGATTTTTGTTGAATGGTTGTGTGGTGGTTTTTTATTTTTATTTTTATTATTATTATTTTTGTAAGTCTTAAATTTTTTTCATTTTTAGAATTGAAACCTTGACAAACTAATTGGGAGCAATTAGTGAAAGTGTGGAAATTTTTATTAAAATTCCCTCTATCAGATTTATCTATGGGGTTTATTTTGTTTGTTTGTTTGTTTGTTTGATTGATTTATTTTTTTGGAAAGTTGGCAAAAATAATTCTTCACTCACTGTTCAAGGCTCACAGCATTTAGTCGTGCCTTCACTTGGGTGGAATCTCGGGTTGCTCAACAACATGCACGTTTTTCACTTCTTAGTAAATTAAGTTGACTAGTATTTGTAAGATAATCATCACCAATACAATATAACATCAGTATAATCTAATAAGGTAATTATTTTTGCTCATTTCGTATAGCTTTAATCAGATTTGGAAGTACGCATCGTCCCACCTGTATTGAGTAGGCGTGTGCCTATAACTGGTTATACAATATTTTGAATATTGTATATGAATATGAATATTGCTGCCAGGTCACATTATTGTAGTTCTATTCACTAATTCATCAATACTTCATCCATCCATTCAGAAGGCAGTCTCCTAATTGATGATTCATTTGAATTTTGATACTAAATTTGATACTATTGTAAATCAGGATACAAAGGTTAGGCAAGGGATGCGGAAATTTATAATGACGTGTATATGGCTGGATGATGTGTTTTATTTTTATTCAGCATCATACTAATAAAATGATGGTTTATTTGTTGGAATACAGGTTATTGTATTCTTTCGGTGTTGCAGGGCTAAACTGAAATTTCCCCACTTAAACACAAGTGAGCTGTCCATCTGAATCCAAAAACCGGAATAAAGAAGAATGCTGTCAAATGGACTTTATCTGTATATTCATTTTCACACAATTTCAGTAAAGTCTGACTCCATTTTACATTTCAGCAGTTTTTTTTCCTGAAACTTTGTTTACAGTATGTGTGCGTGTTGGTTTTGAAGCGCTGACGTGTTTTCAGAAAGCACTTCCGGATTCAGTCATCTCAACGTCTTCCACGCCGTTCACCACAACAACTACTGAATGTATATAAACTACTGTTTGCCTAGCCCAAAATGAAATGTGTGAATAAATGATTATCAAAATGTCCTTGTTTAATTTTTAAGCATTAGTATCTGTGTTTTGGTTGTTCATTTGCATCCGTTTTTGACTGCTGATATTTTAATAAAAATCTGTTCAGTATGCTGAGGTATTTTTTTTTCTAGTTGGTAGAAGGGCTTCCCAATATTTCATTGTTATTAATGTTGGCCTTAGCAACACTGCTATGGCAGAAGGATATAAATTGTAACCAAGTTCTCGAAGCAGCTCCAGATGCATACAAATATTTGGACATTACAGTCATTAGATTTTATGCAGAAGAACGTTCACTGAGGGTCGGTGCCGCTGAGGGAAACACCTTGTTCATCAGAGTGATCAGAGGAGAATGTCCTGACAGCAACTCAGATGACCATACTTTACAAACATTTTGACCAGAAAAGCATCTCGGAACACAACACCCTCAACTTCCAAGATGGCGGCGCAGCAGTAGCAGGCAGGAGCCACTCCAGATCCAAAATGGTGCTATTTTGTGCTATTTTGTTTCTTGGCGCAACTCCTACGACATATGGACACCAAAACAAATGGTGTTCGTGTCTACCAATGCCAAAGACTTCTTCAACCAGCACCATTGTTCCTGTGCCCATGAAGTCCTCAGCGTCCTGCCCAAATGACTATCAGCCCCATCACAATGAAGTGCTTCGAGAGGCTTGTCATGAGGCACGTCAAGACCCTGCTGCCTGCCTCACTGGATCCCCCAGGGCTGTGTGCTCAGTCCACTACTGTTCACTCTGCTGATTCAGGACTGTGCAGCAATGCACAGCTCGAACCACATCATCAAGATCGCCGATGACACGACTGTGGTGGGTCTCATCAGCAAGAACAATGAGTCCGCATTCAGAGAGGAGGTGCAGCAGCTAACGGACTGGTGCAGAGTCAACAACCTGTCTCTGAATGTGGACAAAACCAAAGACATGATTGTTGACTTCAGAAGAGCACAGAGTGACCACTCTCCACTGAACATCGAAGGATCCCCTGTGGAGATCGTCAAGAGCACCAAATTCCTTGGTGTTCACCTGGCGGAGAACCTCTCCTGGTCCCTCAACACCAGC
>JAQQZR010000007.1:15985565-16003716 GCA_030068235.1 Notoglanidium macrostoma
CTCTCTCTCTCTCTCTCTCTCTCTCTCTCTCTCTCTCTCTCTCTCTCTCTCTCTCTCTCTCTCTCTCTCTCTCCATTGAGCTAAACATGCTACTCCTGAGACAGCAATGATCCTGACCCCTTCTGTAGTTTTGTCTCCACTAGGGATAGACTTTGGATCCACTACAGCCCTGACCAAAATAAAGCAGGAACTGAATGAATGGGACTATGAATCTTAACAATGTCATTTAGCAACTATATTTAGGTTTATATTAATTAAAAAAAAGAGATTTTGGTTGAGCCAAAATGCAAAACTAAAGCAAATGTCAGAGACCATCTATTGCATCTATTTGTTAATCTACTGTATTTCTTCGGTCCTTTCATGTCTGTGCTTGGATTGAATTCTGCCCTCTTTGTGCGTCACACCAAATAAAAGAATCAAATGAGCAAATACGTGTATAAAGTTCAGTTCTGGTTTTAAAGTACTGTTTTCCAAGCCTGTACAACAGCCCACCTGTTCCAGTGGTCGCTTTGATGTGATTTCTAATCAGTCGGTCAAATTACTTCTCAAATGTTACTTCTCAGGAAACACTGAAAACTCAACACCCATTTGAACCATATCTTAAATCATTAGTTCTCATCTAAATTGTGTTTAACTTAATAAGGTATGTGGTAATTGATGTTGGTTCTCATCTAGCTTAGCACACTGTTCTTCCTGAATAGTTATTGATGACAGAAATATTACCTTTCTGATGAAAAACATACCATGACAGTCTCTCTCTCTCTCTCTCTTTCCCTCTCCCTCTCTCTCTCGCTCTCTCTTTCAATCTAATTCAGTTGGCATGACCATAGTAAGTTGCAGTTAGTTTAGCAATAAAAACAATTTAACACGGAACATGTTCTATTGAGATTAGTTAGTGGAACACTATATTATATTTACTTGAATATCCTCTCTGATTCTCAACCCTCTGCATCCCAAGCTGCTCATGGGTCAGTATGACTCACCCTTGCGTAACAGCCTGAGGAAACACAAAAGTGACCCCTCTGCCCCCTTTTCTCTCTGTTGGCCTATCATGATCACCTGTTCCGGTACTGTTTTTAGCAACTCTTCATTTGGGGAGTGAAAGCCTTGGCTGGGGGCTTGTGCTCTATGCCAGATGCGGGACGTGCTGGAGCAGAACGGAGTGAAAGGCCATCGTAGGAATTCCCTCCTGCTGGGACAGGGGAATAAAAGACCACAAGAGCAGAGAGCTGGAGACATGGACACTGTCTGCCTTTGTGTGTCCACTACTGCACCGTGGTGGGACTAATGGAAGCAAAGCAGGACAGGTGCACCATTAACCAACGAGAGAGAGAGAGAGAGAGAGAGAGAGAGAGAGTTATGGGAGGACTGATATATCCTAACATTCCCCAGGCAGAGACTACACAAAGAACGAGGATTAAAGAATGCTGCAACACTGAAACCACTTAAATACTGTATGTTTTGAAATATCTGTGACGTGCTTAAGTATTCTGATGCCAATTAGTTCAGCTGGTTAGTGATGTACAAGATGGCAAACATAATGGTGTTGGCGGTGTTATTAGCATGAAAGTTAAATCTCTGGAACCTAATATGTTTGAGCAGATTGTACAGACGAGTGGCTGAGAGAGACTAGACAGAATTATAGTGCTACTGCATCATCTAAACTACATGCATCACATAAACTATAAACCATACTATGCTACACATGTAGAACTTCATCATACTCTGTTTATAATCTCTCCACCACTATATACTACCTCTGTGTCTGTGACTGCTCTATGCTATATTATGTGTGTGTATATATATATATATATATATATATTTCTTAAATATGTTTCTATTTCTTATTTTTCCTTTTTTATATTCTATTCTAGATTTTTTATATATAATTCTTGTTTAAACTGTCTGTTAGTGTGCTGCTACTGGAAACTGAATTTCCCGGTGGAATCTTCCTGAGGGATTAATAAAGTTCTATCTATCTATATATCATCATCTCTATTTTGGTATAGATAAAGCAAAGGCTAAATCCTACTGGCCCAATTATCAGCAGGTAGTCAAAGGGCATTGTGGGTAATGCAGGTAACCAACATTAATCAAAGTGAAAGTTGACCAAAATGTCAATGAAAGCAGTTTGATCATTCAGATGTTTATTATTAAATAAACTTTGTTAATTGTAAAGGTTAATATGCAAGTCATTCAGGGAGGAGTTTCCTTTTTCTTAGCCAAATACCTGACCCACCCCTGATCATTCTTATCTGACTATTAGACAATTATTTTTTACAAGGGACCACGTAATGTAAATATGTTTAAATAGGTGAAGAGAGCTAAACGACAGGCTACATTTCTACATTTTTGAATGGTAAGACATTTATAACGATAAACACGTTAGGGACTGTATAAAGTGTTTGAGTGTGTGTTTCTCCAAAAAGTTAAAAACAACCTTTTCATTCTTGTAATATACACACTGTAATGTAAAATAATATAAAATATGATTTTACCCTTATTATTAGCAATAGCCTATTCTCAGATAAAATGTTTATATAGAGATATTTTTCATGAGCTTAGTGATTCTGGTGTTAATTTGCTGGTTGGTGCTAGCTAATTCATGCTAGTTTGGGCTTTAAGACAGCAGTGATTGGCTGCTGTTGTCAATAGTGCCTTAGCTAAACAGATGGAAAAAGTGAAACGCATACTAGATTTACATCTCTCTAATGTCTGCTGTGATACTCTGATAAAGTTTTCCAGTGTGGGCTAAAATTTTAAACTCATTCTGCTCAATGTTGAAGTAATTTTAATATTTCCAGCAATGCCTGACTCATCTCTTTTTTCTATTCTGAGTAGAATGTTAATTTGGGACTGTGATTTAGTGACTTATTTTGTCTCCAGAATGAAATAGAGCAACGTTTTACCTGTGCTACATTTTGCCTTGGCTCTAGCTAGTGTACGCCTACTTTTAGCCTTGAAAGGGAGTTTTCTGGTGACAACTGCGGTGTCTTATTTACTGAGTGTATATAAGGTTTTCAGTATTAAGCGTAATATATATTTTTTTTTTGCTAAACTGATAAAAATCATGCTAAACTGCTAAGAATGTAGCTAGGTGAGGATAACCTGAGCTGAACCTGTGCTAAATTAAAATGTCAAAAGTGATACTACACTTGTAAAAATGGTGAAAAATTTACAAAGATGGTAATACTGATAACATCTCCCAGCGCTCATTATTCCAATGGTAGACAAACAGTGAAAAATTTAACTGGTGTAACAGAACACATCACCTATTTGAACTGCAGTTCGGGTTCCATGTTCTGGCTATTAGATTTTAATTTTAATTCCACAGATCACCTCTCCTTAGCCAAGAAACTGAGGCTTTTTTCCTTGAGGCAACTTTTGACATGCAAACCATTTTGTCTGCTCATTTGTACAACACAATGTTTTCTTGTCAGAGGAAGTAAACAGAAATATAAGTGTGTAAAGTCAGATGTTCATACTTGCCCAGACTTTCAAACAAGGTTGATTATCAAGGACTTCACTGTCTGAGTTCATGTCGGGCCTGATGCCCAATGCCAACTTTCCCACTACCTCATCTCCTATATAATAACTGTGTTTGCTTTGCAAATAATTGCATGATTTCCCACCGGTAGTGGTCTGACTTTCTCAAACGCTTCCTACCATCTTATTCCCATCAGGCGGCTTTCTATTCGATTTTGAAATGTTTGGCCAAATGATCTCCATTCAGAGACGAGACTTACCTCATCAACCCAAAGTTATGAGTGCCGGATGTCTGTTTCCTCTTTCTCCTCTGACATTTTGTTTTGTCTTTTGGCTCTATGTGTTGACAATATATCGAGTGACACCATCATATGACCAGTGGGAGTAAAAGCTTGAGTCAGGCCTAGACGTTGACAGGGCCAGCTGAAAATATGTTTCGTCGGAGAAGCAAAGCGGCGAAGGTCTAATGTTGGTGAGAAATAGAAGGCAATATCTAAGTCAGCGCATAGACGTGAAGAGGAGCTGGATGGGTTTCAGGACCAGGGAGCAAAAGGATAACAGAGAGAAAGAGACCGATGGAGAGAAAGAAAGAAAAAAGAGGGAAGGGGAGAACTCTGTGCTTAGCCGGGTTAGGCACTCATGCAGAGAGTCATCTAAACGGACTGGCCACTCTCAATGGAGGTCCAGAGAACGAGAAAGCCGGTTCGAGTTTCCCCACACAAGAGGGTAGTGATTCAGAAAAAGGCCGTCCAAAATAGGTCCAGTGGACTTCCAGTTGGAACGCTGCCGTGTTTTTTTTTTTCTGAGGGAAGGGTGATTTTATTAAGGTCTGCTGTCAAGAAAGATGATAAGCCAAGTGGTAACTCTGTACAATAAACTCGAGGTACGGGTTTGTTATGAGGTCTAGGTCATCAGTCATCACATGTGATTGTGGCTGTATATACAGTACATGGACTACTTACTAGCTTCAGTTTCATATAACATTGATTCCTTTACTAAAAACACTTCCTGTATTATTTATTGTTTTAAATGTAGTGGTTCTTACAGCACACTTTTGGGCTTTGAAGAAAGACATCTAGCAGAAGGTTGCACATGCCAGCCTGCCCATCTGCACGGCTTATTAAAAACCTCAAATCTACCAATGGGAGGCTTGGGTTTCATCATACATAAAGACAGACTGCTCCCCATTTATTTTCTCCTCTTTAATAACAAGTTTCATCTGTCAGTTACCTTCTCATTATGCTTGGGGGAATAATAAAAGTCGGCCTGATTACAGCAGCTATCCTTGTCATGCCGCCGTAATCATGTACACATCATTTGTGCAGACTAGGCACTTTCAAGCAAGAACAATAGCTGACATTGACGTTGTGGCTCAGAAACGCCCGCTCTCTCTCGGTGCCCCTCACTTACAAGCTTCTCAGGGCGAAAAGCGAGATGTAAACAGTGTTCAGTCATTCAATACGCTGCATTAGAGCAGCACTTTTGACAAGGAGTCTTAGCATGCAGTCACAATAAAGCCTGCTCCCTTAGCCCTGTGAATGGGGTGCTGGTGTACCCTACATCCCCAAGTGACATGTAATCCAACAGACTATATTTCACCCCAACAGTTGCCCACTGTGCCCACATGGAGAGAGCAACATTAAGGGTTCTGAAGATGGCCATGTTGTTTAATGGTAGGTTCTCATCATAAAGGCTTGTACTCAGCAAGACAGGTCAAACTTCTACTATTTAGCACGTTTGTCCAAAGATTAAACCAGTAATTAGATGGCTAAAGTTAAAAGGTTGGAGGCTTTTTAAACATGATATGGTATCACTGAAGAGATCAAATGAAGAAGGCTACAAGAAAATGACTAATCCATTCTAATATGTTATGTGAGGAATAAAACCCCCCAAAGTATTTTCTTCTTCTTGTTTCAAAGTGATTTGTCAGTGATTCCAATGTTTTTTTATTATTACTAACGAACAAAACGTCCTGGCTTTTAACTGTTTATAGTTTCATTTAATGTTGTGGACCATCTGTAAGCTATACCAGCTATAAACAGTCATTTCCTCACCAGCCTCTCTCTCTTGAGATAATAAGACAGCAAAAATTCAGCTTGTTATTCTACAGCGAACAAGAACGCGCAGAAGACTCTCCCATGGCAGAAGACTTACTGAAAAGTGTTGACAACCAAGACTCCTTCAATAAATGTATCGCTACAGTGAAAAACACCATATCAACAATTAGATCTTTTCCTTGTTAAACAAGATGGTTTTTATCCATTTATTATTAGCCTTGGATTATGCAGTCTGTTCAAAATACAAGTCCTTGTGAATGAACATTCACTAAAAATGCTAACGTATTAGAAAGAGCTCATTAATGTATGAATTATAGCTGCCACTACAGATATGCAGTACAGATATGTCAATTTTTTTATCATTTTTATTACTCAACAATGTAACAAATCATTTTTAAAGAAGTCCATACATTGGCTAAATATATCCTCGAAATAAAAAAAAAACAACTTTTAACTCTTCTTCTAGTATCTTCAAACTTGCATGATAAGGATAAGGATAACATTCCTGAACATTCTACCTCTAAAGATAATTGAGACTTGAGACCACTTCTATCATCTTTCTTTCATGTAAAGAAAACCAAACCACATTATACATCTAATGTCATGTCACAAATTTTAAAATAAGCCTTTCATAATCCTCCAGAATTTCTTGAATTATGAAAATGCAGTTAAGTGTTACTGACAGTATGAGTGAAATAAATGAAGTTCTGATGATATGTCGGAAAACCTGAAGATAGCAGCATGATGGACAGAGTGGCTACACTAAATTGCCCATAGGTGTGAGCGAGCGTGTGTGGCTGTTTGTCTGTGTTGACCCTGTGGTGGACTGGCGACCTGCCCAGGGTGTACCCCGCCTCTCACCCCAAGATGCTGGGATTGGCTCCAGCTTCCCCGCCACCCAGACGGATAAAGCGCTATAGATAATGGATGGATATTTATTTATTTTTCTCTTTTTTTTTTTTTTTTTTTACAGTTTTTCCCTGATTTAATAACTTATTTTCACTTATTTATGACTTCCTAGAATTCCAGAAATAGGTTACAAGTTATTATCCACTTATTTCAGTTCACGTGCTTGTCAAACCTCTTAGCCCTAAGTGATAAGGTGAAAGTGATAAAGGGATAAGGAGAGGTGTCTACCGCATGTTTATGAATAGATACATTTTGCACAGCACTTATTGGTTGCATTAACAACATTCTCTGTGAACGTTTCGTCTCAGTGTTTCACATCCAGGTGTCGTTATTCTAAACTTTATGTTTCTATAGAAGTTTTTTCTGATTAAGCAAGCAAATGCTTGAAAGTGAATGGAAAAACTCTTGGCACAAGCAGAAAGGCAGAGCTGTTTTTTCCAGCTTAGTCAGAACCCAGCATCATCAAATATATCTAGAACTACACTGCTAAACATATGTTCATGTCTAAGAAATTTATAGCTATATTACACATTTACAATGGATCATGATTTTATGAAAATGCATCCAAGAAGGCCATTTTAGTGACATTTTTATCAACACACCTGTAAATAATTTGAAGTGTGATATTTTTTTTGCCTGTGCGTAATTCTTTCCTGGAGAGAAAAGATGATAAGTTTCATACAACTGTTCTGTTTAAATGTTCAGCATAACACATAAAATGTGTATTGATGTGATGTAACATGGCTGCTCTTTGTCACTGCTGTATCTTTCCAGTTTCCTCTTAGGCCTGCAACTATGTTGTCTTTAGTGTTCCTTTATTTTCAACTCTGTTTTCCGGCTTACAAACCTGTGTTATTAATCCACTGCATCACACTTCATCTGACCTCATCACAGCTTGCTTTCTACATCAAATCAGTTTGAATGTACCTGGTGACTCCAAATAATTTGAACAAATGTGTATGCCAAATCAATGTAAATGTAACTGTATATTACCCAATGTTCTTGCCAAGTGTAACTGATGACGATTTCTTCTTTAGTTTTGTGCTGTTGCTACAATATCAGGTTACTATAAGGAAAAAGAATCGGATTATTGTCTCACCCCAAGTCTATATACTTATAAATATAAACCATAATTTTTTGTTACCCCATTTAGTCCTAATTTAGTCATTCGCCAAATCCTACACACTAGCTGGCTCTCCCCTTTCACCCAACAGCTAGCAGCCAGGGAGGGTGAGGACTATCATGTGCTTCCTCTGAGATCCGTGAAGCCAGCAACCATCTTTTTTTAAACTGCTGCTTATGCTGTGTCACGGAGCAGCTGAACACACTTGGAGGAAATTGCTAACTGCTGTCTTCAACATTCATGAGTTCACAGATGCCCATGATTGGTTCATGTCACCTTGATTGACCAGGAAAAGAATAAGACTGTCCTTGTCCAATTTTGTGCCTGTGCAACAAAGCGGCAGCACAGGCTTCCTTGAGCAGAACACCTCTAAACAAGGCCAGTGAAGAGGAGATATTACTTGTAGAGTGTCACATTATCGCTTGTAGAGTGCCACCATCCAGTTGGCCAACATGTGATTAGACAAATTAACACACTGTGTTTTACCCCATAGCAAATTAACAGCTGGTTGAGGATTTAATGTCTGCCATACTGTCTAAATTACACTATAGAGCACACAAGCATAGCATAGCAAGGAACACTCCACAAGTATACTTAGGACTGAAAGGTCAATAGACTGATTCACAATGCGATATGATATAGTATGATATGATATAATATTACCAAGACTCCTTTCTCTGAGGCACAAAATTGAAATGGTGATGGTTCTTGCCAGGTTAGAGGGATCACAAATGTGTCAGCCCAGCATCCTCAGCAAACACTGATCCCCCATGTTGGCAATACAAGCATAAATAGCCACAAGTGATGCATATCAATATCAAGTTTCCACCAGGGAGCCATCAGTGCATCTACACTCAGCACTTTCGCACTGAACATCTGGACTTAATGCTTCATCTTTTGAGACCACCAGCAACACAACGAGCAACAATAGCTGATATATGGCCAAACTGGGTGTGAGTGAGCTGGGGCGTACTCTAATCCCCCTGAATTTAATCAATAAACTCTTTGCACCACGTCAAAGAAAACCCTGCCATCACATGTGTAAAAGAATGTATTTGATGTTGTGGGTTGCATTACACTCTCCAACCTCTAACTTGGTCTGCAGCCATCTTCAGACTGGCTGTCACAGCAACCTTGTTACCAGTTGAAGGTAACTGAGCTGGTAGAGCAGAATAAAACTCCTTTACAAAATGAAGCTGAGACCAGAGTCGAAAGTGGTGTCTCAACTCGTAGGTCATTATCATCCTGAGGAAGCTCCCAAATGCAGCTGTATAAGGAGTGAGGAGGATGTCTGATCTCTGAGCTATAAGGTCTCTGTCTGCCTCTGTGTTACATGGCCTCAGATCCTGGGTCATTGATCTCAGCTAAGCAACACTATACGGCCAAAAGTTAGATGACACCTGACAATCACACCATACGTGCTTGTTGAACATCCCATTCCAAATTTAGTCCTCCCTTGCGTGTTGTAATAACCTCCAGTCTTTTGGAAAGCATTTGCACTAGATTGTGGAGCATGGCTGTGGGAATATGTGATCATTCATATGTCAAGCAAGGAGGCCTGGTGTGCAGTCGGCGTTCCAGTTCATCCAAAAGGTGTTCAGTGGGGTTGAGGTCAGGGTTCTGTGCAGGCCACTCAAGATCTTCCACTCCAACCTTGGCAAAGTTACTTTGTGCACAGGAGCACTGTCATGCTGTAACAGGTTGGGCCTCTTATCTCCAGTGAAAAGAACATTGCAATCGTACTGCATACAAAGTCATTCTACACTACTGTGTTCTTCAGACTTTGTGGCAACAGTTTAGGGAGAGACCACATATACGTATAAAGGTCAGGTGTCCACAATCTTTTGGCCATATAGTGGATGTCTGCTGTCATTTCATTGATTTATCTAGACTGTAATTCAGATTCATTTCTGGGCTTACTATTGTTCTTGTCAGTTGTCTCCAAGCCTGGATAATTGCAACTAGCAAGTTGTTTAGACTTAAGGTTTTGTGCCAGATTAGACTCTGACTCGAGGTTCAAATCTGCCAGCTGTGCACACCGCGTCAACTTTTGCATTGCCATCCAGTAACTGCAGGGGTTGTCTGAGTCAGAAACATTCTTGAGATGATCAATTTTGAAGTAGCGAGCATATAGCTTGTGACTATCTTCACCTTTCAAGAGATTCATAAACTCATTTAATGAGTGCAAGTCTTGTAACATTATTATTTATGGTCCACCACCTGGTACAGTATGAATAATGAGGCGGCCAAAGTGTAGAGAAAAAAATGTGCACGTGTAAATGTACATGTGAAAAAACTGTGTGGAGGGAGTACCCACACTAAAACAAGTGGCTACAAATTAGTATACATCCAGCTAAATTATGAGGCTCAGCAACACACAGTGCACAGTATGTCAAAGGAGAACACCAAAAATGCTAGTAATGCATTAGCCACATAATACATATGGTACAAGACATGATAGTCAACTAATGCTGGAGCATGGAATATTTGAAGGGGAAGAGGCTATACCCAGATATGCAGGTAACCAGGGTACTACAGTGCTCTAAGCGGCTTAAAAGAAGAGCTCCATATTGTCTTTTTGTGTCTGGTATGACAAGGAAAAAGGCAATAATTTCTGTATGACAGCTGTTTGTTTTGCAAATTCTGTGTTACATGTCACTATGTGACTTTGTTAGAAGGTCTCTGTATTCATACTCATGCACCAAAGGTGGTATCCAGGTGTTTCACACTGCCCCTGGCAGTTAGGAGCTGTGACATACTGCTCCTGCATATATTTCCATCCATCCATTATCTATACCACTTATCTGTCAGGGTTTTGGGGGTGCTGGAGCCAATCCTAGCTGATATTGGTCGAGAGGTGGGGTACACCCTGGGCAGGTTGCCAGTCACTTGCAGGGCTAACACAGAGATGAACAACCATTCACACTCACATTCACATATATGGGCAATATAGAGTAGCCGGTTGATCTAATCTGCATGTTTTTCGGCTGTGGGAGGAAACCAGAGCACCCAGAGGAAACTCATGCAAGCGTGGGAAAAACATGCAAACTCCATACAGAAAGTCCCCAGCTGGCCACCATGTTCAAACCTTCTTGCTGAGAGGTGACAGTATTAACCACTTCACCTGCTGCCTCCTGCATGCATTTCAACATTTCAACAATTATTTAAGCCTTAAAGGATAACAAAGTAAATTAAAACCCCTTCTTTTTAGTCCCAATGTTACATGGAAGTACAAAAACAGTAATGTTCCTCTTTCTGAAAAGTCTTCCAATCATACAAACATCAAGTGTAAACAGAAAATTTGAAGAATAAAACCATCTCTATTAAGCTGTACATCCAGAGACAGCTCCTTTCCTCCAGATTGGCTTTGTGAACTTGAGCAAAACTTGAGATGCTACAGTGTAATTTCCCCAAACTGTCCACAAGCAGCCCATTTCATCGGGTATGAAAGGCAATACGTGGCCAGTGAGAAACAGCGCTGACAGACTCTATATCTAAGCTTCTTTTGTGCAACAGGTTTCCTCAATGAGCTTGCAAATTGCTCAGATCTTACACACAAAGAACTCTCTCACTCCAGCAGCCAAGCATCTAACTGTGCGGAGATGATTATGATGATCATAATAATCATGATGATAATGGGAACTGGTGAGAAAGGCGAGGGTTGAGAGTCAGGGCTGACTTCAAAGAGACAGATGAGACGCAAAGTACTGGATCAGACACCGATACAGTGCAAACCAACACTTTCAACTCAGACTGTGGGCCCCAATATGCGAGATCCTTCACACACAATCAAGTGTGTGCAGGTCAACAAACATATACAGTACATACACTTTTCTCTCATCTTTCTCACTTGGTGAAACACACCAAAACACTAACATTTGTCAAAAGAACTGCATATGATGAATTGGGGTGTTTTGCTAAAATTATTTTCCAGCAAAGATACATGACTCATTATGAATCCTGATTCAGTAGTTAAGACCTCATACATTATTTATGATAATATCAGGTTCTAAGAGATTTGGCACAAACTACAAAGCTATGCCCAGAGCATAACATGATCACAGGAAACATCTTATCAACATTTCCTTTATATGCCAACTGTATTTTAACCATAAATGTAATTTCAGTAAGTCTTGTCTTTTCTTTTAGTCTCATTAAACATTTAACATGATTCACTTGGAAGTATAAGAGTGGATATTCAAAACTATTTTATAATGTGTTATAATTTAGTTGAATAACATTCAACTGTTTCTCCAGCTCACTGTATCAGTGTCTTTGATGCAGTGAATTTATATTTTTCTGTCAAGCTGCTTTGTGAAAACATCCATTGTTAAAAGCACTATAGATATATTTGTGATTGGGTTTGTGATACAGATAGGCAGTTTACACTGTGCTAATCGAAAGAATACACTGCAAATCTAAAGAATCAAACCTGGCTGCTCAATACACTAGGGGTTACAGGAAAGTTGTATACATTTGTTTTTTTTTCCACTGAAGTATCTTCATAGTACATACTTACTACTAGAACTTTCAAATTAAATGGATAACCTTGTTATTTAAAACAAATTAAGTGTTAAATAATCCTATTCTCTCCTCTAAAAGAAAATGCTGCTATATTCACTACTTATTAAATGGAATTCTACTATTAAGTGAGAGGGAATAGGGGCTCATATGAATTACAAAATTGTAGAACACAATTATATTTTTATAGCCATGCATTAAACTTCTTTGTCCAAGTTAACAACAACCAGGAACAGATTAAACAGATTCATCACACTTTGTCTTGAGGGATGCAAGAATAATTTACGTAGAATATACCAAGACAAACAAATCAGAGTGATTAGGCAATACACAGGTAAGGGTCAGGTGTACCTTAGGAGTGTGAGGTGCAAATTGATGAAACTGGAAAATGCGCTCGCAATACAACATTCAATTTACTGAGTCAGTAGCTCATTAGGTGAATTGCATCTGGGTATGACACCTACACGCAATCTGCGTCAGCTGCAAGTTGTGGTTTAAAAGCCATTGTGACTTGGTGACAAAATGCTGAATTGGAAATGCATGTTGAAGCTGGCGTGAAAACACGAAAAGAAGTAACTTCAGGTATTTCAGGTACTGAATGTTCTTATGGACTGTGTATGCTGTGAACTGGTGTTCAGCTTTCTGCAACCAGTGATGCCATTCTTCTAAAGCTAATTTAATAGGCAACCTTTCTTGTTACTCGCTATGTGCGAGGGTTCAAAGGAAAAAGGCAATGGGATGCATTCTAGTTGGTGAACCCTGGTGCTGAGAGAGACTAGCACCAACAGCCTTCTCAGAAGCATTAACAACAATGACTGGGATCAGGATGCTTTAGGATTGGCATACATTTACTTGAGACTGGTGTGAAGGCATGACTGACTTGGCGAGTCTTTTAGATCAGCCTTTCAAGCAAGAGCTGAGGAGTGCAACAGAGTTGAAAAAATTGTGTTACTTAAAAAATTGTCTTTATGGCAGATTTGAACCTCGAGTCAGAGTCTAATCTGGCACAAAACCTTAAGTCTAAACAACTTGCTAGTTGCAATTATCCAGGCTTGGAGACAACTGACAAGAACAATAGTTGATGCTTTGATGGATTAGCAATTCTACATCTGTTTGAACCTTAGTGTCATCCAGGATGATTGGGGTATGTGAAACTCTGACAAATCTGCCTAACCTATCTCATAGGAAGTTAACAAATACGTGAGACACAAGGGGCCATTTACCAGACTAAATGACATTACCAAATATTCAAAATATCTGGAGGCGTCACTAAATGTCATCTTTTACTGATTCTGATAAGGTTGTGGCCCTACAAACGTGTAGTTAGGTGTAGATGTTGGTTTGAACTGTTTTAGTACAGGCGGTAGTGAGGGAGTAGGTCACTGTGATTTAGTTAACACCACGATAGTGAATGCAGAGATGAACAAAAAACTCAGCAAACGCTAGTGAGGTGGAAGATGTGATCTAGCCTTACTATTAAGATTTATGAAATGTATTTCTCCATGGATCTGCTGTCAGCTGTACTTGGTCTTACAGAAGACCTCTTTATAGCAAATGGGGATTTTCTTTGTCAGGTCCAGGATGTTATGCTGACATGGATATGTGTTTACAATGACATTTAACAGGCTGGGCTATATATTTTTTTCCATCCAGGGAATCTTTGGGTTATGTGCCTGAAAGCAATGGGATAGTTTGGGGATTCATTGATTCATTGTGCATGGGACTGATGGTAATAAATATGGGAATGGTTTAATGGGTGATGACTTCCTTGCCAACTTGAGGCAAGAAAGGATTTCAGTCAAGTCAAGTCAAGTGCCTTTTACTGTCATTTCAGCCATATACAGATGATACAGTACATAGTGAAACGAGACAATGTTCCTCCAGGACCAAGGTAACACAGAATTACAAAGTACACCAGAAGACAACATAAAGTGCATGTGTGCAACATGTGCAAACACTGCAGACAGTGCAGACACGACAAAACAAGACAGTGCAGAGCTAATACAAGTCATATGTGCAAAGAATGTTCGTCATATGAGTTGTATGTTCAAGGAATGCAGAGGAATCTGCAGATGGTGGAATGTGTTGATGTCTGTGAAGTTTCCATCTGCTCCATTGTCAATGAGCACTGAAATCAAGAAAGTAGTGTCTGAATCGTGGACAGCATGGGTGCGTCTAGAGTGAATTTAGGTC
This sequence comes from Notoglanidium macrostoma, assembly GCA_030068235.1. Taxonomy (NCBI): domain Eukaryota; kingdom Metazoa; phylum Chordata; class Actinopteri; order Siluriformes; family Auchenoglanididae; genus Notoglanidium; species Notoglanidium macrostoma. The sequence goes on from JAQQZR010000007.1 coordinate 15,999,855, forward strand.
AGGGATTTACCCTGCATGTTGTCTACATGTCCACCCTCCATTCTCTGTTATATCTTAGCCTCCCCTGCCCTTTGTGACCTTTTTGCAAAGAGAAAGGCAGCCATGTAGTTCCTAAATATTCAATATTAGTATAGGAGTTGATCTGCAAAGCTACAACGACAACTATTATCACCTAGAGTTGGCAATGACAACGGCTCCATTCGTTATATAGCCTTCTTGTTATATGTCTTAATCTTGAAATGTAAAATGAGATCACAGCTCTCCCTGTAGCAGTCTCAGGCACTCCACCCAGCAGCAAAAAACCTTCTGATGACTGTCGCCATCTTGCTAGCCTAAATAAACCAGAACATATATAATGGGAAACATATGCTTTTTTAAAACACATGATTCTTGAATTTTACTGGAAAGTTGGTTCTAACATTAGCCAGCTAGCACAGTTAGCTATTAACTTTAGCCGGCTAACATTGTTAGCTATCTGTCAGTAGGCTAATCTGTCTGATAGCAAACAATGATGATGATCTCAAACTTTTTATGGATTAACTACAACAGTTATATAACACTGTACTTAGGTAGGTAAAGTGTCAACAAAAGTTTCGCCTCTCGTGTAGAGGTAAGGAGAATGGTGAGGGGTGAAGGGAGTGCCGGGGAACAGATTCTAACACACCCAAATGGTCAAACTTGAAAGGATGCGATAGTAATGTTAACCTACGTCACGGCCCCATCTTTCAGGGAATGTGACCTACGGTCAGCAGGACAGGTTCCGGGCTATATAAAAAATATCCAGGGCTTTAGCCCAATAGCTCGGTCCTAGGCACGCACCTGAGTGAACAACAAAAGGAAAGTGAAATGGTTAGAGGAAAGACATAGAAGACATAAAACACATTCACTGCACTATGGTGAAATCATACTGTCCAGAAGATCCATTTAGAAAAGCTGGTCAGATCAGAACCTGAGCAAAATGATGAGAGGCTTCTTCACAATAAAAGAAGAGGCCAGTTTCTAGACTTTTCTGTACTGATTTTTCTTGGCATTGCTGATTTGAATGAGTTCATAACTTGAGATCATGACTCAATTTAGAAGTCACTGTGAAGTGATTCAGAGTGCGGACAGGCTGTTTGTGATTCTTCCGACTGATCACAAGGCCGGATCATCACAGGTGTTGTAATGTGTTTGGCAGCTTATGGGACTGTGAGCAGATACACACACACACACACACACACACACACACTCACACACACACACACACACACAAGCATGACACTTGTTGCATTAGACTTGGTTACTAGATGTTTGGTAATTATTTTCTGTATCATCTAAAAAACACATTTTTATCCATCACTTTGATCAATGTTTTTGCAGTGCAAGATAATGACTTATTAATGTCAGTAAACCGATGGTCATAATGTAATTATGTATATATGTTAAGATATTGGAAAACGGGTTCCACCTAGCACCCTAAAGCGTTCTTTAGCTTGTTCCTCTGGGTGACCCCTTAAAAGTCATATGTAGGAACATGCAACATCCAAGTGGAACTCCTTGAGAAAGCTCGAACTTTCAGTAAGTATAGCTCAAGGACGGTGAATGAAACACAGCTGGCTGTGACTCACCACAGCAGTCGTCAAGGTCTCTGATAAAGCCCAGCCAATGTCATATAGATAAGAGAGGAAGCAGCAAAATAGGAACATCTTCTTATCACCATTCACAGTCCACAACAAAGCTCCTTACTCATACTTTACTCATACAGAGCCTTTGCCATGTGGTCAGTGAGCTCATTGCTGGCTTCTAACATGACTATTATAAACGTTATATTACATCTATTCATTTAGCAAGAACTTTCATCCAAAGTGACTTACAATAAATCAGTATACTGTACAAGCATGGAGAAATGAGTGCAAAAGTTTGTATACAGTTACACTGGAATAATGAGAGCAAAAGGAAATTTAATGCGAGTTTGATTAACCAAAAGTTACAAAAGTGGTAAAAAGTTGATCTTTAGATATCAACAGTCAAAGAAATATGTTTCTGAATGTGTTGTAACTATAGATCTTTATTTTACTTGCTTTTAAGGACTTTTCTCATCTCCCCAGATTTGTTTTGGATTTTGATTAATCTTATCTCTATGCTATGCGTTCTTTTATTTTTCTTCCATTCTTTTCTGTCACTGTGTAAGTCAATATTTTCAGTTTTACAGATGGTATAGTGTTGTTTTCCAGAGACCTCCTGACTCTAAACAGGCTGATTCTTACTGAACTTTTCACATCTAAGGTAAGTCTGGACGACATAAAGTAAGATGTGTTGACTGTTTTAAGTCATAAGTTATCTTAATGTGTCACGTGCATTTCCTCAAAAAAATGGCACAGACAGGAAAAAGGGGTGGGGGATTTCCTTTTGTATATAAAATTGTAATTTGAATGAGTTATTCTTTTATGTCTTCTTAAAAAAGAGGGGGAAGGGGATGAGGAAAAAATTATTCTTAACATGTAAATAATTCCAATTTGAATGAGTCTGAAAAGCTACAGAATCTGAAACAAGAAACAGGAAAAAAAAAACAAGGCGGTGCTATAACATTTTATTTTACATAGTGTCAAAGGAGGAGTGAGATTTTTAATTTCTTCTGTTTATTGAAGGTATTTTCACATTTAAATCATTTAGACAATTACCCTTTCAGGACCTGTCTTTTGACATTTTGTAACTACACTCTGTAGTTTCACTGTAAAATGAAATAAATAAATGCAATGACTGAATAAAATGCTTATAATGGATAACAAAAGAATAAGGTGGAATTTTAAAGTGTTAAATAATTACTCAAAAATAATGTTTTTATTAGTGGTTTCCAGACTTTAAAGGGTTAAGTTGTAATATTTTAGAAAATTACCTGTTATAGACTGTAATTATCTGTAATAGACTGAAATGGATTGTTAATATTCTACAGTATGTGGACTTGGCTAAAGTGCTTTCAATGGTTTTGATGAATATGATGATAATGTTTAATATAATCACCCAGTACCCCTAAAAAAAAGCTCAAAAGGATTTTGTGTGTGGTCCTGATTATAACATCAGCTGTCCTCCATGTACTCTACTCATAGCCAGATATAATACTCTCCCCAGATATCTTCCCAACCTGGTCTAACACTCAAGTGGGTAGGACCTGGCGATACACTCTCAGGCAGCGCTCATAGCCCTGTATTATGTTTGTGGCTGCTTTAATTAATGTCCTTGTTTTTGCCACTGAAAACAACGGACTGACTTAATTGAGGCTAGTAGGCCGCTGCGCCGCTGTAACAGAATATTACCACCTGCTCAAGCAGTGTTCCTTTTTTACTGGGAATATTTTTGCGCCAAACCTAAGGCCTCTTCATTCTCATGCAGTACATTGAAAAGGCTCTTTGTTTGCAGGCCCATGCACACCTGGAGGGAGTTAGCTCAGGCTCAGTGCTCCTCCACGCTAACGTGGGCAGACAGTGCACTGACTCGCTTGGCACCTCTACCTCTGAGGGCGCACTGACTCCGAGCACCGAGGCAACATGTCTCTGTCGAGGCGTTGTATGATGACCGAGATTTCATAGTGATGCTGTTTGGACTGAATTTTTATTACAGGCAAAAAAAAAACCAAAAACAAAAAAAAAACCTCAAATGTGGTCAGTCAGCTAAGACATATTTTCTCAATGAAATGTGCTTTTATAATTTCAAAAACTATGACGTGAATGTAGCTAACAAGCAACGGAAGTCAAATGCTGACTGTCCAAAATATTTTCCAGAATAACATGCTAAAATCTTCATATAATTACAAAATCTTACAGGAAAGAGTTTCGATGTGTTTAAGTATATGACAGTAAAATAAAACAAGCCATTTTTTGTTAAA
>JAQQZR010000007.1:16004394-16035159 GCA_030068235.1 Notoglanidium macrostoma
AAACAAGCCATTTTTTTTTAAAATCTGTAACATTATACAATATACATATTATAATATACTATATATATATATATATATATATATATATATATATATTGTTTTTTTTATTTATTTAGTTTTTAAACCTGATTAAGGAACTTAAATAATTAAGTGTACATTTTCACCAACTGAACAGGTATTGTTAACAGGTTAAGTTAAATGTATATCAAGTGAGTGTAATTGTACAGTACACTGCATGTACGCATACATATTTTTATATTTATTTTTAATCATATGTATTATCTTTTTAAATAAAAATTTTAAATAAAAACTGTGATGTCAAATTACTGTCCCTGAACAGGTGTTTTGTTTTGTTTTGTTTCATTTTGGGTGTGCCTTCTTTTATCAAGCAGGGTTTTTGCCGTATGTTATGGGAAAAAAATATAAAACTGTCGATAAACAATTGTCATTAATAACATCATCTAGCTATTATTTAAAAGAATGTAAAATTCATCTTATTTGATGGCACAATTAATGAAAATATAATTTTTTTACAGTGTTATAGCACTTGAGTTGTGTCTTATCCAGGCCTTGTTATGGGCTTCAGAAGAACTCAATATGTGGCTCATTTAATCATTTTACATAGTTGGAGTTCAGCAACACCAGTGATCCTCTAAATAAGCCATGAAACACATCTATTCATGTCAGTGTTTTGGTGTCTGTGGTTAGTGCTTTCTGTCAGGATGCAGTCACTTGAATTAGTTAGCTATATAATGCCCCTCGGTGGCTCTAAAGAATGAGGAGGGGGAAAAAACTTGACCTTCATTAGAAAAGGTGCTGAACACCAATTATCAGGAGCAGCCAAGCTTAGAGGATGAGGGCACCTGCTTCAGCTTTCCCATCCTGCGCCTGACCTCCAGTTAAATACCGTAACAACTTTAAACTGAAAGACTAGGAGGCTTCAACTACAACAAACTTTCTGATGTGTATTTATGCGCCTTTTTAATCAACATTCCCAGTTTACCTTTCCTTCATTGCTCACTTTCATTTCCTTTTCTCCTCTGTTTAACTTTCTTCTCTTTCCTTTTCCCATTTTGTGGAGGCCAGCTTTCGCTCATTTCTGAACTGATTTCTTTTTTCACCATCTCTCCCATTTCTTCCTTTTCCTTTCTTTCACGTCCCACCTCATCCCTGCTCCTCTACCACTAACATCTATACTTTTTTTTCATGTAACTCTTCCTTTCTGTCTCCTTTGCTCTTTTCCTGTTAACCAATTTCTTTCTGTTGTTTCCTGTCCATGTTTTCTTCTTTCCCTGCTTTCCTTTCCCTTTTTTTTTTATATCTACCCCTAATCCTTTCCTTTGTTTTATTTTTACTTTCATCCACGCCACCCTTTTCTTCTTCTTTTCAACTATCCTTATTTCAATTTTATTCCCTTTTTCTTCTTTAACTTTGAATCTTACTGTTCTTAACTTTCTCTAATGGTTTTGTTTTTCCTTTTGCCATTCTAGCATTCCCATCCACACATCTCTTCTTGCTTACAAGTTTCCTTTTGTTTCTGTTTGCCTTTTCTTTTTTCCCTTTTTACCTCCCTTTTTTAAAATTTTTTTATACCTTTGCATTGTTCTTCTTTCTTTTTTCATATCAAAAGAGAAAAACGTTCAACTTCCAATGTTTTTTGCTTCTTCTCAAACTCTTCATCACAAACTTTATGATCTTCTCTTTTGCATAAACAGTTCCCTTTCCCTTATTCCTTTCCCTTTTCCCTATTTAACTGTCCCTTTTCCTTTCCACTTCCCCCCTAGATATGCTACCTCTCACGCTTATCCTCTCTCCTCTCCCTCCGTGCCCATCCTTCCTCATTAGGAGGTGTTAGAAAGCCGCTGGAGTGAGAAAAGCTTGCTGTCCTCATTAACACTCCAACAAGTAGAGAGTGACGAGAGGCAGTGGAGGGGAAACAATGGCAACAGTGTTGGAGGAAAATGAGCCGAGAAGTGGGGAAAGGTTTTGTCCTGGCTGAACAAAAGCATTTGTTTTGCATGTGTCTAATCGAATTCGGCTTCATCAGGCCCAGGTGCAAAAATGCAACATCGGGGCTTGTCTGTGGCACCTCGGGCTGCAGTCAGCCCTGATTGGACCTTCCAGCACCTGATCAAAGCCGCCTTGTTCAGGCTGCAAATACTGTGCTGGACAATTAATCCATCCTCGATTATTTCCATTGCTCGACACGGCCAATAATTTCTGCACTGAGATCCAACTGTGTAGTAATTTGGGGTGGGGAATTCAACTTCAGTGTTAGTGATGTCTGAGGCCATGAACCACTCTGGAATGGGTAATTTGGATGAAAAAAAACAGAATGTAAAAGTACGAAGTAGCACTTCCAAGCACACTGCCTTAATATTTTTATCTTGGAGGTGTTTTTGATCAGCAGCTTGCAGGAGGAAAAGCAATCAAAGTGTTCAAAGGCCAAAATGGTGACAGGGTTGACATGCGGATGTGTATTCTTCATAAACCATTCGTTAATTATTTCATCTTCAGTAGATGTGTTGTGCTGGACACATACACACATACACACACACACACACACACACACATGCAGACACACACTCTTGTTAATACACAACAGAGTTCATTTTCCAGTCTTAACCATTAAACAAAGATTGTAATTGACGGTGCAAAAATATGGTTTAACTGTGTTAGAAAGTTGGGGTCATTGAGAAGTGATGGATATTCAACTGCTACACGCTCTGATGTTAAGCCGAGTTGATTTTGAACTATGAATAGAGATCATTTAACTCTGGATCTGAGTTGTATTATTGACAAAAGTGTTAAATTAACACTTCAAAGATTGGGACAAAGTAAAAAAAACAGAATAATCTCTCTCAGAGCTAATTTAACACTATAAATATTTGTTGTGTATTTATGGTCAATTTATGGTCGAGCTGTGAGCCACCAACACTGCTACAGTAATCCAGTCCAAATTATAGTAGTGGACTTCTTATTCAAATAATAATAATAATAATAATAATAATAATAATAATAATAATAATAATAATAATAATAATAATAATAAAGTGAGGATATTATTTATTAAAAATAATTTATAAACTATTAAATTATTATTACAAAAAAAATAATAAATGATTAAATAAATATAAAATCATTTGAATTAATAGAATTACCATTTGTAGCAGTTGTAGTAAATATAACAGTAGTAGTGTTGGACAGAATGTACTTGATAAAACACTGTATTTAAATATTTTAATGTTATATAATTAAGCAGGGTTTATTTTTATAGTAAATTACAGCCCCAGCTCCATGATTAATCATTAGTGGTCATGAAAAACAGTACATATTCGCACATTGGTTTACATACTAAAAGCACCCTTTTCACCAGTCTGGCATCGACCTCTGCATGGTCTTAAAGAAGCCCGAACTCTGCACACCGAAATTCTCAGGGTAGATTTTCCAGTGTTAACCATAAGATATATATAGAATTAAAATAAAACTGAAACTGTTAACCAAAAGATAAATATAGAATTGAAATGAAACTGTAAAAATATGGTTTAACACGTCACACGTCACATTTAAAACATGTCATATGAGTGATGCAGATTCAGTTCCTACAGAGTTATGACACCACGCTGTGGTGTTAAGCAGAGTTCATTTTGACTATATGCATAGTTACAACTCTGCATCTGAATTGTATTAATAACTTTAGAGAGTGTTAAATTAACACTGCAAAGATTGGGACAACATAAACAGCAGTTAAAATGAATTTGCTATGTGGTTCTTTCCTAACCACCTTTAGATTGCTGCAGTTCCTGATATTCTGTTTTCACTTGTGTATCAGAGAAAAGCCTTAATGTGAACTCACGGAATCTGTTTTCACCTGATAGGATCTTCGCACACCAAGCGCTAAGTTAACATACACCTGCTCTTCCTTACATTCTTACATTACGCTCTTGCATGAACTCGCCCCACTTCATCTCTCTGACTTTTTTCACATATATTCCACTCAGGGTCTCCAGTAGATGCCTCACTTCACAACGGCATTATCATTTTAAAGATGTCAAAAAAAATATCAGCAAAGAGCATTTAGACATATGAATCAAAGATACTGTACCATAAAATTATTTAATAAGCAACTTTGTGCTGTATTCTTGGTAGCTTAGTGAGTCAGCTACATTGTATTACTGTTTTACTGGTAACGGTAACAGTCTTCATCCTTAAGGTGACCAAAGATCTGTACTTATTAACTTATTTAAGTTTTAGTTCACCAGAGTAACAGTGTATTCAAGCAATTAAGAGTAAAGTATTGATATAATATAAAATATATAATATAGATTTCCTTCAAATTTTGTGTTTAAAGCTGGAATGCAAATACTAACATAATGCCATTTTACTAGCACCTTCTTTGCAAAGCTAAATTTATCAGTGTATTTGTGAGTGAAAAAAATTGCATCCTCCAATTGATTCTGGGCCAAAAATGAAAAATATTCCTCTGTATTCTAATATTTAATGTGAGTGTTTCCTGAACCAAGACAGCAGTCCAAAACATAGCACACAATCAACAGAAAAACAGTTTCAATCAAAAAGAAAAAAGTCCTGCCATAAGAAGTACAACACTGTTCAGAGCAATGAAGGTTTTAGGCAACTGAAAACATTTCGATTTTGATATCTAACTATTTATATCAGCACAAAGTTGGCTCTGGGGACCCGAGTGGGTATGTGAAGTGTAGCCAGGCAGTCTGTTATTTTTTAAATGTAGTTCCTGTTGTGGAAAGAAACAATGACCTTTTATTATCATTATTATTGTAATTCTTTTAGCTCCATTGACAGATACTGGACATATATTAAAGGTGCAATGGTCATTTTTTTTTTTATTACATACTTGTACAAAGAAACTGGAAGATCTCTAGAACATGATATAATATAAAGTTTAAGCCATGGCTTCAGCACAAGTTCATTCAGGGGCTGAGAAAACCCGTTTGGAAAACTGGCTTCTAGTCCGGAACGCTTGTGTGTGTTTGGAAGTGCTCCCTCAGTCATTTTATAGACACTCTACTCTACAGAGCTTCACAAACATGGGTGGGAACATGAGGGGTTGGCTCACAAAGGCAAAAAAGCTCATTCAGATGTCGACTCCACCTACTTAACTGTTAGTGACCAAATCTTACAGAATGCACCTTTGACATCTACTAAGCTATATAAAGAATACCTCAAAAATAAGATAGTCAGTATACATACAGTATAAGTCAACTTGAATCTAATATGTTTTGCTGGTGGAAACTTCAGGAATTGATGAACGATCTTAAGTAATCTAGATAAAAAATATTGAGCACATTTAAATTATGTTCATGAACTAAACCTGTACACCATGGAATTGATTTTATAGTTAGAAACTGCTATCTTATCATAAGTTCCTGAGCTTTTTTTTACTTTTTACTTGTGCAAATGTCATTCAATACAGCTGAGACACAACAGTATCTTGTTGGCACAAAATGTCTTCTTCAGTACATCAGTAAATTATAATTCCTCTATATTAACAACCTCTAAGAAAATTTACAGAACGACGTAATCAAAATAATGATTCACGTGGGAAATTTACGCATGTGGCTTGTAGACACTTTTTGCTTCACACGTAATGTCTTGTTTTTTATATTTTTACACGTGATAATGATAGATCCTTGTGGTTTGTTTTTATTTTTTTATATATATATTTTTTTCAGTTATACTCTCAAATGAGTCATTCTTTTTCACGCGTTGTCCCGGCACCGTCCTTGATGTCACGTTCACACGTTCACATGACGTCTCTAATATGCACTTGAGCATCTTTTTTCCACACAGGGTCACAGATTAGGATGAGATGTCTGTGGTTGTTCCGGGAGGCTTGAATTTGTGCGCACCTGCGCGTGTGTTCTCATTAAACCGCACTTTACGCGCATTCAAAGCGAAACCCCGCTTCTCGGAAAAGGTTATTGTGATCGTGGAGTTTCTGGTATTTTTCATGTTTATCGCGTTGATGAAAGAGAAAAGTCGGAGTGTGTGTGTGATTTCCCGTGGAAGGCGCAGGGGCGGAGTGCACACCCGTGGAGGGGAGGACCTTTACGCAGCGCTTATAAACACACACACTCTCACTTACTCACTCAGAATAAGGTGCACTTACTTTATCACACACCTATACACACACTCACACACACCAATACACACACGCGCGCGCACGCACAATCTCTCTCTCCCTCACACACACACACACACACACACGGCAGTGAGGATCGGCTGCTCTGTCATGGCGCAGAACGGGATTACAGAGAACGGAGAGGCGCAGAGTCTGAGTTTACCACAGCCTCAGAAGATCTCAGAAATCCAGCACACCAAGGTAAAGTGATTACATATTACTGTATTATAAACATGTACATATTCACACACCAGATCAGACACTACAACAACTCACAGTCTGTGCATCATAGAGCTCCTGAATGAAGTGTAAATGCATTGATAACAATGTTTATATGCCTGCTAAAATGAGGTAATAATTCAGTCTCTCCCACATTGCAGCTCTTCATCAATAATGAGTGGCACTGCTCTGTAAAAGGAAAGACATTTCCTACATTCAGCCCTGCAACAGGTGTGAAACTCTGCGACGTGCAAGAGGCTGATAAAGTAAGTAGTTAGATCTTATCACAGTGATCATTACAGCTCTGCTCTTTTAGTACACAGTTGTGTATAGCCTAGAGTTAACCACTCTAATAACAGCTCTATAACACTAAGTATGCCATGTTTCGCTGCTTCCTGTTGCTCTGATAATTATTGTCGGTTGCTGCTCCTGTCTTTCATGGTGTTTTGCTGTCTTTGCTCTCTGAACTTTCTCACTTTAATGGATTTCAAACAACCTCACCAAAAATTAGCCAGCTGGCATTAATGCGTCCTCATAAATAAATAAATGAAATGAATTGAAATAAGTTGGGCTTTTACGTTTTGAGTCTTGATCACGCATATCAACCATTAAACACCGACGAGATTTGGAGCGACTTTTTAAAAATTTCTTTTCTGATTAAGGCGACCTTAAACAGGCATTCTTACAGCTTACATTGCACAGAAGGACGTGTATTTGTTTGGTTTATCACACTATTTAATTCAACACTACAGCTGTATGTCCACAGTTAGTTCATTCTATTTTAACGCAGCATTGTCACTTCAACACTGTCGACGCTAACACTGTGAAAACTGTAGAGTTGAAATGATTTCATAGATGTAAATAGTGTTAACTCTGACAACTGTTTTGTTAACTCACTATTTATAACTCTAGGCATTAATTCAGCATTGATGATTCAAGACGTAATGGTTTAACCAGCGGTTTAATCTCAACACTGTAGGAGTTACTTTAACATTGCAGAAGCAATTTAATGCCATTTAACAGTTATACTGTTAATCCAACATTATTTATCTGCAGTAATAGACTGGTAGTCTGGTCAGTTGTGTTAATTCTAAAATGTAAGTTTGAACTCCTGACTGTAAATGCAAGCTTAACACTGCAGGTGTTACTTCATCACTGTGGATGCTAATTAACACTATAAAAGCTGTACTATTAATTCAACTATTTAACCATGATAGTGTTAATTCAGATCTGTTCATTCCAAACTGTCATTTTAACGCATCACTGTAAATGCTAGCTCAACCATGTAGCAGTATCTTTAACATAGCAGATGCTATTTAACGCTATTTAAGAGATGTAGTGTTAATTCAATGCTGTGTAACATCTGTATGTATTAATTCAGCACTGTTAATTCAAGATTACAGTTGAACCCATCACTATAAATGTTAGCTCGACGCTGTAGGACGTACTCCACTATGGATGCTGTTTAGGACTAGAAGTTCTGTAGTGCTTTAATTCAACACCATTTAACACCTGTGGATGTTAATTCAGCACTGTTAATTCAAGACTGTAAGTTTTAATCCGTCCCTGCGCATGCTAACTCAGCACTATACGAATTACTTTAATAGACTGGATGCTGTTGTGAGTGAACCCTGTAAGAGCTGCAGTGTTAATGCGACAATATTTAAATGGAGTGTTAATCCATCATTATAAATACTAGCTGTAACATTGTAAGATTAACTTGTAAGAATTCTTCCAACACTACACAAAGTACTACAGAGATTTAACACTGATTTGTTTTCCATGTTCACACTGTGAAACAAGCTTGAATAACATCAGAACTTTGCACCGCTTGTTTTCTCTTTTTTAATATAATGTCTACAGAAGTAGTTTAATTCCGGATAAACTGAATGAACGAAACAAGTCCTCTGTTTTTTTCTTTAATAAAGCTGTACTATGACGGCTCTGTGTCCTCAGGCTGACGTGGACAAAGCGGTGGAGGCAGCAAGAGTGGCGTTAAAGCAGGGCTCAGCATGGAGGAGGATGGACGCGTCGAGCCGGGGCCACTTACTGAATGTGCTGGCTGACCTGCTGGAGAGGGAGCGCAGTCTGCTCGCTGTGAGTGCAAACAGTAGTTCGCTTCCCCCCGGCGCTGCTTAACACGCCTGTCTGAGCGCGTCTGTCACACACTGCCACAGGTGTCAGGGGCTTACTGAAAAAAGGACTCGGCTTTGAAAAAAGGAGCTACGAGCAAGAAAAAGGCACAGTTGTGAAGATTAAATAGTGGTGCAAAAAAAGGCCAGTGTTGATTTCACTCTCAGAGTGTTAGTTTAACTTTAAATCACTTCAGCTGGTCAAACAAACACTGTTAGGGTTTGTAACACTGTACTCAAGTGTTAATTGAGCTCAGATTTGGAAATTATTTCAACGTTGTAGGTGTTAAATAAATAATCTCTGATATTATACCAGTGTTAAGAAAATGGTACACTCATCTTCAGTAAGTACTTTATTCCGGTCGTGGTCATGGTGGCCCCGGGAGTCTATCACGGGAACACATGGCGCGAGGAGGGAATACACCATGGATAGGACGGCAGTTCATTATAGAGCACAAGCACACACTTTCACACGTAAAGCTAATTCATCTACCAGCATGTTTTTTGGAAGGTGGGAGGAAATGGGAGAACCAATAGAGGAAACCCATAGTGAGAACATGCAAAACTCCACACAGGCTGTAACCCAAGCTCAGGATCGAGTGAAAGGAAAATCTGAAGTAGTAAAATGGATAAAGTATGTTGTGTATTGATCACGGCATCATTTTGGATTAGCTACTGAATTCTATGAGTAATCCTCTTAAAAATTCTACAATTCCCCATCAATTCCCTAATCCAATTATTGAAACAGCGTTTGGATTTTATGTCTTTCTTCCTCACGTTTTATGAAGTTAAAAGTGATAGTATGACCAAAAAATACATATGTATTTTTCCGTTCCATCAAAAGTAGCCTGTCAGTCAAGATCAGTTTGGTGTCTGAAATTGTAGCTTCAGTTTCTCTGTAGCTACAAAGTGAGTAATGAAATGAAGCTAACAGCCATCAGTTCAGCACTGTACAGAAGCATTTGCTCTTTTTAAATCATCTTTGCTGTTCATTTTACGATGCATGTAAATGGAAGATGGCGAAATAGCAAAACAGCCATTTTGATATTTCAAGACATTCGCCGTGTATACATGAAACATCAAAGTATACATCTTCATATTCTAAACCATATATACAATGTATACGTTATTTATAAAGCAAGAAAGGATACATTTCCCCCTGACTTTAGCTTACTTATGTTATTAGGACAACGATTATGAAGGGAAAAAAAACCAGGAAAAGTAAGCACGTTCATTAATTACATTTTCAAGTATGTCCATGGGTATTGTTTCTTGTTGTTCTCATCCTCAGTTCTTAGCCATTTGAAATGATTAAAAAATTTTTTAACCACATTTCCATCATTCCAATATTTTTGTACATTGGTTTGTTACAATCTTGCATCTTGTTTTTCGTATCTTACTGTTGACTATACAAACAATTAAAAGTTTTCCTTAATCATCACTTACTCATCAGACGTTTCTCATTCAGGGAGTTTTTCCTTCCCACCGTCACCACAATCTTGCTCGTTAGGGATATATATATATATATATATATATATATATATATAGATAGATAAATGTATATATTCATAAGTTTATATTCAAAATCTATATACTTCTGTGAAGCTGTCTGTTGTTAAAAGCGCTATACAAATAAAACTGAATTGAATTGATTAGAAGATCCATAAAACAGAACAATCAAATTTGAGCATTTGTATGGTACCAAATTCCAAAATCACATTTTGGGCCAGACTTTCTACCTGAATCTGATGCTAGTAACACCCAAGACATGTGAGGAGAAACATGATTCTAGCTCTAAACTGCTGTTTTTAGCAATGCACCATCTTTTGTTCATGTTTACTTTTGTCTTATACAGGCATTCAGTATCAATGCACAGTATAAAACTAAAGGCTATGGACTTCCTTTGCTTGTTAGCTTCATCAGGCTGACGGCTGCAGTGCAAAGCTAAAGAAGCAAACTTAGGACACCAAACATATCTTGGCTGATCAACTCCATTTGGCGTAAGAGGGAAATTGTGTAAATTTCATTTTTGGCTGAACTGTTCCAGTGAGCGCTGTCATAAAGAGATTCATATTTTTTCCTGTGTATCGAGAAGTTTTTTTTTAATGATTATTATATCCAAGCTCTTAATGATTAGTCAAACTTTTCTGTAACTGTTGTTGCTACAGAAAGCAGCCAACTTTGAATTTACAATGGCACTGGCAGACAAACACGATGACATCATGAGCAATTTTGCGTTCTCTCCCCTCGCACACATCCAGTTTTTAATCTTTAGGTATACAGCATTAATATATTTATAATATTGACTTAATTTGTCCTGCCAAGTTGAATTAAATTAGAGTGTGCACTTGGGAATGAAGTTTTGCAGCTGGATGAGACGTATTATTTCCAGAATGCATGCAAATGGCAAACATGCCTCCTTAATTTTGTCCTGCCATAGAGCTAATTAGAAAAATTCCAGTTACTCTCTAGTGAAAGAAAAAAATAGGTAGGTCTCTTTTGACTTTCTTCTCTTAAGACTATGCTGTTACCTCAGTTTAATAGTTAGGTTACTGACTGACTCTTACTATATAGAAATGATCGAATATACCCTATATTCCATATCATAATAACAGCATTGGTGGATCTGCTTTTACTTAGTGTCAGATTGATAATGTCACCCTGCATACTAATCCCTGAAGTGTAGATATTGAATACGCCCAGGAACATGAATACTGGTAATATATTGCCTGTGTCTACTGTAGCCTCAGATTCCTGTTCTTGGTTGACAGTACTGAAAGCTGAAGTCTTCTGCATTTGTAACCCATCTGTCACTAGGTTCAGCATTCTGAGATGCTTTTCTGCTCACCATGCTTGTAAAGAGTTGTTATTTGAGTTACAGTAGTCTTCCTGTTTGCTCAATCCAGTTTGGCCATTCTCCTCTGATCTCTCTAATGAACTTCTGAAACACTCAAACCAGCTCGGCTGGCACCAGCAACCAAGCCACATTCACTAAAATCACATTTTTATCCCCCATTCTGAGGTTTGATATAAACATTAACTAAAGCGGTTGATCTGTCTTTGCATGATCTTATGCGTTACGCTTCTGCCATACAATTTGCCGATTAGATAATTGCATGAATGTACCGGGGTATAGGTGTTCCTTTTAAAGTGGCCTGTAAGTGTATATAAAGTACGGTCATGAATATTAGACAGCATGCAGCAACCCGTTCAGTGCTTATGAAACATATTTAGTAATCCGTCCATCATCGACGATCTACGTTGCCAGAATAACAGCTCTCATGAGGAAAAGTTCTGCCAGTTCCACCGATGGCAGTCATTGTTCTCCGTCTCCCAGGCTTCAATTTATTATAATTGTTATTATTTCATTTCTGAACTCTTGATCCCAGAGCATATTAAATCCTTGGCATTTCTGTCGCATATAAAAAAATATTTATTTCCAGAATGCTCGTGTCTTTTGTTTAATCTCTGTTCTAATACCTGGATGATGTAACACTATGATATGGAAATCTGAGATAGTCACAACAGTAAAGAGATGCTGACTTCACCTGAATGTTATTTCCAGGTATTCATTACAAATATGATGGAAAAAATGTGATGAATTGATTTTACAGGGGTGAAATTTAGAGATGAACAACTGGGCCAGGAGTAATCCAAAAGCAAAACCAACCATTTAAAAATATTCTATTAGTTTTCCTGAGCAATTGATATTATTATTATGTATGTGGTGGTCTGGGAAAACCTACCATCGCTGTGGCTGAATTCTAGCAAACAACAATGTATAAAAAAAATTTTTTTTTAGAAAAACAATTTTGCTGTTAACATATTTTGACACCTCATTTTCAAGAAACCGTAAATTTCAGCAACCGACATGGAAATGTTTTTATTAACTTTTTTTTTTTAAACTGGTAAATGGTGAATGTTCCTGCTTTGATCAAGCTGTTTTATGTGCTGCAGCAAAATGGACATACGTTTAATCAAATCGGTTTAGAATCAAATTCTGGTTGTCAAAATGTTTGCAGTGCTTCTGCGCCTCAGTCAGAATTAACAATAAGTGTAATTTTCTCACTTTTCACTTTTGGCGTTATCCACAATTTAAATGGCTGTAACTTTACTCTTAGTTGAGGTAAGCAAAAGAGAACCTTATTTCAGTTCAGGTGAGTCAGGTGAGTTTTCAGAATTGTACATAGGAAAAAAATGTTAAACTTTCACGCTGTGAAGGGTTTTCTCAGTCCAGCACAAACATGATTTATCAAACGTTTGAAAATATGGCTAGGTGTCTTTTTTTTTTTTCCATTTCATTAAGTTTAACATATAGTGTTAAAAGTAAAATAGTAAATTCATTGTGTAAGTGTCAAAAATTCAAATTACTTACAGGACTGAAATATTTCACGTCGTAACATGATTTACAGGAGAATGATTGTAGATCGAGGAGCCATTTTGTATTTACTGGATTTATTGATCCTTCATTTACAGACCATGGAGACCATGGACACTGGGAAACCCTTTCTGCAGTCATTCTTTGTTGATCTGGAAGGAAGCATCAAAACACTGAGATACTACGCCGGCTGGGCTGATAAGATCCACGGCAAGACCATGCCAGTGGGTGAGTGTGTCAGAACAAATGTCACATGAACTCTTTTGTAAAGCCTCACCATATCGGCATATTTTGAAACTGCAGAACCCGTTGAGCGTCTCTGTGTTTACTGCGGTGAGATGAGCAGACGCGCCAGCCAAACGTGGTGTATGGATTCTCTTTAGCTGCAGGTGGTAGCTCGCCCCCCTCTCTAGTTCTTCCTCTCCGCCTGTGTTCTTGTCACTCCAGGAGATCCAGTAGACAATACAAGCCGCCTGCTTTCCTCCTGATTAGATTTAAATAAAGCACTCAGAGACTAAAGGCCCGGAGCACAAAGCAAAAGGAAGAGGCTCTGATTCTAATCGCTGAGGTGCGACCGCAGATGAGCCTGAGCGAGGGGGTCAGAGATGCAGGTTCCTGACAGGGCACATCTCTGTTAATTCTGATGTCCCTGCCAGTAACAGTCCAAAACAATCAGCCAGTAGGTTCAGAAGAGTTTATCGCCAGACATAAAGAGAACAAATGTTACCTGTAACAACCATGTAACAGTTACAAAATGACATTTCTGACATGGTTTTTGTCTAACGCCAAACAAAAATCAGCTTTACTTTAGGTTTACTGTTCAAAATCCTTATAGCACTCATCTGCTATGGAAATGTAACCTTTGATAAGCAGTCATGGGAGATCGGCAGGGAAAAGGGCCCTCTGGTTGATGCCAGGCCGAGATGAGCATTGTGGGAAGGGAGTCGGCGAGACTGTAATCCCGCCGACACATTGCAGCATGGAGAAACACGAGAAGGTCAGGTCTTGGAGAGGTCGGCTTTGGCAGATTAACAGGCGTGGCTCCTTCATACTCGCGCGGGGGTGAAATGTCATGTACGTGTGTGAGTGTGTGTGTGATGCTCTTTCAGATGTGACAGTGGTGTGGGTGTACAATATGGCTTTAGGAGCAGGAGGAAGCAGTGGGTGGGGGGGTGGTTATTTGGATGATTACGTTACTTGACACTTATATTCAGTTTGTTATTTGCAACTATACAGTTAAGAAATGGGGAAGTTGCTTGTGTCCTTGCTTTCTTCAGTTTGTCATAAGTGTATGGAATTATCTATCTATCTATCTATCTATCTATCTATCTATCTATCTATCTATCTATCTATCTATCTATCTATCTAGTTACAAATTTGCTAAACCATTGAAATAGCAAAGAATCAGATTTCTTTTTTTACAATTTATTTGTATAATTTTTTTTATAGCTATATTTAATGATCTACTAGTGAGTTTACAAGCTAGAGCTAGAACTAGATATAGACTGCTGCTATACTGAATAACCAATTATTAATTAATTAATGAATGAATGATACAAAATTAACATGAAAAATGAGTACTGGTGAAACACAGACAGCAATGATGTCGTCTATAAATAGACAAACAGTCATATAACGCCATGTTGACACTTCATGATGACACTTTGATGAACTTTTTCACTTTGAGCATGTGTGAAAAAGGAAGTGCTAAGTCATTCAGGGTTTTCTCCAAAACACATGCTAAAGCAGAACCCCAGACAAGAGAAGATGTTATAAAATATCACCTCTGGTAGGATATCTGACTCCTGAGAGAAAGAGAGGGAGGAAGAGGGAAAGTTAGGCGACAAACAATGTAGTACATCAGAAGCTGAGCTCAAATTCCAGCTGGAGCTTCTCACACACCCCGCTGTGCCTTAGCAAAAGATATTAAAGTATGTTAAAATATGTTAAAGACCAGACCTGTAGTTGTCTTTCTATAATTTTGTTTGAGGTTGTGTATGAAAGGAATGCTCAGTGTGATGCTGATCTTACTCACTCCTCATTTCTGTTTCTCAACAGATGATAATTTCTTGTGCTTCACCAAACATGAGCCGGTTGGCGTGTGTGGAGCAATCATTCCAGTAAGTATATGCGATTCTTATCATTTTCACTGTTATGCAGAGCGTTATGTTGACAGGCATGATTGTATCTGTGCATGATGGACGGAAACTAGAAGTGATGCGTAGGAGGTGCTTTGCTTAAGCAAACTGAAAGGTCTTAATGACAAAATAATGTGATATCATCCTCGGGGTAAGGATTTTTTATCTATATGCCCTCCAGGTCAGCGTTTACGTAATGTAGTTTGGTGTAACCCTGATAAATATACGGTTCACAAATATGCATATGTTAATACTTAAGTAATGATGAATCTTTGGCACTTCAGGAAACAGCACAGAGAACAGAGTCACAGCCCACTGTCTGTTTTATAAAATATACAAATAATGGTATTAGTTATTAATTAACTATTGCACTATTTCATAAAAATAATTTATTACATAACTTATTTTTGGCTTCCAGCACCAAAACCTAAATAGGTTTTAGTGAATATATATATATATATTATATATGCAAATGAAATATACATATTGTTCAAAAACAGTGAGTAGGACACACCTACTCATTCATAGTTTTTCTTTACTTTGACTATTTTCTACAGTGTAGAACAATACTGAAGACATCAAACTATGAAATAACACATATGGAATTATGCGGTAAACAAAGATTCTTCAAAGTAGCCACTGTGTACCACTGACCTGGAAAGCTTTTCAGTTAACATTTGTGCCTTGTGAAAGCTTGATTAGTTTAATGAGTTTGAGATCATCAGACAGTAAATAATAAATAAAGTAAAATAAAAATAATAAAATAAATAAATAAATAAATTTAAAAAAGGAAGAAAAACACAGTAAATAGCCCTATTTGACAACCGTGGTAATCCATATTATGTCAAGAATCATTCAATTAAGTACAAAGAAACGGCAGTCCGTCATTACTTTAAGACATGAAGTGTTCTTCAGGTAATAAAAATAAAGAAAAATCATTGAAGTAGCACTGAATGTAGGATTGCTAGGAAAGAATTGCAAATTATACCAAGTTACTTAAATAGTTAGGTTTAACCTACATTCATAGAGGAGAACATGTGAAATTCCACACAGGCAGTAACTTGAGCTCAGGATCAAATGGTGGACCCTGGAGCTGTCAGGCAGCAACTCCTATATTGTAAGATTAACCTACATTGTGAACAAAATCATTTTTGGTATTTTTGTTAAGTATTATTATATAATTTTATTTCAATATTGCATTCCAAGTGCAATATAAAAACATACAAATCTAGTTCTGTTCCAAAACTAGAGAAAAGAAGCTATTTTAAGTTTTTTGGAGAACATTAATCCCATGTACGCTGTGTGTGTGTTTGTGTGAGTCTGGGCGTTTCCTAGACTGATCTGTAACTGAATCTAGGCAGGCGTTGGCTATAGGAGACAATGCCACTGTACGCACAAACCATCAGAAATAGATCATATTGAATTAATACACACATTAAATATTACGTACGCACGCTTACATCATGTCTGTGTCATTCAGAAAGCCATTGTTGCAGCTCATTCTGTAACTGTGTTGCCTGTTTTATACATAACATACACACGATTCATAGTGATCATGTGCCGTTGACTATGGCGATGAAACAAAATGCCACCCATTCACTAGTAATTCAATCTTAATCTTGAATTCTACAAAACTTAATCCTGACCACATCCACATTTCTCAAAGCAGGATTTGGAATGTTTTTGTGAGGAAATCTGTGCATCTATGACAACATCCATCATTGCTTAGGATAATAATTAGCAAATGTGGTTGGTGTAACGAGAGATTCTTTTCCTGAGGGACTCTGATGCTGATCTACTGTATATATCATGTTACTGACTTTGATGGTGAAATGGGGGGAAAAAAAATCCTCATCTTATTTAAATTTGAAGTTCCGAAAGGGATGGATAGTATCTTCTTCCAAAAAAGCTCATGAAAATTAGCATTAGACACGAGAGATTGGATCATAAATCTGTACGGGTGATTACTGAGAGCTCGACTGGCACACGAAGTGCGTGACTCACCAAGAAAGAAAAAACAGGAAGTTCTGTCTCAAGCACAATCCAACAAATTTCAGTGACTCCATTTCAAGCTAAAGAGAGTTAAAGAGAGTCAAACGGTGAGTAGTAAACACGAAATTCACAATAGTATGTGTATAAGTCCTGGAGAGCAGGCGAGTGGTTTTGTCCACCGTGTTCCTCACCCCCCGTGTGAACCATCTGCCTGGCATGTTTTCATGTTTTCTAGAATTACCTGCATTCTCAACGATGTCTTTTTTCCAGTGACAGACATTTAGAGAGCTAATCTGCATTGAGACATCAAACACGTCACGCTATGGCTATCAGTTACACATTGTCTGTGGCTTTCCACAGGATTAGGAGTAAATGATCTAGTACAATCTTCACCTAGTTGGTCATTTCATGTGCAAACTGGATTCAAACAAACTGATGCCATGCAAAAGTCTAACTTTCTTTGTAGTGGAATTTTCCTCTATTAATGTTCATATGGAAGATCGCTCCAGCCTTGTGCTGTGGAAACACAGTGGTCATCAAGCCGGCTGAGGAGACTCCACTGACGGCCCTCCACGTTGGCGCGCTCATCAAGGAGGTAAGATCAAAATCCTTTAGAACAATTTATTTTATTTTTGACACCAATTCACGAATTAGTAGAATGTTTGAACAAAACCATGTATTGTTCTTTCCAGTGTCGCTACTTAGAGTAATTGTTAACACGAACGGACCAAAAATGGTGGCATTAAAACGACAGTTTAACGTTTAAAAGTTAACCAAATAATAAATACCTGCATTAATGTTTTAAAAATGATCTCACATTAAATAATTCAAAGTTCTTTACATCGTTTAAGGGTTTTCGCGTCTCAAGAGTACATAAAGGGGTTCTTACACTTGACTCCTAAAATAAACGCTAGCCATTTATTATCAGTTGAATTTACGTTAGTCCTTTTCATTACATTACTTATTGTATTATTTCAAGTCTGAATGCTGATCACCTGTAAACTGTGGCGATGAGTACAACTCCAGGACTAGCCAACCTCTCAACTTTCTGTTTAATCCTATAGGGGTGCTTTTATTTCTTGTCATGAATTTGAATTGGATGAATGAGAGTGCTTTAGAGGCTTCAAAGGGAGATGCTTCTTTGTGTGCATTATTTTTCAAACTGGCAAGCCGTGACTTGTCATGTGTGTCATTTGTTTTCACCTCTTTTACCGTCACTTGTAGCCCATTAATCAGTTTATTCTTGGCGTCTATAGAAAAGGCCCAGCTTTAAGTGATTAAGTCTTTTAGTATTTCTAATGACTTTTAGCTAAACCCTTGGAGTGGATGCTTGTTTTTGTCCGCAGGCCGGCTTTCCTCCTGGAGTGGTGAACATTGTGCCAGGTTTTGGCCCAACAGCAGGGGCAGCGATTGCCAGCCACATGGATATCGACAAAGTGGCCTTCACCGGCTCCACAGAGGTATAAGGGCTTCATTTACAAAAGGGAAAAAAATGGTTCATCGGGGTTCTTCTTTCCTAAAGAGGCTCTGCTTGAAACCCTTCAAACCCTTGTTTTACATGACGCCGTTAACTAAAAAACGTGTTGGGATCAAGAATTCCCAAATTATGATTTGAGGTTGATTCCAGGAAGATCAGTATTACAACTGCTGTATATATATTTTTTCAATTCCTGAGTATTGATTTGGTGTCCATAATACCAACATTTTTTGGTCATTTTCATATATTTCCAAATATAAGTATATGTTTTCCATATTACTTTGCATAAACTTCCTACATTCAAGCCATATAGGACCTGAATTTGAATTACAAGCTTTTGACTTCATTCCAGTCTTCCCTCCAGGCGTTTTTTGCGCATCTACAAAATCAAACAAGCATGTCCTGACGTCAACGTTAACGTTGACTTAATGCACTCTCGATTGTCTGCTCTCTTTGTGCTCAGGTGGGTCAGCTGATCAAAGAGGCGGCAGCGAAGAGCAACCTGAAAAGAGTGACGCTGGAACTGGGAGGAAAGAACCCGTGCATTGTGTTTGCTGACTCAGACCGTGAGTGATGTGGTTTTTTTATGGCCTTGTGCTCACACAAAGGCGATGAGCAGATGCAACAAAAATTTGAAGGGTCAGGCTGTAAGAGGAACGTTAAGGGTCTGATGAAAACAAAAACTAAGCTCAGTTAGTTGGCTGAAAATAAAAATGAATGACAAGTTGTAGGAGGACTGGAAAATCAATTAATGACGTACTCAGACTTCCTCGGGCGCATTCAAATATGGTTAACAGCATCACGTCTCAGTTTACTATTCATTTACTCATCTGAAAGCATATTATTCAGTAACTACAATATGGGTTATACAGTAAAGAGACAGTAAATCTAATGGGCAAGGCCATTAATTAGGAGTGGAAGGAATGTTAGGAACGGATGGATCCCAGCAGATACAGGGCATGCATTTAATTTTCTGAAAAAATTAAAAATGAAAGCAAAAAGCTTTTAGTCAACTTGACCTTATACACACACAATTATCTAAATCATTACAGGAAGTCATGTATCTTTTTCCAAGTACCATTTCTAAAATATTGGATTTGACATTGATGAAAGAATGAGCAAATCTTAATGAAATTAGTGTAAACAACTCATAGCATGGCGCTTCAAGGAATACTGACACAAAAATATATATCTATAATCATATTTATATAATTTTACCTTAAAACATACGTAGCTGATTAGTGTCTGAATTTTAATTAGCATTTTTATTAGCTTAATGGTTTATTTAAATTAGCCTTTTTAGCTTATTGTTTTTATTTTAATTAACTTTTTTGTATTAGGTTTTATTAGTTTTAGTATTTGCTAGCAAGTAAAGGAAGCATAAAGGCCTAAATTCAGCATCAAAGTGCATGCATAACATGTCAAGGGATTGCATATGGTTTGGATGCGAATGCGAGTTGAAAACAGGCTGTAAACAAACAGAATATTGTAGACAAGGACAAACTTCTAAACTAAAGCAGAACAAGTGAATGCAACATCAGAATATTGATGCTAAGGCTCGGAAACATCTCAAGTTGACAGCAGGAGTGAGAGGTCACAGAGAACTTGATGGACATATATGAAAACAGTGCCCCCTTGCTAATGTCATTTCCTGGGAAAACCATCTCTTGTGTGTGAAATTCACACCTTTCTTTTATGATGACAAAATGTTTGTCACTATTGTCTTAAAATGGTGGGCATGAGTTTTGATAGAGGGGAACTAGATCAAGATATTGTCAATGTATTCAATGACATGATGTGGTTTATTAAATGCTTGGCACACGGAGGGTTCACTGACTAGTAACTATGACATTATGTAATATGCGTAGTGACCAGAGGAGTTACTAAAAGCATAGAGGATTGAGGCAGTGTAAGAACTGTAAATGAACGACCACTTCTGCATTCGAATTTTAGAAGAGGGAGGGGAACTGCTCCCCTTTTATGCAGGCCAGAACGATCCAGCTCTCCATTCAAGTCAATAAAAAGGTTGTTTGTGATGTAAGGCAACATGCCAACTTATGAGACCGGATCTGTTCCACATTTACCCCCCATAGAGAGGAATTATGTTGCCCTATCTTGGTAGGTATATTCTATGTTCTTTGTTAAAAGTGGTTTTCCAGTAGTTCTGCTTCGAGATTGAGCTTGGTAAAATATTGTCATTTATTAGTCGCTCAGGGGCTGATGTCCCTGAGGGTAAGGCGTACCAGGATTTTTGCTATGACCTGGTTCAATCCAATGAAGAAGAATCCAGGAAATATTTGTGAGGTTGATGGTCATATGTATCCCTATTTCCATAACTTTATTCTCAGTGCTGGACATAGGATAAATTAGGGATGAATGAGTAGTACCTTAGGATGAATGTGTAAACACCTACTAAAGACAGCAGGTCTCAGGCACAGTAATACGAATGGTGTCTTTGCTGAAGACCGGGAGGAAATTTTGAATGCTTGGTCGAGGCTTTTGATAGTGATAAATGCTAATTAATTGAAGAGTGTTCAAGCTATAAGAGTGTTCGAGATACAAGATTGAAAATGCTATGTGGACTAGACATGTGGATATTGTTGATGTAGCCGTAGGAGTCTGAAAAGAGTAGGGAACTTGGGCAAGAGTGCAACCAGAAGCAAGATGTGTTTACTCTCTTCTGTAGAAACACAGTCCTCTCAGTCCTCTTTCTGCATCTGCATGGGTTCCTGGTTCTCATCATGGTGATGCAGGTTAGGCAGTGAAGCACCTTATCCCCTGTCCTTTAACGGTTTGTCCAAACAAATAGCTAAGACTATGTGATTGTCCTCGCCAAGTGGCTGTCATGATAGGCCAAGTAAGTGAAGACACTAGCCTGAAGATCTTTGCAGAAATTGCAAAGAGAGATGGCTCTTCCAACCCACTAATTAATTCATATTCTGATCTGGTTCAGTTCCCTTATTTTGGATTATAAAGTTATTCACTTGCTTCCTTGGCTCCCGCCATTGCCAATTTCTGATGCATCAATGAATCGGTGAAGTCTTTTCTCACGTATGGTTTGAATGAAAATTCAGATTTCATTAAAAAGCCAGGTAAGCTAAAAATTGCTAAGCGAATTATAAGCCAAAACAGGCACTGGTTCCAGCGAATGGCAATTTGAATACACTAGGCAAGGACAAATTCGTAGGCAACGCTATGTCACCAACAAAATTGCAATTTTTTACTAAGGCTCAAAATCTGAAAGCAGGAGCAATACACACTGCGCAACATACTGGAGAAAGTCAAGGTTATTTAAAGTTGTTTGTTGAATGGGAATAAGTGTGCCTGATTAGTAATCAGGGAATTGTGAATGGGGATACAGGACATGTGATGACTCAGATGACATGGTCTGTAATTTGTTAGCTGCTTGAAGATCTTGGGGAATGGAGTTTGCAATTTGATTGAATCTGGCAGTGATGTTGCATAACCACTAAGTTGAGACACAGCAGGTTTTCCTGGCTGTCCACAGCTTCATTATTTACATATGACAAAAAGCTGTTCACTTCATCGTGAGATGAAACATAAAATTCCCTGTTCATAATCCTCATATGGTTTGAATTCAAAGCTAATATATATACCTGAATGGACATTGTCTGAACAGAAGATGTTTTCTCTTGCTTGAGAATACCAAAAATGTTCCTGAATGGTGCAACAGAAAAACATTCACCCTATAGTCGGAAGGTTACGAGAATACAAATCCAACAAGGCCACAGCAATCCCTGTCTAAAGAGCAAAATTGGCCATGCTGTCTGGGTGGGAGGGGTGGCATACTCTGTCCAATCTCAAGCACATGAGCACTAGACAATTGTGGGTGTCTGTGTGTTCATGTATGCAGAAAAGGGTAGATAGTGCTTTCTTTCAGGTTGTGTTACGATGTCTTGTTGGCTAGTTTCTCATGTTTCAGAGGAAGCACTTTCTCTTTCTCAACATTTACCCTTCTTCACTGGCAGTTGTCGTATGATAGAGAAGAAGTCGGATCAGAATTGGCAGGTAACTAAATTGGGGAGAAAAAAGGGAGGAAATACAGTATCTTTTTCCAAATCAATGTGAGACCTGTGATAAAAGAGGTTTTTTTTATGTATGCGATAAGGAAAGTGACAGGATTTGAATGGCAAGGGATTGTTTCTGACAACAATTATCATGATTTGCACTCTTACACCGTATCTACTGTCAAAACATGCAGAACCAATAAGCAGTGTTGTTTAATAGGGCAGCACAGTGGTGTACAAACACACCACAGGATTTCGTGCTTGTATAGAACACAGTGTCCTGATACTGCCCTGGGCACTTGCCTGTGTTGCCTTTGCCAGGAATCCAGGCAAGGGGAAAACCAACAGTAATGTGTCATACTGTCAGGTCATATATTACAATAATTAACCCACATTGGTATTGAGTATTGTTATTGTGGACAGTTTAGTTTATTGTCACTACCAATCCGCTGATTGAAATTGAGAAGTTAGTGACTGATGCTTGAATGCCACTAGCACAGTCCTATAAGTGTGCTGAAGTTACGCAGTTAAAACAGAATAGGGTTCAGTTTGAGTGATGCAAAGGGGTGTCCTGCCCACTGTAGGACTGTCGCTTTTTCAGTAATGTCTTTTGTCATATAAGATGGCAACTTGAGGATGTGATAACTAGCATTATCCAGTAAAATACGAAGTTATACCTTTAAGTTCTTACCTTTTAAAGGGCATTAGGGATAACTTAATATATTTCAAATGAATATCCAAAATTTATATATTTTGGTGACATTGCTTTGAGACATTAAAAGTGTTGTACTATTAAAACTCAATTGAATTGAATTGAATTGAATTGATGATGGGTCCCATTGTTTTTTGTGTTGAGCAACAGTTGAGCATAAATTTCTAGTCTTTTAGCACAGTATGGGGAAAATACTGTAGTATTATATATTGTAGTATATAAAATTATATATTATATATGTAGTATATATAATAGGTAGTATAACGCTCATGTCTTGAGTGATGACACATGGAAATAACTGTAGCATTTGTTTTGTACAATTTATAAAATTCATCTGTAAATCAGATATGATATTTATGTGGAGTGTGGTGTTAGGTGTTGGTGTTTTTTGAGTTTAGTATTATAATTTTTTTGTCCTGATGATGTTTGGCCATTTATTTCACACTCTTTGAAGTATTAGTTTAAGATGAACAGATCTAATCAGAGGAAAACAAATATTATAAATGCTTAAAATAAATATAATTCAAATTGATAAAATGTCTAGACGTCAATATTAATTACTTGTTCATATTATTTAATGAACTGAAATTAAGTGAATTAGTAGTTTTTGACAGTCTAATATATTTTCGGTTGAATTTCCCAAATGTCCGTTTGAGCACAGCCAAAAATGTAATCATTCATTCACAATATCAGAAATATAGTATAGATACAATTTTAAGCAACTGTGTGTGTGTGTGTGTGTGTGTGTGTGTGTGTGTGTGTGTGTGTTTGCGTGTGTGCGTGCATGCATGCATGTGTGTGTGTGTGTCTATGCAGTGCAGTTAGCAGTGCAGGAAGCTCAGAAGGGTGCGTTCTACAACCAGGGTCAATGCTGCACCGCTGCCTCACGTGTGTTTGTTGAAGAGTGTGTGTATGACGAGTTTGTTCGACTCAGTGTTGAAAGTGCTAAGAGAATCGTAGCTGGTGACCCCATGGACCCACGAACGACACATGGCCCTCAGGTATGACAACTTTTCCAAACACACACAGAACTTGTCAGAATGTTCAAAATTGTATATGTTAGTGTTCATGTATTAATATTGTGTGTATAGATTAGCCAGCAGCAATTTGATAATATCATGGAGCTGGTGGAGAGTGGAAAGAGTGAGGGAGCAAAGCTGGAGTATGGTGGAAATGCAATGAAGGAAAAAGCTCTGTTCATCCAGCCTACGATCTTCTCAGATGTCAAAGACCACATGCGCCTGGCAAAGGAGGAGGTAAAACTACTGTGTATAAACTTATGATTTCCACTCTCTTTTATATATATATAGTCTGATTTTTCTAAGGACATTTCTTAGGAAATGTTTTAAGTACATTTTCGTGATATCAATGTTGAGAACTCAAAGGAGGGTTAGATTTGTCTGCCCTCTACTGGTAAGAGTAGACAAACATGAGAAGGCTGTTACAAGATATTGCACTTAACTGTGCATAATGTGCTTCCTTCTGGGTATTAAATTCCAAGATGAGATCATTTACACTAGCTATTCACCTCTATGTTTGTCTGTCTGTAAAACTATGAATTTAAATTTTTTTTTTAGGCCGAGCATTTCTGTTTAACATCCAGAGTTATCTAAAGTAAATATCTTTAATCTAATAAATGAAAATATGTTAATGTTTTCCATTAGTTAACATTATTTAACACATAGTCAACATGAGCAAACTGTAAGATTCTGTGAAGCTTTGTTTCAGTAATACGATTTCAGAATTGCTTATGCTATAGGAAATGAAACTATTGTTTTGTAATCACGGATGTTGTTTATGTTGTAGATATTTGGGCCAGTTCAATGCATTTTGAAGTTTAAGAGTCAGGAAGAAGTGATTGACAGGGCAAACAGCACCCACTACGGCCTGGCAGCAGCTGTGTTCACCCGGAGCGTCGATCGAGCACTGAGTGTGTCCTCAGCGCTGGAGGCTGGCACTGTGTGGTGAGAGAGCAAATCACTTACATTCACAAGAACAGTGTGGTCACATATTGTGGGGACAACATGGCAGGTTTTAGAGGATCTGAGACCCTTATTTCCAGCTAGACCCTCTATAAAATTACATGAAAGGTAATGCAAATAGAATTGTATTAAAATAAAAATTATTGTATTTCTATATGTATATTGACTGCAAGAGAAATAACTTATCAGCCTTGATCTAGATGTTCCTAATGGTCAAAACTGTAAGAAAGCATGTCCTAGTTTAGCCAAGCTAAAGACTCCGCACACAATTTTTACTTTCAATAGCATATTTATTTAAGAAAAGCAGACTTCATCACTCATTTATGCAAATTTGAACAGTCTCCAAGCACTCCTGTGCTCTATAGATATTATATATTTATAGAATTAATATTGAGGTTAACCAGAAACACCAGGTTGCCAGGTATGAGTCAGACCAACTATATCTCATACATCATTTATTGGTCTTTTTAAAAGTAATTGTTTTGGTCATCCGAGTTGAAAAAAGACACAACGTTCTGTCAAAATCTAAATTCTTATTTCAGACTAGAGTGTTAGTGTAGTTCACCCTAAAGAGAAATGGTTCTGTACGTTGTAGATATGCTGTCTGTATTTAGACTTTCCCTTGGTTTGCCATAGATTATAATACAGAAATAGATTAACTATACTTTAGATTTTTCACTTTAAACAAGATGGAAATATTTTTACACAACATGCGGACAGCATTTTTCTTCCCTTCAAATTTATCCAAATTTTATTTGGTGTAAACCCACAACCCTGGCAACCCTGAGTAGAATATAATAGAAGGAACTGCTTATTAAAGGTCACTTCAATTATGGAACTCTTTCAATCTGACACTACCCCCTATTGGAACCTTCTGGAATATCAGTTAGACTGGAAATACTAGTCAAGCTCAGTTCAGTTCAATCCACTCTGGGGTCCTTCACTCTCAACTGCTTCAATGCTGAACAATGGGTGACAACACCATCTGGCCTTTAGTGTCCTTCCAAATTTTCAATATAATAGATAGATAGATAGATAAATAGATAAATAGATAGATAGAAATTAATTTCACACCCATTTCAAATGAAATGACATACAGCATGCCAGAATCAAATCCTCATTTTAGTCAGTGAACTTCTGTTTCGCCAAATCTTGCAAAGCTACACAAGTTGAATAAATGCATTGTTCATCTTAATGACTTGAGTGTGATGTGGACTATCTTGAACTAGAAATGGCACTGTAATATCTTCATGTGCCCATGTTTATAAGCCTTTTGATTTCAAAAGTGAAGTTCTCAGTCTCACTAGTTCCCTAAAATATCCACTAGATGGTACCTCATGCAGCAATTGTGTGACAGCATGGGTTGGTGTGTACTCTATTATTAACATACCTCTGAGATCGTCATTATCATCCTTATACCAAAATAGATATAGTTTAATCACTGCAGTGATGATCTAACGTCCATGTTGGATTTATATGTTATGGAAATTTTGTCACTGAGATTTATTACTGTCATAGTTCCTGGACTATAAGTTGCTCCAGAGAGCAGAAAGTACCCGTTAACATTGTTTGTCTAAATTAAAGCCGCATTACTGTTTCGTTTTTTTTTTTTTTTTAACTAAAGGAGTGTTTTTTCTACTTATTAAAAGAATCAAAGACTAAAATAACATTGTAAAATTTGGGTTATAAATTCCTCAAGCATAATAGTATACATGTGCAGCTCAGTAACAGCTTTATCCTTACGTGAGTTATAAGAATTAAATCATGCATTCTTATACTAAGGACAGGTTGGTTTGAAAGAAGCAGTTCAACCAGAAATGAAATTTACATAATTATCTCTAATGACAAGTTGGTTTCTAATATTGCATTCATTAGTTTATGATGGGCGGCACGGTGGATCTACAAGAATTCATCCGGCATAAAAATTTCTCATAGTCTGGAAAATACATCAATATTAATATATGATAGAGATAGGCACAATGGAATGGCAGTATTATAGATGTCTTAAGAGACTAAGCTGTCATCCTTTCCTTGTATTGTTAGGGTGAACTGCTACAACGCCCTCCATGCCCAATCACCATTTGGTGGTTACAAGATGTCAGGGAATGGGCGAGAGCTGTAAGTACGATTATATTCTCATTCTGTCATAACTTTAATACTCTGCATAGAAGCTAATCACGGTACTCTATGTGCAGTGGCGAGTATGCATTGGCGGAGTACACTGAGGTCAAAGCCGTCACTATAAAACTCAACGAGCAGCTGAAGATTTGAGACGCCGCTGTTTGGAGAAGACGCTGGTGACCTGAAGCCGACCCTCTCATCCACCGTCCGTTTATAAAGCGCTTCGAAATGTGGTACCTAGGAATTAAACAGTCTACACGATGGACGTTACGTTTTCCCCACTGAAATGACTTCTTATATATCTCCAAGCTCTTTATCATCTAGTCTTTTTTATTCAATATAGATGTTGTGTACAGAAAAAATGTTTGTATAATGTTTTTATTTAATCTGGATATCTTTGTAAATCACCAAAAGACTACAAATGTTTGCGTTTGCTTTTACATGGTTAGTGAATTCCTCCTTCTGCCTGAGTTTATACAATAGACTGGCTAAAAATAAAATTTACACAATTTTCCACTTCTTCCAAATGTAGCCGTTTAGCAAAGACATGCATAGTGTATGAAGTTTGCTTCCTGGGTTTGGCCTAGGAGCTGTGAGGCTTATAAAGCTAAAAGGTAAGGAACGTTTATAACTACCAGATTAGCATTTATTTATTCATTTATTTAGACAAACTCGCTGTCATAAGTTCTCGATCCACTATTCATTTTTCAACTATTAAGTGAAGATACGTATCTAATAAGGTTGCAGTAATCTAACCATAGGAGAATCATTCTCAAGGCTTATTAAATGAACCAGCATTTAGAACGAAGTAAATAAGAGAAAGGACAGATTTATTTTTTGCATGTTTCTGAATATACTGTATTCAGATAATATGGGAGGTGATTTTGAAACATTAAATACATATGCATCACATTTATTTTGTCTCTTATGAAGGCTTTTACCTATTTAAAAGCTATTGAAAATGATAAAGCTTTTGAATAAAATCTTTTTGAACCATAATCAGAGTTGCTGTTCTTGCGGTTATTCTTCCGGCAAATACCACTCAGAAATATAGTTCTCAGAAATGTGGTCAAAGTGACTTTTTGAAAAAACTATGCAAATATTATCATTTCTCATTCTTTCCCTTTATCAGCATCATCACTGAGGGTTTGTCACATTTTGACTGGATAAGAAGTTAGTATAATATGTTAGGTGGTCATTCTCAGTTCAAACTGGTGTTCTTTTTCATGAATAGCACCAGTGAAAGCAAATCGACCAGCAAATACATGTCCAAATTCCAAAATTTGTAATGGAAAGTAAGGCCGTTTTTGTTTAGCACTGATTGTTTATTCATGCAGATTGCGTGTTGATAGCATCAGACACTTCTTTTTTCACTTGGTCACTGGATACATTTCTTTATATACAGAATGGCCTACATTTATTTTTAAACAGAATCCCATCTATCGGCCTAGAAATTTAACACTATTTTTGTGAACTAGGTTTTCCTGTGGAGCGTATTTTCAAAAAAAAAAAACTTCCTAATCAATTTTAGACCTAGTTTGGATTTACAAGAGCCAGTTCAGTTCAGTAACAGTGAATGATAGACGATGAGGGTAAATAGGCTAACTACAGTTGGACCTTTGACGGTTGCCACTGAACCCCTACTGAAACACATCATTGGTTTCCTACGTAGCAGGTTCACACTTACGTTGACTCAGAAAAGATCAAATCCAAGCATGAGCATTTGAGAGTTAATATGTCATAATGTGTGGTTATGTTCGCAAAATTAAACGTGAATGGCACTGTAAGAAGTGTAACCGCCTCCAGCTCCAAGGTTTCTGTTTGCATCCTAAGCTCGGGTTACTGTCTGTGTATAATTTTGCAAGTTCTACTCATGACTGTGTGGGTTTCCATCCAGTGTGTACTCCTGTTTGCCGCTAGTGTTTCTGGGATAGGCTCCAGATCCATCAGGATGGAGCAGTTACAGAAGATGAATGAATGAAAGAAAAATGGGCCATAATGACCTCTATGCTTGATTAAGTTGATTTTAACATGTTTTCCTCGATAATATTCCCGAGTGAAGTGTAAGGGAAAGACTACATTTGATTGTATTTGGTGTTTTCAATAGCCTTAGAGAGTCTTGAACCATGTCATAATATATGTTCTACATATGGTCCTAATTTAAATAGCACAATCCAGGGAGATTTTGTGAATTCTGTCTGTGGTATTGAACCATTAGTGTCGACCGGATTAGCAATGCGGGTAAGTGGTTGAAGCCAAGCTACCCTCGATCAAGCCCTTGAGCAAGACCCATAACCCTCAATTGCTTATTTGTATAGTGTCTCAATGTTAGGTCGCTTTGGATAAAAGCATCAGGCAAATGGGCAAAATGTTATTGTATGTAATGTAATGCAAATTAGCAATGCAATAAGAGAATATTCCAGTTTTGGTCTGGGTGGCACGGTGGTGAAGTGGTTAGCACTGTCACCTTACAGCAAGAAGGTTTTGGGTTTCAACTTGCTGGCCAACTCTTCAAAGTTTACATATTCTCCCCATGGTTGCGTGGGTTTCCTTCTGGTGCTCCAGTTTCCTTCTACAGCCCAAAGGCATGCAGACTAGATCAACTGGCTACTCTAAATTGTCTATAGGTGTGAATGTGAGTGTGAATGGTTGGTTGTTCATCTTTGTATTAGCCCTGTGATAAATTGATAATTTGCCCAGGGTTTACCCCACCTCTCGCCCAAGTCAGCTGGGATTGGCTCCAGCTTCACAATGACCCTTAATGGATAAGCGGTATAGATAATGGATGGATTAATCGATGGTAATGGTGTCAAACTGGATTTTGGTGCTTGCTGATCATGCACAACACAGGATGACCACACAGGATGACTTCCAGGGCTCTGTGAAGCATAGCCAGGAAGTCAATTATTATTTTACTATTTATTTATTTTATTTTAAATTTTGTTACAGTGTTGGAAATTACAATTCACCACTATCAAAGATATTTTTGAGGTCTTATAGCTATTAGACTATCTGACTGGTTGGGTACATGGGTAAATCCTTCTCAGTGGGTTTAATCCAGACCCCAATAACTCCAAAACAAGTAGGTCTATAAGGAAATTAAATTTACAGTTAAATATCTCTACACTGCAAAAAAAATGACATCTTGGGATGTTAAACTAATATGAATGTAGTCAAAATGATCTAGAATTTTTAGAAAGACACCAAATTAGAAATTATTAAACATATTTCCGGACCGGGCAGCATGGTGGTGCGGTGGTTAGCACTGTCACTTCACAGCAAGAAGGTCCTGGGTTCGATCCCTGGATCAACCAGGGTGCCTTTCTGTCCAGAGCTTGCATGTTCTCCCCATGCAGAATAGGTCAACTGGCTACTCTAAATTGCCCATAGGTGTGAATGCGAGCGTGTGTGGCTGTTTGTCTGTGT
>JAQQZR010000007.1:16057928-16070276 GCA_030068235.1 Notoglanidium macrostoma
GGTGACCCGGGGATCGAACCCAGGACCTTCTTGCTGTGAGGCGACAGTGCTAACCACCGCACCACCGTGCCGCCGCAGCTTTGATTATTTTCCTATAACAGTGCCAACACTGACATCTTAAAAATAATTCAGAATAACATGTCGTACTTATCCGTTTATAGTTCCGTTTAATGCCGTGGAATGTCTGGGGAACAAGTTAGTTCCTGTTATTGCTTACGTTATTACATGTTTCTTCATCAGATTCTCATTTTTCTCTCTCTCTGGAAGTTAATAAGACAAACAATGCTGCTAATCACATTGCAGAGAAAACGTGAAGCGCAAAGTCACCTGTCCTGACAACTTTCCTGTGTCAGAATAGTTAAAGTCTCAGCTAAACCATCTCCTTTTGAACATTTTAATGAGTTTAGGTGGAGAAATCGCCATGCAAATCACTGGAATTTCCATCCAAGCCATCATAATCAAGCATAATCAAACAGTGCTATGGTAGAAACGGTTTTATTACACTGCAATGATATCCTGGAGCTTGTCAGTGCGTTTGAGTTTCTGTGATGTGTCGCTGCATTCGATAGAGGCTCAGGCTCTTGGTTGTGGAATGCTATGGCGTTTATATTCGATACGATTGCTCTCTGTGATTGTGTGATGAGCTGCAATCTGTTTAAACATCCAAGCTTATATACGCAGGATGTTTATATAGCCAGCATCATCAAAGCTGATTTAAGCAAAGACCCAATCAGCATTGGATGTAGATTGTATTTAAGCACAGTTTAATCACATCGTGTTCATGTGAAGTTTCTAAATAAATTAATTTAGAAGCTCTAAAGCACCTATAAAACATGTCACCCAGAAATGTACATGTATTGATAAAGTAATTTAAAATGAAACCCGTACTGAAAGGGAAAAAAAAAAAAAAAAAAAGCCAATCAAAAGCCAATATACAGTAAAACACAAGGCACTATAAACGTATAAACCTTACTACACCATAAAAGAGAGCTCACAATGCAATAAAATAAAGGCATCAAAAGTGAAATAACCAATAAAGCCGTGGTCAAGGTCATGGAAAGTTGTTCATGTGTGCGTGGTGTGTGTTTATTTTATTTAATTTTTTTTATGTGTAATTCTCTGTGTAGCCTCATGATGGCATTACTCTCATGGTGTTGGATGTGTGAGTGCAATATTTGTGTTAACGGTTTGGACAGAATATCAATTTACTGGCAAAGAGATTTGTTGTAATTGAAAATTACTATTATTACAATTGTTATTGGCATCAGACTGACGATGGCCTAAAACACAGGCTCAGTATCGGATTATACTTATTTATATGTAAGTACACATACCATAAAAGTGTGTGTTATAACCGATGTGATTAACACAACATGTATCTTGCATGCAGACATTTCATACAACTTTGCAATAAGCATGGGATCTTAAAAAAAAGTATCCAGTAAGCTTTACCTGGGCTAAATTTATGGAGTGAGACAAAACTGTCATCACAAGATAAAAAAATCTATCTCTGACGGCTGTATTTTTTTTCTCTGCATGATTAGGAAGGAGGTTGTAGAGGCTTGGCAGATAAAATACCCAGCTTTGGCATTGCACCACTGATGATTCACAGATTCAAATCCAGTATAAATCTCTCTCTGACATGCGCACACATACAAGATCTGCATAATCTAGGAGGAGAAAAAGGAGACCAGGGGATCTGTCTATGCAAACTGATTAGCAGGAAGCTGATGTCTGTTCATTCAAGAAGTTCAGTGGTGCAGGTGGCCTGGGTGTCAGCACTAGAAATACTTCAAACATCAAGTACGGGTTTTCATCATGTGCTGTCAGTTGCATCTGTTCGCAAGTCTACCATGAAGTATACCGCTACAAAATGAGTCTGCATTGAGTACACTGTAAGCCTTTGTGCTGTGTAAAAGTACTCCAAAATTCTGTCCTTAAAAAAAAAAAAAAAGTTTAAATTTTGTATTTTGCTAGCATGGCTAAAGGACTTTTAATATATACTCGAATTGCATGCCTACCATAAAGACCTTAACAATCGGTACACTACTGAAGCCTATATAGTATAGTAGTTCACCATAAAAATCTTAACAGATTACCATAATAGCTGAAGCACCCCTAGTGTAAAAACTACACCCACTAGGCAAAGTGCTGTAACTGCTTTTATTGTAAACCCGAACACGTGGGTAAACTAGCCGGATAGCACTTCTACTGTAAAACAACAAACATGTTGGGCTTTGGAATGGCATTATACAATATATAGAGTAGCAGTTAAAAGTTTCGTAGGTTTTTTCTTTACTTCTTGATCATTTTCGACATTGTAGAACAATAGTGAAGGCATCAAAACTATGAAATAGCATGTGGAATTACGTAATGAACAAAACAGTGTTAAAAAAAAAATAGATTCTTCAAAGCAGCTACTGTTCATCTCGATGACAGCTTTGCGCACTATCGGCATTATCTTAACCACCTTCATGAAATGCTTTTCAACTAACAGCTGTGCCTTGGCAAACGTTAATTAGTGGAATTTCTTGCCGCCTTAATGAGTTTGAGATGATCATCTGTGTTGTGTCGAGGTAGCGTTGGTACACAGTAATAAATATCCCTGTTCCACAGCTGGAGTAATCCATGTTAGATCAAGAATCACTCAACCGAGTAAAGAGAAATGACGGTTCGTCATTACTTTGACATGAAATGTCTTTTATGTAATAAAAAACAAAACACAACATTGCATTAGAACATTTGACACAAAAAAAATACAACAGATAAACTGCTGGATTAGCACACCTACGAACAACACTAACAAATGCACAAACTACCATTACTGTAGTAGCAGCGCCGTAGTGAGTCTACTAACAAATGGCAAATTATTCTAAAATACTAACAAATAAACTACTCCTACCGTACAACACTGACGAATAAATAATCTGCCGTAGTTGCACACATGCTGTACGATACTTACAAATAATGAAGGACCGGAGTAAAACAGCTACTCTGAAATATTTCCAAATCATTAAACTGCTGAAGTTGCACATTCTGTAACATACTAGGAAATAATTCAACTGCTATAGCTGCACTTACTACTAAAGATTTATAAATAATTACACTACTTTTAGATGTAGGCTTTATAACACTAATGAAAAATAAGCTACTTAAAGTAATTGCGTAGCACTGATTAAACTAGTAAGTGTGCTTCTGCAATAGTTTAATTATTTGTTAGTGTTTTACAGGAAAGTTGCTACTATGGTAGCGTAATAGTCTGTCGTAGAAGGCCTACTGTAAAATACTAAGAAATGAAGCTGTAAAAACACGCCATCCATAAAACACTGCTGTAAAGAAGTAAACTACTTTAATACTGCAGTGGCACACTGCGGGGGAATATGAGGTGAAATGACAGCGAGCAGCGTTATATCCTGTATCCCAGTTGTAATTTAACACTCGAGCAGTTTGACAGACGGGGAAAGAACTCTGTCGCAATTGCAATGTCAAACATCCGCACACGGAGCCTCAGGTTGGGTTTGTTGCAATGACTGCTTTTTGCACTTATGTTTGTAGTTATTCACCTTTATCCAAAGTGACAGAGAAGCATACTGAGCACTCAGGAGAGCTATACACTTAATCTGGAGACGTTCAAGCTGAAGAAGGCCGGCTGCTGTAACGTACGAGGTAATGCGGACGGAATTCTTCCGGAAGAACCGTGTCTTTAAGGTTGTGACAGAATCTGCCGAGTAGTTGATGCACTTGCTGAAGCAGTTCATTACACCAAACCACCAGTGGCGAAAACCCGTGAGAGATGATCCCGCTCACTCTGTAGCGCTGTTCACGCGCCGATCAAGGGGATGACTCGGATGGAACATGAACCCTGACAAGTGACTCCAAATCACCCTGAACTTTATTAGGTTCTGTCAGGTGTGAAGACTGAAGTGTGTGAGAGTGGTTGCTTTAGTGGCATCGCTGCGTTCTTTTTTCATTTATTTATTTTTAAAACTGCGATACATCGAGAGCTGAAAATCTCACAGGAAAATCATATTTGGTGTTAACGATTGTTATGGGCAAAAGTATGTGGACACGTGACCATCATGTGCCCATTCCCAAACGAGCCTAAACACAATTATTGGTATTGTAATCGCCTTCGCTGTTCCGGGAAGGATTTCCACTCGATTTTGAAGTGTTTCTATGGGGATTTGCACTCGTTCAGCCAAAACGGTGTTCCTGATGTCAGGAACTGATGTCTGGTAAGGGGTGCGTGGGGTGCAGTCAGCTTTCCAATTCTCATTCCAAAAGTGTTCAGTGGGGTTGAGGTCAGGGGTCTGTGCAGACCTTTCGAGTTCTTCCACAGCACACTTGGGAAAACGTGTGTTCATGGACCTTGTTTTGTGCACCTGTTTGGGGAGTGTAGTTCCTGTGAAGGGCAGTTGTGATGCTATGACATACAAAGACATTCGATTACAAAGACATATATGATTCTGTGCATACAACTTGTGGCAACAGGAAGGCCCACATATAGACATATGGGTGTGATGGTCGGCTGTCCACATACTTTTGGCTGGGTAGTGTGTAACAGCCTGACATAAAGTGTGATAATCATAATGAAATGACTATAAAGAGAAGCAAATAGTTCATTTAAGGTTGCTTGTTTGAGTATTTGAGAAACTGCCGAAAGAAGCTAGACTTTTCAGACACAACACTCTCTAGAGGTTAAATAGAATGGCGCGAAAACCCCAAAACACCGAGTGAGTTCTGCCGCCGCATGAATAATCAAGGGTGCAGGTGTTCAAATTAAAGTGAGAGTATTGACCATCATTGCGCGAGTACTGCGTCTCTAAAACCTGATGTTAGCATTGATATTTACATGTACACTGATTTCACCAATTCACAGGTGTAACATAACATTTCTCCAGGCCTGGTGTTTCTGTAGAACAAATGCATCGTTATTTTTGTCATTTGCAAGCACTCCGAAGGGATCAGATATAATTTGTAATTTTGCCCTATTTGCATTTTGAGTGACTACACTTGGGAAAATGTTTGGGTAGATGGAAATTATTTCTTATTGTGAGCATGCAATGCAGTTAGAATTACTCACAAATTGTTTAATGTACTACCATGGGCACTTGCTCTTTTTTGGAGGCCGGGTGTTTGGGTTTTTAATAAATCTTCATTTTAATCAATGTGAGATGACATTGTACAAATTAAAGGCCTTAATGAGCTTTTCGGGGCAACTGGTATGATTTTGATTTTTTTGCCCTAAACAGAGGCAAATGTTAATTACATGCTGTTGAGATGGAATATGGTTCTTGTCTGTGAATAGTTTTAATGTGCTCTTCTATTTGATTTGGTCTTAAATTACATTTGAAGTAGCAGGTTTAGAAAAATCTGAGTGCCCTGAACAAGCTAATTACATATCCAGGCTCAGTTTTTCACTCACGGTTGCCTGCCAGACAGACAATTAGGTTCAGTAAGCTGGAGATATAATGGACACAAAGAGGTTTTTCCCCCCTCATACAACAACCAGAGAATGAAAAATAAACTCCGCTTCCTATTGATTTTCAGGCAAGAAAACTTTTCTTTTGACGTGTGTTTAAACGCAACATCTCCAAATTGGTTTACATATTTCTTCACGATGGAAAGCACCTCGCTGCTGTGGCACCGCAGGGATGTGGTCTGACACGCTTTTATCAAGCATATATTGTAAGGATGTAGCCCAATATGAATACATAATTCTGAATAAGCAGCCAATGTGTTGTAAACAGATACAAATTATGCAGATATATGATTAGGAGGCTAGATAATTATTTTTTTTTATTATTTTTTTTTTTTGCCAGAAAGGTTCATCGCGATCCCGCGGGAGGCAACAAAAAAAAAATCGCATTAGTGGAAGGTTTTTACTTTTTTGCCTGGGTCAGATATAGGACAAAAAAAGACCACACATTAAAACGGACTTCCAGCATTTATTCATTCATCCTTAGTAACTATTTAACAATAACCGTGCTAGCGAGATTAAAAAAAATAATAATAATAAAAAAGGCTCACACACATCTCTAGTTACAATAGTGCTAAAGCTGTTAAGCTAAAATTCTGCTGCTTGCACACAGATATGCTTTATAACCAGAAATATTATCAGGAGCGGATAAAGACTATGGCTACTTAAAGTCCTTTCTGTCAGGGCTTTAAGTTCTCATTTATTTTCAACGTATTAATGCATATAATTAGCTTGTCTCTTTAGCTTAGTTCATTTCACTTCCATTTTGAATGTAACGTGTTACTCGCAACACATTGGAGCGCCGCCTAGTGGGCTAGCTAATGGATTCGTCGATTTTATTTTTTAGCACAGAATGGATTTCAGCTGCCTCATAAAACAATAGTCATACTGTACTATCTAGGAATCATGCTTTATGATGAAGATGCAGGCTGTCCATAATGTTTTCAAAATGAAGCGCATGAAGAACTGCTCGTGCCACTTCATCTTATGTATGTTACGTGGTCACCAATGGTTATGGTTATGTCTATAGGTTGCAGACTTCAGGACGTCATTGACTGCAAAGGATTTGCAACCAAGTATTAAAAACTCGAATTGAATTTATGATTAGTTAGTTATTATTAGTTGTTATTGCTAGATTGTCCAGCTACTTTGTACATTTTCAAAGTGCTCTATTTCTTACATCGTTCACATGGTTTGGATGTAAACTCCTTCAAAATTCTGCACTCTGAGCGTATAAATGATTGAATTTTGACTGCAATATACTGTGGTGGCCAGCTATAATAACACGAACTTGGACCCAACTGTATGTGTACTGAGCATATTCTTTTTTCTGTGTGGGTGTCTCAGGAATAATCTGCAGAAACTTACAGACACTTACAGACTTGAGTGTTTCTATGCAGGCTTTGGCAGTCTCAAATACAGTAATTTGTGTGTGTGGTTGCTCCAGGCCATCATCTCCCTGAAGCTATGTGGGAATCAGATCGCCACGCTGCCGCCTCCAAACAAATGGAAATGCTCTCAGCTCCGAACCTTAGACCTGTCCAGGAACCAGCTGGGGAAGTAGGTCACACATGTATACACATCATATACAGTATATGCACGTGCATAAACACACGTTTCCATCTCCCCTCCCTGACCACTCTCATGCACTCCATTAATCCAAACCACGTCTGAATCATCACAATTCCAACCGCTGTTAAATAGGCCTCTGGTTTTCTTCCCCCGGTTTTCCTTGGGTGTGCAGGCACATCAGGACGGAAGAGAACACCAAGACCAGGAGGCTCCCCTTCTTAACCACGTGGCATCGCAGAGACCCAGAACCAGGTACAGAACACTTGTGAGTCATTGAGGCTCAGCTGTAATACTGTAGCACTGTAATTACAACATCATGGTGAAAGTAGAGGGGCTGAGTCTGTGAGGGCAACTTTGCCATCTGTGCTATGGGGACCGTGTGGCAAAGCAAAGTATTTGAAGCTACAGCCATATTTCCATCCAAATATGTAATTAAATCCTAAACAACTAATTACGCTGTTGTGAAAACCTATGCGAGCGTACGTGCCAGGTTTCCATCAACTCTCGTTAGCAGAATGAATTTCACATTGCAAAAATAATCTAACACGCTCCTTATCACTATGGATTCAAACTCATGACTCTCGTCTTTTATTTCTAGTCTTAGAGAAGCGTTGAACAATGTTCACAAACGCAGTTTTGAATTTCGAAGGTGGAGCTCAAAGTAGCAGACCAAGGAGCTCGGTTACACACTGTACGCCGTGGCTGTGTCTCGTTATTATAAGACATGGTAACGAAGACGTGGCAGCTGCTGAATCTGACCTCTCTTTTTGAACACTAGCGTCTCTAATTAAACGAAGCCACATTTTGTGTAACACTCTGCCATTAGCAGCCTTCATCACCAGCTTGAAGCTTCCCTTCCATCCACTTCATGCACTAATGTTAGCTTCAGACAGTGCAGTCACGGGAGAACGACTGCTCTCTCTCCGTTCTATACCACAGCCGCTCTGCCGTGGCCTTCCATGGCTGGTGATCAGAGT
Organism: Notoglanidium macrostoma; assembly: GCA_030068235.1. Classification (NCBI taxonomy): domain Eukaryota; kingdom Metazoa; phylum Chordata; class Actinopteri; order Siluriformes; family Auchenoglanididae; genus Notoglanidium; species Notoglanidium macrostoma. The sequence continues at coordinate 16,065,957 of JAQQZR010000007.1, forward strand.
GTTGCAATGTTTAGCTGTACAGTGTATGTTCGCTTTAACTCCTCTGCATTCTCGTGGCTCTTCCTGGCAGCTTGTCCCGTCCAGTTTCCCGAAATCCTGCGGGATTCGCTGGAAGTCCTCTACCTCAACGACAACCAGCTGGATTGTGTGCCTCCGTCTGTGTGCACCCACAAAACCCTGTCCGAGCTCTATCTGTCCAAGTGAGTCAAGGTTTGCAGCTGCGAATCATGGAAAATGTAGTCCTGACACGTCACATGAAAGCAACTACTTTTCATTCACCGTTAGCGACATGCTTGTAGGAATCTTTAAGTAATTGAGTGCGGCTTGTTCTCCACAGCAATCCAGGCATCCAGGAACTCCCAGCTGAACTGGGCCAGCTCTCAAACCTCTGGCAGCTGGACATAGAAGATCTAAACATCAGCAATGTGCCCGCAGACGTCTGCAGGGATGGTACGGCATGACGTTACACCCAGTTTCATTCATCAATCAGCCGGCTGGGACTAGCAAGCTAGTTAATACACACAAGCTTTTGGAAGATTTTCACCCTGCTTTACACAGCTTCTGATACTGATATTTTCTGCTAAATCGAGTGCATTAAGCAGGCTGATTTAGAGAGTCGGTGTTGTGCAAATACCGCCATGCAAAAATTAGAGGGAGGAAACAAGAATCAAAATTCTTCTCTACACGTGGTGAATTTCGATCTTAGAGGGACTTCCTGAGCACTAAAACTGAAAGTGGAGTATAATGCTGATTAAAGGCTTGTGAGACTGGTTGTTCGAAATGTGATACGATTAGCAAGACGCTAGCCATGAATGTGCGCTCCGTTAATAGCATAAACGTGACTAAAGTCCTGTCACAGAATATAGAGTATTTTTCCCGCTGACTTAATATTGATTTTTTGTTTTTTTTTTCATTTCTGAACAGTCTTTTACACACTTAAAACTCGGACACTATTTTTTAATGAACTCATGGCGTAAGCTGGGTACGCGGCCTCGAACCGTTTTGGTAATTAATCCTAGCATTTCTGTACCGAGCTGAGTGTTTAACTCTGTGTGTGCGTACGTCAGGTCCGGCGGCTGTGCTGGCGTTCCTGCGTGCTGAGCTGCGCTGTGCCGAGGCCTGCAGGTTGATGAAGCTGATGTTTGTTGGGCCGCCGCGTCAGGGGAAGAGTGCTCTACTGGAAGCCCTTCAGACTGGAAGAAATTCCCCCTTCTCTCTGTCTGATCACAGCATCCGCACGTCATCCTGGCTTCTAGAGAGACCCAGCGGAGTCAAGAATAATGTAAGGAACCACCCACACACTTCCTAAATTCAAAATGTGAATATATTTGGGTGCAAGATTGCTACAGTGCTTAGAAGCCATAATGTGTAATACATTAGTCAGTATGAGGTATGGATATATGTTAAGTTTAGGTTTCCTGAACAATGATGTCCTTTTCTAACAAGAGATTGTCTGTTACACATTTTTGACACTAATTAATCCACCCAGCAAAAAAAAAAACCAAAGAAATTCACCTATACCGCACCATCCCTGCACTCGTTACCTTTCAGAGGTACTGAGTAGGATTTCTTTCCATTTTAGCATAGCTAGTTAATGTTCGTCTACATCCTCTAACAGTTATGAAAGCCTTCAAGACTTCTAATTCAGGCTTCTCTTGTTTAAATTCGTACCAAGATGTGGTACATTGCAGCTGTACATCTTGAGAATGAATAACACCTTAGACATTGACCTCTGACCCCTGCACTGGCAGTGGGTAGTGTGGGTTGTATGAACATCTTTTCTGACTCACAGAGCTCTGAGTCAGAGAGACGTCTCATTTTGTTCGCACAATCCCCCAAACCCCTTTAAAATGGAAGATTCCCAACTACTCACAGATACAGATGAACTCACATGCTTCCATACTGACTGTACACTGTTCATTATAGTTTAATTCTAACACACACACAACTTTTAAAACTCCAGAGACTATCCCTGTTCCAGCTCAAACAGCTGTGATAACTAATCCCACTGCTGCCTATTTATTCCAGTTGTTTATCATGTCAGCTTCAGCAGTGTGACTTTTATTTGAACTTTAACTCTAGGTCTGGCTTTTTCCCCAGAAATGATTCTCATGATGATATGTATGCATTTTTGTTGTTCTTGTTTTTGTTTTTTTTTTCCTAGTCAGGAAGTCTGTCTTGCCCTAATCTGGGTCTTTTTAGGAGTAAAGCCAGCGTCTCAAAAGCAAAACCTCTGTTATATGATGTATTTTTTTGTCCTTTTAGCCTTGCTGTAAAACAAGTCTTTGATCTTGCTGACTGTGTTAAGGGTGCAAAAACTTTCTTTAAAAGCTTGTGCTCGTATTAACAGACCAATTTCTCATGTCCTATTGCATTGGGTTTCTTACCATTTTTAGCTTCGTCAGTTAGTTTTCTGGACAACCAAAACATGGGACTGGGCAGCACACTGACGCGTCCACATGCCTGGTTGTCTGGAGGATAAATACAAAATTTGGCTCCGATATCTCAGTCTTCAATGGGGGAATCTTATAATTCAGCTTATGTCATTTTTATTTGTCCAATCTCAGCAGCTTTGATACTGCTGTTGGATTTCATGTGTCTAATTCCTGTGCAGAGCATAAAACTGTTCTTTATTTGTTTACTTTAGTTTAAATCGAAGAATTGGGGAAAAAAAACAAAAAACAAGGAAAAGCTTAGTAAAACTGATTTTTAGGCCTCTGTATATGAATACACATCAAACTCATTAAGGGGCTTTCCAAAAGTGTAAGACCTTTCCAGTACCCTTAGCAGGTTCGTTTATTCCGCTCATTGCTCAAACATACAGTTTGTAAAGACTTTTACATGACACCGTAGCATATAACTGACGCGTGGGTTTTAACTGACGATTATTTACACGACAGATCGACTACGTGTCCTTTAACGTGTGGGACATCGGAGGTCCAGCCAACATGTCCACTGTGAACCAGTGTTTCTTCACGGATAAAGCTCTGTATGTGGTGGTCTGGAACCTGGCCCTAGGAGAGGAGGCCGTAGCCAACCTGCAGTCCTGGCTGCTCAATATAGAGGTGAGAAAAACCCCATTAAGGAAATAGGCATCACGGGGGCATTCTGTTATGGGGAAAATAATCAATGGTAGCGCGGTGTGATGCAGCCTGACGTGAAGAGTTACTCTCACTCTGAAGCAGCCTGCCTACATTTACAATTTTTTATTTATTAATGAACAACATTTCATGCTTCTAACACTCTAGTGTTGTGAAACAAGTTAGTTCCTGTTATCGCTTACATGATGATAGCTGAAAGCAGTCATTCCTTAATTCAAAATCAAAAAATCTCTGGTGGAAAACGTATTGATTTTTGTACAACTCTGACACTGAAGACTCCTTCAAGGAATGTCAAATGAATGTCTTTTTACAGAAAGCTTCACCATATCAAAGCTGATAAGAATTTTTTTAATCTGTTTATTATTATTAGCTGTAGAATGTGTCAGGCGTCAGCCGTACAAGTCCGTGTGAATGAACCGTTCCTATAGAAACAGTACTAGATTAAAAGCATTAATATGTACCGTCACATTCATTACTATGAGCTTCTGTCCGAGCTGCTGTTGTAGAAAATTACTCAACCCTTCCTGAAGTTAGTTTCAGTAATGTGGCAGTGACATGGTATAATACTGAGATCCAAAAGATATTCGACCCTGTTTCATCATGCATTCCTGGATCATATGGATGCTATCTTTGCATTTGGGAGATATTTTGGTTTATGATTTGAATTGTTTTCTGTGTGGCAGGCACGTGCCCCGAACTCCGCAGTAGTTGTGATTGGCACACATCTGGACCTCATCGACACCAAGTTTCGCACAGAGCGGATTGCCACACTGAGAGCCTACATCCTGGCACTGTGCAGGACGCCGTCAGGTGCCAGGGCCAGCGGATACCCCGACATCACCTGGAAGCACCTGCAGTCAGTGTCGGCATCTCACGTCTGTGACACACCACAGGAATTTTATTTAAACTGGGCTGAACTGAGCATACTCTGTGTGTTTGTGTGTTTCTGACAGTGAGGTGTCGTGTAAAAACCTGGAAGGCATGGACGGCCTCAAGAGGCTCCTGTATCAGGTGGCGTGCTCCATGAAGGACATCAGTAATCCAGCCAGCTGCCACAAACTTGTGGGAAGACTGGTATGCTTTAGCCTTCTTTATATTCTCGAAATAGGACCAGACTCAATTGTACAAATAGAAAGTCTATGAAAACATCCATCCATTATCTATAGCGCTTTATCCGTCTGGGTGGCGGGGAAGCTGGAGCCAATCCCAGCATCTTGGG
>JAQQZR010000007.1:16074353-16108015 GCA_030068235.1 Notoglanidium macrostoma
CCCAAGATGCTGGGATTGGCTCCAGCTTCCCCGCCACCCAGACGGATAAAGCGCTATAGATAATGGATGGATGGATTAAAAGTATAATGTTTTTCCCGCATTCGGCCAATATATAAGCAAATTTGCTTTATTAAACTTTTCCATTTTAATCACAGCAATTATTCAGTTATTCATCTTGGAGCATATTATTTACTAAGTATAATACATTTTTTCAGTAACTGTGAGTAATAGTAGAGGTCTGTAGTTACAAGAATGAGGAATTTAAGCATGGACACTTTGCACATGGGTTACGTCATCAGAAAAAAAGCTGCATGTATTAATCAAAGGAAGACTGTTCCTCAGTGACATAAAATTTTAAATGGTACATGAGCAAAATTACACTCAAATCAATTAGTTAATTGACATTTGATGCCATTTTTATTGACTCTGATCTGTTGGCTTACAAGCTCTGCATTCAGCTATTTATTTCACGGCATTCGTAGATCTCCAGCTCTACTGACGATCTATTTTCTTTATACTGACAAGTTAAAATAAAAAGCCATAAAACCATAGATTAAACTATAAACCATAGATTCTCTTCAGATGAAAATGTAGTATTTTTGCTCTGACTGAATCCTATTTAAAAATTATATTTACATTACGACTATCACATGGTCATTTTGACCCTGAAACCTTCAAGGTGTAAAAACTATTTATGCTAAATAATAATTAATTATTACAAAATGTCTGGTAGTCATAGATCAATATCAAAACAGGTCAAATTTTGTGGCATTAAAAAAATTACAGGTGTATTACCATTGAAGCCTGAGTCTATAACACAATTGCTGTTAAAAAGTAAACATGAATTAGATTTCATGTCATTTTAAAGTGATCTGTTTAATAATTTGGTCTATACATTTTAATGTAACAAGCAAAAGTAATGCAGTTACATACATAAAGCTTACGAGCCCACGTTTTCTATGCACAAAAACGTAAACCAGTTTTTTTCAGTTCATGGTCTCAGGCTCCACATGGTAGCTCCGTGTCTCATTTCCCCCACTCATACTTCATCTGTATTTCCATTTCCGTAGTTATCTCCTGCCACACCTGTTGCCTCCCAAACCAGCCATGGATATCCACGGCTTCCGCCAACATACCAGCAACACTATCCAGCGCCACTTTAAGATGAGCTTTGTTCCAGCCGGATTCTGGGAGCGCTTCATCGCCCGCATGCTGATCAGCCTTAATCAAATGGACCTGCAGGTACACAGGGCCTTCTGGGCTTCAAGAGAGATGTAAACATTTACATTTCTTCGTATATAGGACTGAAACCCGGTTTACATTAATTCATCCATTCATTTATTCATTTGTTTATTTATTCATTCATTCATTTATTTGGCAGACATTTTTATCCAATTTATGAGTGAGAACAAAACAGAACAAAGTCCCCCCGAAGCAAGCGCAAAATGTTTGTAGACAGAACAGCAACTAAAACAATATTTGGATAAGTGCTAGTACTTAAGCAGGACAAGCATTTGCCAGACAGTAAATCCATCATGCATAGTTATACATGCTAATAATAATAATAATGATAGTATGAGTATCCCATATCCCAAAAAGACACTTAGTGCCATCAAATTGTAGTTTATGTCAAGGAGGAAAAAAAAAAAAAAAAAAAGAGTAGTCACATACAACATCCTAGTGGGATCTAATAAGAACACTCCTGGATAGAGATTTACACACACACACACACACACACACACGCGCACAAGGTTAACTGTGCTTTTGCATTACCATTATTATTACTGCATTTGCATTTCGCTGAAAGCTAAAGATTACTTACATACCTTCTTAGAAACCTGCTTATGTACTTAAAATGTATTTACCAATTTACGTAATAACTTTGATGCTTATTTAATACTTACAAATGTAATTAGATAATTCCTTAAAGTACTACTAATAGTAAAGATAACAAATTGCCTATAATAGTGTAGTCACATAATTTAGATTATTAATACAAAATTGCTCACTTGGACACTTACTAATTTGCCAACGTAATGACTAAGTTACATACCTAATAACATCGAACATACTTTTCTTATGTACATACGTAGATACAAAATATGTCCAAAAGTATGTGGACGCCGGACCAGTCACACTCGTATGTGCCTGTTGAACATCTCATTCCAGATTTGGTCCCTTTTACTGTTATTCTAAGCTCCACTCTTCTGGTAAGGCTTTTCAGTAAATGTTGGCGCATGGCCGTGGAGATTTCTGCTCATTCAGCCACATGAGCAATAGTGAGGTCGGGGACTGTTGTTGGGTGAAGAGTCCTGGGGTGCTGTTCATCAGACAGGTGTTCAGTGCGGTTGAGGTCAGGGCTCTGTGCAGGCCACGTGAGTTCTTTCACTCCAACCTTGGCAAACCGTGTCTTCACTTTGTGCACAGGGGCATTGTCATGCTGGGACAGGTTTGGGGAAAGGAAAATCGTGTGCATTCTATTCAATTGTGTGTTTCCAGCTTTAAGTCAACCGAGAAGGCCTACATATGCGTGTGATGGTCTGGTCTCCACAAACCTTTGACCATATAGTGTGTTCACTTACTTTAAACGCTTACTACAAACTTGCTTGCTTACTTATTTATATTTCCTGCACTAGAAAATGTATTATTTTTTTCCCCAGATATTTATTGCATAGATGATTGTTCATTTACTTATTCACTCACTTTAAACGCAAGTAAGGCAATTAGACGTCTGTTTTACTTTGATATGTGCCTGATATTAGTACTATATACATTGCTTGAATAAGTATTTACCGACATACGCAGATGACTGCTTGCTTACATGAGTATTTAAATGTTTACCGCAAATTTACTACTTACTTAAACCATATTCAGCATCTGAATTACATAAACACATACTTGCACACTTACTCGGATATTTACTTCAATTAGTACTCACTAGCCGTACATACTGTAGGTAATTGTTTACTTACATAATCACTTACTTTAAATGCTTACTTCGATACTTAAATATATCTCTCAACTTACTTAGCTGTGAAGATACTTACAACCCTACTTATTTTCTTACAAGTTTACTTAAATATTTGCTTAAATTTGTATGCACTTACCTAATTATCTGCTCACATACATAGATTCTTATCCGAAACGACTTAATTACATACTTACAAATGTATTCTTTTAGTTTGAAAAAGTTACTTGGTTAATTAAATTAGATGCATACTGAATTAGATACTTAATTAACCACTTCCTTACATAGATACTTGCTTACACACAGAAATACTTGTTTCAATTCTTACATAGAAATTTACTTACCTAAATCTTAGCTAGATTAGTTAATTCCTTATATCGTCTGCTTACTTACTGTGTTGTTACAGCCGCCAGAGCCAGCAAGTTCAAGAAACACTGATGCCATTGGTGGTTTCATTTTCTCTGTGTTGTATATCAGGTCTTGGAGACTAAGAAAGGCTCACGGAGCCCACGGAACAGGAACACGGTGATTTACAGCTTTGCGGGAAAACAGCAGAAGAACCGCTGCAGCACGTTCCGAGTGCGTCGCAGCCAGACCATCTACTGGAAAGAAGGGCTGTTGGTCACCTTCGATGGAGGATACCTGAGGTCAGACTTCACACAGGGCTCTCAGGAACATTCAAACCTTCATTCAAACATTATGATGATCTTTAGAACTTTTCAGTCCTGTTTACCGAGATGTGTAAAAACCTTGAAATGTTTCAGAACAACACTCTTGGCACTCGTATGCAGTCCTTGTTGATGATGTATTGGCTAATTGATGTAGAAGCATCTCACTTTGATTATCCTTCTTGTTCCTTGTTTTTGGAACCAAGGGAAAAGCAACAGTTGCGATCATATCAGGGTTTTTTTTTTTTTATATCAGATTTTTAAATGTCATATTGTTGTTTAGCATTTTGTCTGCTCCAGCTTGTTAGAAACCCTCAGCACAGCTAAATGTCATAAAATGTATTATATAAATCATCGAGTAATATCATGTTTAAATATTTGATATACTCCACAAATTTGATATATTGCTCAGCCCTAGAGCAAATCTCTACATCGACGCACTGCATCCATTTCTCACGCATGTCATGTAGAATTGCTTATGTGATTTATGATGCATGAGCAAAGCTTCACTGTATCCCTGTGAGGACTGCCAGCTCAGGCAGGCACTTTTTTCTTTGCTCGATTTCCTATGATTCTGAGCAGTAAGACAAGAAGCGGGGTTGTCTGAATTCACAACACAGGCATGCTAGAGGCCTCGGAGTCCCGAGCGTTTGGCCTCTCAATGTCTGAAATACAAATTGTAGCTGAAAGCTGAATGTTATATAAATGGATTGTAATAGTTAAATAAAGATTACTTTATGTCGCTCAACACTGTCATCTAAAGCAAAAATATAAAGACTTGGATGTTTATCAAAACAAAAGATAGCCATTAATTTAATAGTTACTAACATTAACTAGTGCAAATCCACATGGAATGCTGGCTTTTTTTGCAGGAATATTTATTTACGATACCAACATTATTGTTACTATAACTCACAGGGACATTGGCTGCACCCAGTATGTCCTAACGTAGATTAAGTATCTACTACCTAGTACCTAAGTATTACGAGTATGCGAGCAACTGGTAAGGACACAATTCGAACATACTCCACCGCCATCTTACCTGTACTTTGACCCAGATGTTCGCAGGTGATGTATACCATGAAAATGTACAAACAAATATTTCTGCAACAGCAGAAACGTTTAAACTGTTCCTTTTCTGCATCACCAGAGTCACCCTTTTGACACTCAGGTCCAAGGGGAATTCTACTTCTTCATTTAATCTGCGGTGCACAGCTGGTAGCGTAGTGTGGTACATGTGGATACTACGGATGAAGTAGATCATCCGGGAACTGTTCATCTACTGTTAAATGCCTACTGAGTACTCAGACACACATTAAGACGTACTGCTTTTTTCCAATGACGGCATGCCGTCAAGTCTTTTATTCCTTGTTTGCGATGTAGAACGCAGACTCTTCTCCTGACTTGAAGTTTTAGAAGAGTTGGAGTGTCAAATTGTAGGACAACAGTGATGTCATGATACACCATGGGGGTTTTATTTTGTGTATGAGAGCTCATCTGAGATGTTTATTAGTCTATTAAACTCTTTTGCACACACACATACTGAATGAAGTGCTTACCGTTATTCTCTCCTGCAGCGTGGAGTCGTCAGACCTGAACTGGAAGAAAAAGAAGAGCGGTGGCATCAAGATTATCTGTCAATCAGAGATGAGAGACTTCTCAGCGATGGCTTTCATTACTGACCACGTTAATGCTCTCATAGAGCAGTGGTTTCCTGGTGAGAGCAGCTATAAATATTACTGTCTAAATAAACTCCACGGACATTCAAGTTTTTCAGGTATGACTCATATGCATTTTTTTTATTTTTTTTTATTTAGATCTATACCAGCCTGTAAGACGCATTTTGTGAAGGTCACTGCCATTAGCTTGTAACTAACATAATATAACAGTAGAAAATCCATACGGTTAAAAGGGATTATTGCCGAAGCAGTCGTCAGGAACGCACGGGCTTTTGTACGTGACTTTTATGATAAAGCCCTGCTGAGTTCTCATTTCTGATTTTGCTTTCTTTAACAACAGCTCTGACGTTAGTTCTGGCTGTAAGGATTATATTAAGGCTGTTGTTCTAATATGGTACCGTTTCTATAGTGACAGTTTATACATGGACGGGAATGGAAGGTGCTGCACATAAACAGATGAAAAAATCTAATTGTTGAAGTGGTGAAGTTTTCAGTAAGGAAATGTTTACTTGGTATTTTCAGAATTTTCATCTCTCAGTAACATAAGTTGCATTTTTTTGTGTGTTTTTCGCCTCAAAGGTCAGTGTGTTTTGAGATTCTTTTCTGCTCACAACAGTGATCGAGTGGTTATTTGAGTGACCATAGACTTCCTATCGGCTCGATCCAGATGTTTCCGCCTCTCACCATTCTGTGTAAACTCTAGACACCGTTGGCTCGTCCGGCACCAACAACAATGCCAAGTTATCGGAAAATAATCTTATCCAGGGTGCAACATTAACACTGCATTCTGTCGGGCAGCATCGCACCACCCCAGCGTTCCTTATTCTCCTATAAGTGAATGAATTGTTTCTTGCATGAATAAAGAACGAGAGGCTAATAGACAAAAAGTCTAAGTTCGGGACTGTAGCAACGAGTAGAGCAACACTGGGACAAAAACATAACGTGATGTAAAAAACAAACCTACAATGTGGCCACGCATTGCTGTTTTCCTGCAAACGTCCAAACAGTAGAAACAGTGCGCAAGTACACATTTGACTTCATTATGATATCTACCTACATTACATTTTGAATCTTTCAGTGCAACATCACACTATTTAGTGCAATAGCTCAATTTTTGAAGTTTAGGATGATATTTTGGAATAACATGAAAATCTAGCACAGCGTATTGTTATTTATAGAATTACAGTGGCTTGCCTAAGTAACCAACACTGCTAATCATCCTGAGAATATCATTCTTACAGTCAAGCATGGTGGTCGTAGCATCATGTTGAGCGTTACACTTGGCCTTTTGGTTGCTCCTGTTATTAATGCCTCCTTTAAACGGTCACTGACATTTGTGATATTTGTAATATTTTTATTTCCAAAAGCCTGACTGATACATTTCTTTCTATGAGCTTTGTCATAGACTTTTTTTTAATGGCTCATTGATGTTCATGATCTCTGACAGACTCTGACCAGGTATATTGAGCTTATGTGAGACTTTAATTGCACTCCATTTCAGTTCCAAGTAATAATATTCAAAATTTCAAAATATGGAAAGTTTAAGGGTATGAATATTTATGCGCAGCACTATAATTCAGAGGTTCTGATTGTGGTATATAATCATACCACTTATCCAGGTTCTAACTGCTGTAGGGCTTCAAACCTCTTTTCTCTGTATGTACAAAGTGATTTTCTGCTCTAAGTCGATGCTTGCCATTCCATCTGCAAATTGAATAGGGCTTACAGTGAGCTTCTTACCCACTAAAGTGATGCGGCGATTTATAATAAGCTTCTGTGCCATTAACTTTTTCAATCTATTTGAGTGCTAAACACAGACACACACTCTTACAGTGCAGTGATGAGGATGAGTCATAGTTTATTCAGCTCCACTGCCTTTTTGTCAGCGTACATAAAACCAGTCTCTCCGCCTGCGTGCCTCAGCACACCTGCTTTATTTGTACTGTTTAAGACTGAACGAAAAAAAGTCATTTCGCTTTTCCTTCCACTGCCATCCTACTTTCTGCCCATGAAAAGCAAGCAAATATGAACAGTTTTCTGTAAACGAGCTTTCTGCCGTGTTCGACCCCTCACACAGCAAGGTTTAGTTAACCTTATGGCATATTAGACGATGTCGGATGTTTAGGAGGCATAAAGATTATTTATCTTGTCCAGGTGTGCGTGTATAAGTAAGTAAGAGAATTTGCTTTATACGTTTTGATGTAGATAAGAGAATCGTTCTTGTTCATTTTGACTTTGTTTAACTTGACTCGGTGCCTATTAAAGCCTGGCCAATGTGAACACTTTAGATAGCAATTGCGGTAACTAAAATAATATCATGTAAGCAATAAATTAAGTAGACACTGATAGAAATTAGATACGATCTCAAATATGCGCAAACAGCACGACGCACAAAACAAGCCGCTTTTAAATCATTATTTAATTATTTAACATGAACCGTCTTAAGTGCGTTTTATAAATAAACTCTTATAAATGTAAAATTATAAAAAGAGGGACCAAGTGAAAGTACGTTGCCATTTTGTGCTATAAACTATATTTATTTATTTTTTCTAAACAGCATCTTGTTCTTTAATACAGCTTTCTGAACATTTTAAGACCTGTATATCAGTGCTATTAAATTCTTGATTGGTCAAAAGGTTTTCGTTCATTTCCGATAACAGTAGTTCTGGCTTCACGATAAATCACAGGTTTATATTAATGCATTCATTCTAAAACGTTATTGTGCATGCTACACACGAGCAAATTTAAAAAAAAAAATGTGTGTAATTGTTCATATGGAGACTTTCTCCGAGGAGTCATTTATTTAGCATTTATGGAAGGTGTCGCCAGGCAAAGCTGTCACTTAAAATGTTCTACCACAGGGAAGTCTTCAAGGCTGAGGACTTTAGTGTCTGTAACATGACAAACTGCACTCTGTTTTGTATCATAAACCTCAAGAGAGAAAGGCAAAGAGAGGCTGGTGAGGGAATGACTGTTTATAGCTGCTATAATGTAAGTAATAATAGAAAACGTCATTTAGTAGACGTTCCACAACAATAATCATAACCATAAACGGAAAGGAAGTATGATGCGTTTTTAAAATGTGTCAGTTGTAGTTTAAGGGAGGTAAAACAATTTTGAACATGCTGTTATAGGAAACGCATTACACCACCGATTATTGATTATTTTCCTATTACAGCGTGCCACGTTGTGATTTATTCCTTACATAATTGCTTTCATTTCCAGTGATGCTCAGTACTTGTAGCCTTATTATTTACTGTATATAGTTTTATCTATTATCTATAAAGAAAGTGTTTTTTTTTTTTTGTTTTTTTTTATCCCCATGAAACCCCACTGTCCTCATATAAGGACGTCCTATTTTCTCCCAAATACATCGTGTGTGTATCCTTGTAAGACCTTCATATGACGACCATCGGCTATCACACTCCTGCTTGAAGACCTTGATCAAGTTCAAGAAACAGAAGCAGTGTGGAGTAATTACATGGCACATAACATTAGAGTTTGGGTCTCAGGAGGATGTATACTCTTTTAAATGTACACAAATGTGATCGGAAGTTAGGGTCAGAGGTCAAGGTCAGGGTGGACAGCATTCCTGGAGCTGTATAAAGTGAAAGGTCTTGGTCGAGAGCCTTCCATTGGCAGTTTAACAGCCCTGAGATTTGAACTGCTGAACTCCCACCTCCACTATATATCTAGTCAGTGTTTATTCAGTAAACACACATGCTTGTATATCCTGGTGAGACCTGGCGCCCTCATCTGAGGAATTTGGAAAATAAAACTGAGACCCACAAATGATTTACTGCTTCATTTCCATATTTCCATATAAGATAATATATTGCCTGCTAGTGAGGTCTTTTCCTTCGTGTTGTATATTTGCGCAGATCTATTTTATGTCCAGACCTATGCCTTTAATCAACACACCGTTTCTATCCCCTCAGCGTTGACAGCGAGCGAGAGTGACGGATCTCTGCTGATCGAGCAGTACGCTCCCTGTCCTTATTGCAATGCAGTCTTGCGCCACACTGACTCGCTTCTTCAGACCAGCTCGAGCTCCACTTCAGTTCACTACTTCAACATGGAGGACTGTGTGCTTGCTGCTGCCGAGAAAGAACACATCACCTGCCCCAATCACCCCAAAGAGCTGGTGCCCCTCCAGGAGCTCGTACCTGAGCTCTTCATGACGGACTTCCCCTCACGGTAAGATTTCCTTATACTTTTGCAGGTCTGATGACCACACTGGCCTGCCATCGACACTTACAAAAAGAGGTAAAGTGGCAAACTCGTATAGCCGATCACATTCGTCACTGTCTATTCTGTTCCACATGAATTTTTATTGAAGCCCAGACCCATTGTTTTCAGATGGATTAGTGAGCAGAGCACAGGTTCACTCGGTCAAGAAGAATAGTACAATTTATAAAATGTTGGATAAGAGTTCTGGCATCCAAACTCTTTTCTACATGGAAGTTTGTTTTTTTTTAAATCACATATGCACGCTGGATTTGAGGCTGAGCGTCAACTCGTCAACTGCAGCTGGTGTAAACAGGGCTTTTGGGCCTGCTGTCAAAGCAGGAAGCGATGTACATAGCAGTGACACTCTCAATATAAAACACTAATCCACTACCACTCACTTACACACACACACACACACACACACACACACACACACACAGCTTTGCAGGACAGAAAGAAACATTTGTTTTAATGAGCTCATCTGAGCTTTGCGGCAGATGCGCAAGTCAAGTCAAGGGTGTGATTTGGCGGAGGGAAAAAAAAATCACATGACGATACAGATGTTTCAACAATACATAATGCGCATCACAATATTTCGGTTTGTTAAGGTTGAAGTGTAAAGCAGTACTTGAATATCTAGCAAGCTCTGACAATGTACTTTTAAATTAGCAAAAGAATGTTGCAAAGTTAAGTATTTTCTGAGATCTGACGGATCGCAGAATTATCCGGGGCGTGGCTTAGTATTCTGATGATTCTGACACTTGATTGATATCTTTCTGTCTGAGACTCCAAGCCAGCTATAGGCCACTCAAACCGAACTAAAGCCAAGGTGGCACGCAGGGGGAATTGCGATTGTTCATGCACATAGGTGTGACCGAAGAACAAGCAGCAGAGGAGAACTTACACACGCTTTACTCAATACTAGCCCCTCCCACTTTATGTGAAAGGAAAGAAAAGTTCTGGTGATCTATATATAGACGTTAGAAATCCACTAATTATTTTCCTCTGTGGCCAGCAGCAATCTCATTAGAAAGCAACGGATTTGGGCTTAAGTTTAAAAAAAAAAAAAAAAAAAAGATGCACTCTACAGAAAGTACACTTCTGTGGAAATGATTTCCTTCATGAACCAAAGTGTGCTTTCTATATCGCTGCCTTGTTAAAATCTGTCTGTCACACTCCTGAAAGGATTCCACAAAGCTCTCTGCAGGATGTAAACTGCTACAACTCGGCACTCCTGTTTTGAAATGTCAGTGTGTCTTCACACTGCTTCACCGTACACGTGCAAGCAGTGCATGTGGCCCGAGGCGTATTTACTTTAAAGCCGAGGTCCAGAACGATCCCTCCA
Organism: Notoglanidium macrostoma; assembly: GCA_030068235.1. Classification (NCBI taxonomy): domain Eukaryota; kingdom Metazoa; phylum Chordata; class Actinopteri; order Siluriformes; family Auchenoglanididae; genus Notoglanidium; species Notoglanidium macrostoma. The sequence goes on from JAQQZR010000007.1 coordinate 16,085,244, forward strand.
AATATTTATGCAGTGACAGAAACAGTATGCTTCCTTTCCTAGCAGGCACATTAAGGCATAGTTCGCTTCCTGTCCGTATCCCGAACCTCAGGCCATAAGAGCATCTTATAAATGTAACCTTCTCCATCATTGAGTTTTAATTTAAATTCACCCCTCAGTCTCATTTTCAATTATTTTTATCAGCATCTGTGTACGTACTAATTTGTAATGGCAAATCTTTACACGTAAGGCATTGTTACAACTTTCAGACAATATGGAAATTACACACGCAGGCCCTGTGTTTATGTAGCAGGGATGCAAATCTACAGTCCTGGAGGGCTACAGCGACACAACGTTTAGCTTTCTACCTAATTTTAAACACCTGACACAACTCCTCAACTTATTCCCAGGAGTTTCATTTGGTAAGACGGCAAACATAAATCTCGGCAGGGTTGTGACCTTCCAAGACTGAAATCCCATTATTCCTTCACTGATTTCCAGAGAGATGATGCTCACGTTTCATCCACACAGCTGTTTATTCAGGAGATTTTGCTACAGTGGCAAGGTGGGGTGAAGGAGGAGTAGAGTGAGAGATGCAGTGTTGAGAGATATAAATCAGCGTTCGTTATAAGAATGTCTTTGAAAGCAACTGAAAAACACAAGTGTTTAATGGAAAAATCTGGCCTCTAGGTAAAAGCGCCATTGCAATTTCCGACTCAAAAACAATCACGGAGGAACTGGGCAGCGTGTCCGTGCCATTAAGCCACCATGAAAGCATGTGTGATTATACAGCTCTGAAAGATATTTCCTTTGCTTTTGACTCCCTGAAAACGCACAGAAATGATCTGGAGCAGCTGGTAAAGTGGACGTGGTTCGCCTTGGCAGACCGCCAAAGATTATGTCAAAGATAATGTTAGCGTGCGTTCCCTTTCTGTATGAAAGAAAATTGTCCCCGCATCATATTTGCTGAGTCCGGCTAAGGGTAAGGGGTTAGTTGACAGATGCTGACAAATTGAGACAGTCTGTACCAAAAAGGTACACCATGCACACTCTGTCAGTGTGTAGAGCTGTTATTGGCTTTAGATTATAGCCGTGAGTGCTAGACTAGCTGACTAATACATTCACTGTGTGTTGCTGTGGGGATGTAGACCAGTTGGGTGGTGGGGGAAAAAAAAAGTGAGGCAGAAAGCAGGCTGAATCCACTTTATTAGTTTAAAAAGTTTTGCATTCTTTTCCTTTGTTTTTTTTTTTAAAGCATCACTCTGATATCACTTGAATGAAATGGAGACGTTTTTGTTTTTTAATCCCACTCCCTCCAGAGGACAGAGATCCTCCCACCGTTATTTTTGTCGTCCTTGAAAGAGAAATAACATGCAAATAAAATACTTGCACTATGACGTACCAAATTCTGTTGTAGCCAGTGCTCCAGTGCTGTGTGAAAGAACAATCTCAGGCAGGACTGTGGGTTGCATGTCAACGTCTAATCCCCCCTAAGCTAGTTTAGCGTGAGATCGATGGCGCAGGCCAACTTTTAGAAATGTCTAGTCAGTGAAAATTAGTAGCCCCGCAACACGGACGGGAGAATGGTCACCCATTATACTGTATAAGATGAAAGAATGTACATTGTGTTCTGTGTTTGTGTGTGTTTTCAGGTTGTTCCTGATGAAGAGTGACCTGGAGTGGAACGAACAGGAAAAAGACATCCTCGGACAGGGAGGCAGCGGGACCATCATCTACAAAGCCAAGTACAGAGGCCAGCCAGTGGCCATCAAACGCTTCCACTTTAAGAAATGCAGACAGCAGTCACTCAACAGTGAAACAGGTGAGAGTATATCACTCACTACCCATCAGTCTACACGCACGCCATTCTGTCCCTCACTTAGGGCAGTACAACTAGGGCTATGTAGTTCAGGAATGTTTTTAGAACTATACAGTATATAGTAGAAAATGTCAACATTTGACCATGTGAAGGGTTTTTTACAGACCAATCGGGTATCTGGAGTGCTTAGCACTTTTGTAGCCTATTTCAGAAAGCTCATTAGAATTATACCGCCCCATCTGAGTATCTAGCGACATCTAACTCGGTCATCCATACCCCCGGATTCCGCTAGCCAATCAGAGAGCAGCTATTTGCATATGCACACCGCCAAAATCAGCCTGTTTTATCCTTTAAGGTTTTCATGCTATGCTAAAATGGCTTGAGAAGAAACAAACAAGGCAACAACAAAACAGTGCTCTGTCCGTATCTGTATGCGTGTTTAACATTGAGCATTAATGATAATGAGCATATATTTCCATTGCACACACAAGTTTAATGAAAATCTTACTCATCCTTTACTTATTGTGTCATTTCATGTTAACGACTCCATGAATTAAAACAAATAAGACTAGATATTCAGTTAGGAGAAAAAGTAATGTGAACATTTTAAAAAGAAGAAGAAGAAGTCCGGTAGCCAAGTCGCTGCAGTGTTGCTGGAAGGGTTATCACATGCCGCACTCTTTCCGTGCTCGTTCAATGTTGGTAATTATGTTGGTTGTACATTAGAGAACAGAAATGTGCTGTAGAGCGCCAATTTTATCCATTTTTCTCTTCTGTAGCTGAAATAAGGCAGTTTTTTTCCCCCAACCAAATAATAAAACGGAAAGTCGTACACAGTGCAGATAACACAGCATTCACATCTGAAGGCTTTTTCCTGAACAATCACACACATGCATTGTAGAAGGGCCAGTTTGGCAACCAGTTTAGCGTCATGCAAACATGCTAATCAACTACATACTGTATACTATTCCTTTAAAGTGTACTGCATAACGAGGTGCAATATGAGCTATTTTTAGATTGCAATTGAATGCATTTCAGATATGGGTGAATGAATCTCTGCACTGATTATATTGAATAAGCAGGTTTTTTTCTTCATTATGGCCAGAGGATCTGTGTATGTGTGAGTGCGCGTGTGCTTGTTTTTATCAGCCAACTCAGCAGAGCACATTACAGCTCTGCTTTATGCTTAGTCATACTCCACTACTTTCATTGCTGTTCTTTCTTTATCCTCCTACTCTTTTATCTTTCATAGCTGCCCATCCAATCTGGCATAACCAGGCTGCTTCCTGTCTGTAGTGCATCAATCTTTTCTTGCAGCACGAGTAAATAGAGGTAACTGCGCATCGGCGTATGACAAATGGCGGTGTTAAGAAAGAAAAAAGTGGAATCACTCCATTTTCCTTCCTCTCTCTGCACTACATTTATAAGATGAGGTAGGATGATATTTGGATGTTTTTAAAAAAAAAAAAAACGTCCTGCTGCCAAGCCAGAAGCCAGCTTTAGAGCTTTGTGACCTGGCTATCCAGCAGCTCATATTTTAGATCACACCTGATTTATTCATGAAGAAATTCTATGGTTTTGATGACCATAGGAACTGTAAATCGGATTTTATGAATCAACAATCTTGTGAGGCTTCTGCGAAACAAGCTAGTTTCTGGCAGCTTAAACACTCTGTCATGAATTTAAGCACAGTATATATATTATAAAAAAAAATTAAAAAAAACCCTGCTCGTCTTGATACCGAGAAAGCTCAAAGTCCTCCTGATGAAAACTTGACACTGGAGATTCTCCATGCTTGAACATTTGATATGCATTTCTTTGTTATATAAAAGCACTTTTTAAATCTGTTTATTATTGGGATTAGATTATGCAGAGTGTCTGCCTTACAAGTTACTGCGCAAGCTGTTACTATCATGGTATTATTGTTCACGTATTAGAATGAGTGTATTAATAAAAACGAGTGGTCAGATCCGTGCAGTAATAAAATTTCAACGCTGTATTCATATTCATCAAAAACACAAAGAGATTTCCTGATGAATCCTGCTTTACCAAGGTTTTATTAAAACAAGCCCTGTGCACTCATAAGGCTTAACGCTTTCTGGTTTTTTTTTTGTTTTTTACGCAGACAGGATATCCAGAGCCCAAAATAAACGCTAATGGCATTTGCAGACAGGAGTACGTGTATTATATTTTCTAAATGTAGAACTTGGCATTTGTTACATCCCATGCTTTATGCATTCAGATTTTCCCCCATGCTTTTCAGCGTTCAGTACAATAGGCCACAGCGCACTGCTCTTTAGCAAGCACTTCACTGCCTTGTTAAATACAAAGAATGATAAAGGGTCATTATTCGCACGTTGTGTGTTTTCATCACAGCTCTTGTTTCACTTCTCACCTTCTGCTGTAAAAGCAGAGAAAAAAGGACGTTGTAGCCGTGCGTCTGTCTTACAGTTTATATTTTTTTTCAGTTCCTCTGTTTACATTCATCAGCACTTTCTGAATATAGCTGGTCATAGACTGAAATGTATGTTACTCATAAACGGAATAACAAGCACGTTAAACGTATTAAACCTCCGGTTGTTGTCGTTCTCGAAAATTGATGTGAATTTGATCAACTTTAATACAGTACCATTTTAAAAAAAGGTTCCATGAAGCACCCTATACAGAGTTTGTTCGGTTAGTTGCTCTGCAGGAACCCGTAATGTGGCGTTTTCATGTCAGAAAAGGTTCCAAATTGAAACGTCTTTTACAAGTGAAGTTTTAACTTGAAGTCTATGACAGGAGGGTCAGGATGTGTGCTGGGAAGATTATAGCTGACCCACACACCCTGGACATCACCTCTTTGAAGCTCTTCCCTTCAACGGAAGACCGGGAGCGATCAAAGCTAGAACAGCCCAGCACGCAACCGGTTTTCTCCCCGAGCTATATATAGTAAAGCATCTTGCGTATATATACACATATTGGGTATTATTTAAAACCCGCTGTTTCATTACTCATTTCACTACAGCATGTGGCTGTGCAAAAAGAAACATTTACTGCATGAGAAAATCTCACTTGGCTAGGAAGGTTTGCAGCTTCTGAAGACAGACTGATGGTTTTTACCAAAGCATTCATTAAACTGGCTTATCCATTGTGATCTCTGCAGGCAGACATCGAGGCAAGATTGGAACGTTGCCTAAATAAGTAGCCATGTTTTCATGTATTTTCTCCAGAATTTAGCCTTCAGTAAGATCCAGTGGGTTTCTCCAGGCTACCAGACATGTGTAAATTGTTCATTGTTGACTGTTTTGTGTTTTACACATACACTCACCAAGACAAATTCATCCTATTCGCAGCATACCGGGTAAATAAAGCAGAAACTCATTGATTTTGAAAATGCTGTAATCGCTAACCATCCAAAGAACATTTTATTCCCTACAGTATCCTTAGTAGGCTGGTTTTAAATTCATTTTTTTTCTCTATAAACACAAACAGGATCAAGTGCAACAGTAAACAGTAGTTTTAAACATGTTTAATACTCTCGTGAAAACAGTTATGCGATATATTGTTCACAGAAAATGTGCTTACTAATGTCTTTATTATGCAAATGTGATTATTTTTTTTTAGAAATAAACGATTGTTTTGATTAACATGATGATTGTTAATGATCGACAATTATGTTAAAAAGGTAGACAGAAGTTATTACATTGTAATTTTTACGACGATCATTCATCACTTATGTATAGAAAAAAAAAAACATTTATAAAAACAAAACAAGTTTGTCCGATCTTGCCGAGTTTTGTTTGAAGACGTCATCACATGTTGACCTTTGGGCTCTTCCAATCTCTCATAAGCCAATCATGGGCTGTAGTGGCTCAGTTGCTTGAGATCAGAAGATTGTTAAAGTCTCAGGAACAGCAGGGGTAGATAAGAGTAAAAACCTACAGCCAGTAGGATACCAGTACCCTGCACACTGTCCCTGTACCTTCTTCAAACGTGTATGCTTGGCACTTCCTATAGAGACACGACTCCCAAAATAAAGAGTCATCTCTTGCCCTTGCCATGAGACGAAATCCCTAACCAGCTTAGCCCTGCCACCATCTGCTAATCCCTTAATCACCTGCACTTCTTTCCAAACTTTTGGACTCAAAGTCACATTTAAGAAAATTACTTCCATTCTTGCGTAATGCTGAAACTACTTTCTATAGCATTAACAGTACTGTAGAGTCGATGTGACGACTTCAGCACAGCTGGAAAGAAATAGTGTCCCTGCTCATTATAAGGGCTTATGGCCACAAGAGCTCAAGCCAGACCATTATGGGCCCTCCAGCTACAAAATTTCATTGTTGCTCAACTCCACTCAGGCAGATGGTGGCTTATGGTTTCCCCTATTGATGGCACATGTTGTATACAGAAGTGGTAGCAGTTTTATAACTTGCATAGGAAAGAATTGCTTTAAAATGGCTGTAGAATTGTTGGGATTTGAAACCCCTGGCAATAACATGAACACACTAGCATTCTACCAATCGGACCCCATGTCTGCAATTTTGTCAGATTAACTTATAGCCAACTAGAATAAGGGTATTCCATTAAAAACCATTATATTTGTAAGCACCCAGCTAAATAAACCTTGCTTAAAAAAGGTTCAGATAAATTAGGAGGTGGCTGAATTTAAATGTTATCCCCAATTGAAACATTATCATTGGTCAATTTCTGTGCAATCACTTAAACACTGGCTTGATTCAAAATCTATACTACTGTGGAAGGAAATAGAAGAGAACACTCGGTACCATTAGGCTGAAAGATTTTCTGTTTTCTGGCTTCTCCATTAAACATTGGACATTGAGGTATGGCCCAATACTGCTACAGGCATTTAGAGGAGCCAAGAAGTTTGTCATGTTTGCCACATCAAAATGGCATAAATCACTTCCTATTTGGTGTAATAATAACCTGTTATCTGGAAACACACCCGTCACTCTAAACTCTTGGGCAGACAGGTATATGGGTCTTCAACGACATTAATGTGAACGACTCTTTATTTATCATTAATGATTTGGTTGCTTTAATGTCTTCTTAAGCATTCCTTATTCCTCTACTTTTGACTTAGGTCAGCCTTCAAAACACCACATTGCATGCGGTGCAGATTTGAAAGAACACCATGTAGTCAGTTGGATTCAGGATGCTCCTAAAAGCATAGTCTGTATTCTTTATGCCAAGATCTTTCAGCTACGGTATTTTTGAACGTTTGGTTTTCTTGAGTCTGCACAGTCCACGGACCGCGCTTGCCAGTCCTTGCCCTAGACAGCTGTTTATTATACGTGTCTCATTCTAGTTTGCAATATGAGAACACTGGGAAGCAAGGATCCTTTAGCCAAGCCTCAGTACTCCAATAATCCAATAATGCCCTATTGTGCCCTCCCAGACACCATGTTGAGGCACCTGCAGTCTGTCGACGCTTCCAAAAGCTTCTCGGAGTTCCGACAGGAGGCTAGCATGTTGCACACGCTGCAGCACCCCTGCATCGTGGCCCTGCTGGGCATCAGCATACACCCGCTGTGTTTTGCCCTACAACTGGCACCACTTGGGAGCCTCAACACCGTGCTGGAGGAACGTAGCAAAGGTGAGATGAGCACACACCACAGAGGTACATCCTGGCCACAACAGGCTGCTTTTGCAAGCATGGATTATTAACGTAGTGTGTTTACCTCATGGCACTTACAATACTTTATGATAATTAAGAGATGCTATTAGAGTTCACCCTGTTCACACAGTTAACCACAGGTAGAAGCAATTCTATGGCAATGCATCCAAAGCCAAAATAGATACACCCTAACAGATATAAAGGCTATATTTCACTATTTCTTTCAAATTCTACAAGCAAAAATGACACAATATTGTTGAAAAGTAAAAGGCACCTATATGCTTTTTGGTAGTGGTTGTTTATTACGTAGCATCAGACGATGTCGAGCTGAAGCTTTCAGAAAATTCCTAGAGTCTGACCAGCAAATAAAGATGTAACAGTTTTAGAAATTAGTTACGCGTAATTACTGTAATTTGAACAGGATAGAAATGCACTACTAAATATTAAATTCTTCATATTTCTTTACTGATTACAGTTTGATTATTTTTAATTCATAGACTTCTTTCTGCTTAAGTCTTTATACTTGACCTACTTAACTGCCTTTAAATATCTTTATAGGTTTTGGTGACGGGTGTTATGTGTATTTTTGGTTTTTATAAACTTCTTTTTCTCCTTCGTGTAGATCATTTAATTTAAGACTGCATTGAATAATTTTCGCATTATAAAGAATTTTGTAATACGATTCCAATAATCTCGGTGACTCCAAGAATAAGGTTGCTAGTACGGGTGCTGGAAATCAGGTTCCTCTGCAGGATAGTGGGGCTCACAGCTGGTGAGGAGCTCGGCAACCCAGGAAAGCCTTGATGCGCTACTCTGAATTGAGAGCAACCAGGTGAGGTGGTTCAGACACCTTGTGAGGATGCTCCCAGTCAGCACGTGCTAGAGCTGTTTCATGGGTGTCCCACTGGATGGAAACCCCAGGGCAGACCCAGGACATGCTGAAGAGATGATATCTCACAGTTTGCGCAGGAACATCTGGGGATCTCTGAAGGGGAACTGGAATCTGTGGATCAGAATAGAGAAGTCTGGATTGACTTTCTCAGCTTGTGTTATGTTACTGTCCACAGGCTCCTCGTTCATACCCCTGGGCTATATGCTGACCTTCAAAGCTGCCTATCAGATTGCTGCAGGCTTGGCCTACCTTCACAGGAAGAACATAATCTTCTGTGATCTGAAGTCGGACAACATCCTCGTGTGGTCAGTGCAAGTGGAGGACTCGGTCAACGTCAAGCTATCCGACTATGGCATATCCCGCCAGTCTTTCCATGAGGGAGCTCTGGGTGTGGAGGGAACGCCAGGATACCAGGCTCCTGAAATCCGCCCAGGCATCGTCTATGATGAGAAGGTACACAGTTTTCCATGCCACATGCAGGCTTTTTTTTTTTTTTTTTTTTTTTTTAAGTTTCCCTCAACCTGGTTTGAGGAAAGTATTTTATTTGAGTGTAACAAAAAAGTGTACCTCATGCAAATATGGGATTGCACTCGGCTGAGGTAGAAAAGAAAAAAAAAAAATGTATGCAAATCATTGAATACGTCTTATTCAGGATTCTTAAAATTAATAAAACATTTGACAGAGATATAGCTTTCCACAACACTCAGGGCCCCATAATACTTAAGTGCTTAAATTTGCAATAAATCGTCATTGTCACAGTTTTAATGTAGTCAGTTTAATTTATGTAAGAACAACAGCTTGTCAAGGCCTACAAATGGGATTTCCGCCATGACATTATGAGATCTGTGAGTAGCAATGCAGCAGTAATGATAAAAATGATCAGTAGATAAATATATATATAGTTTTTCCATCTCTGTGCCTTAAGTCATTTTCATGAACTGCTGGATGCATATTGCTGGATACACAGTGGCACCTTGGCATAGCATTGCCATGCCTCAGCTCCAGGGTCTCTGGTTTGCACTTCAGCTGAGGTTACTGTCAGTGTGGCGTTATGTATGTTCCCCCTGGCTCCACGTGGGTTTCCTCCAGGTTCTCCACTGACCTTCCAAAAAACATCAGTCAGTGAACTGGCTACCCTCTTCATGCTGCAATGCGGGTGACTATCTGTATTTCTCAATCAAGGACGTTTCCACAGTAGGACGGGTCCCTCAATGTCAGGTCCATCAGGTCCAACGCATAAATCAACAGTGTAGCGAGTGTGCAGGTGTGCGTCATTGAAAAGGTCCCTCCTTGCATGTGTGCGTAGGATTATGAGTGTTTTCAGAACGCTGAGGATACACACAGGCATTCTTGAAAATTCTCTGAATGAAGGACTCGGTGCTTGGTAGACTTGGAAGGATCCTAGGCATCAGAACAGTCCTTTGGCGGAATTCGATGATGTGGCATTCATTAAGCAGCTGTTAAGGATCCTTCCGTGACCTTGAGAAGCACCCTATATTCCCTTGTGGTTACGACCAACTATAACCACGTGCCAAACTGCCTTAAATCATGGAAGTGATGCTCACTACAAATAGAATGCACGTTCAAAGTGCATGACCTACACTACTGTGGCCATGATTGCAAAAGCTTAAATCAAAAACTATACTCAACAAAACCAATTATTACCGAACGCAATAATGAATTGTATTGTACAGTTGAGTTCGTTACATGATTGTTTGATAAAATCACGGATGCTGAACTTTGCATAGTTTTTTTTTTTATTTGATCGTGCAAAACCACAGTTATGAAGCGCACCTGCCAAGTATACGGAATAGCCCATGCCCACTCATTCTATAAAGACATAGAGTTTTACAGGATGCTTTTGCATTGACTGATTACGTAAAGAGCACAGTTTTTTTTTTTCTCTTAAATTGTCTTTCAAACCTCTCACTGTGAGCATGTAAAGAATTTAGCGGATCTCCTCGTTCGGCACTCCGATGAATACTTTCAGAGAAATAAAAGCTGACCTTGAATCATTTCAAGAGTCACGATTCATCTGAGCCAAAGCTGTACTTTGATAGGAAGCAGTAGCTGAAGATATTTATGTGATGACTTCATTCTCATGATTATTCTTGCCACGTTCTCTGACAAAAAACCACGACCTCACCCATGCAGTCGGTGCCCAAACCTACTGACTGCATCATGGGAAACCTGAGATGGTCTCACTTTTCAGCCTGTAATTTCCAGTGGTGTTCTGTCATTTTTGCCATTAAAGACATCGACATGTGAAAGGACTCTTTCCTAACGGCGCAATATTCTTTTTATAGTAGCACTGTTCACAGAGGGTTGCATTTGATCAAAATGCAAACTGATTAACCCCCTAAAATAAACCTAGGGTATTATTTGCGTAACGGGAGGATTTTAATGGTTTGATCCTTTTTTTATAACGTGATTGAACCTTTTCCCATTTTCCATCCGTACCCCACTGTTCCTGGAACTGAAACACATTTTGGGTTGGTGTCACGATTTTATGAGATATGAGGAACAGACTTCATGAGGGAATGGTCTGTCTTTCTTCATAACGGAGTACATTTAACCAGTATGTTCGGTTTTGTCATTTCAAATTCAAGTTTATATTACGTAAAGATGCTCCTGACTAACATGAGAAAAAGGCTTATCAATTAAATTAAAAAGTAATCCCTCGATATATTTTTGGCACTCTTACCTCCATTCACAGTTGCACAGCAGGCATGCAGTTTCAGGAGGATGTTGGTATAACGGGTTTACCTCGTCCATCTACCAGAGGAGAAAAGCCGCTACTCCCTATTGACTTTTCCACAAAACAGATGTTAATTTCATATGTTTGTTTAGCCCCAATTGGTTCATAAATTTCTCTGTGCTCTGGTGCATACTGCTCTTCTCTGAATCCCACCACCTGCTGCTGGCTGTTGCTAGGAGCTATATTTACCAGCCATTGTAATTAGCTTAAATGGATGCTAGGCAATATTTCCAGAATAAAGAATTTCAAGGTATGTCAGAAACTGAATAAATTCCTCACAATGCGCCACAAAGACTGTTATAGCCAGACTCAACTAGCATCTTTTCGTGTGCTGAGAGCTCACTACAGCTCGTAACTGAAAAACTGAAACGTTAGTCGAGGATTTTCTGGAATTTTGTTTTGTTTTGTATTAAATCTCGGGTTCAAACATGATGCTTCATCACCGATAACATTATTAAGAGGATAAAGACTACTTCTAAATAAAGTCACCCCTCTCAGGGTAACTGAATTACTCATTTATTTTCCATAGTCTTTTCCATTCATGAAGATATTGTGCTTGTTCTAGTTAATTGGACTTCTGGGTAGTTTCACATGATCTCCGTTGTGATCCAAATTCACCATGATCTGGGATTATATATAGAAGAAAGGAAACCAAAGCACACTTTCTTGACATGAAATATAAAAAAAAGTAGCTAAATGTATTCATAAATACATAGCTAAATCCCTGAGCTGATATGAGGAAGAAACCTAAAGAGGAACAAGGCTAAATAGGGAAGCCATTGTCTTGTGGGTGACACTGGATCAGTTCCATAATTGCTGTATTTAGATATGCACTGAGATTTATGAAATGCTTTGAAAATATATGATATATAGGATGTTGCAAGTGAGCATATTGTTTTAAGATGATCATAGACGACAGGTTACAACCACGAGACAGGAAAAGAGCTTAGACCAGTGTTTACACAGTATAATTGAATAGCCAAAAGATCACCAGGACGTCCTGTAATAAATATTTTCAAAATTCATCTATTAATCACTTTTTTTGTTCACAATGTCAAATTGTGCATTAAGCAGGTTGATGGAAACCGACCTAGTGGCTGCTACCTACTCACTACTTTTCACATTATCATTATGTTTCTGTAGCCATTAGTGTGTGCATGCGCAGACATAAGGATATATGTATATTATATTATATTATGTATTCCCCACAAGGATAGGAATATCTGATAGTTTTGACCTTGACATTTGGCTGGTCCCACAGAGAACTGCTTTTGTTTGTTTGTTTGTTTGTTTGTTTATTTATTTAAGCTTTTGTTTAACAGTTTCCTTTCAGGTTTCTGAGGTTTAGGTCAGGATTACATTTACATGCAGACATAGCATTAATTAGCTACATTAACGATTATTTCAGTGGAAGGTCCTCACAAGGATTATAAGACAAACCTGCGTATAGGTGTGTGCGTCTGGGGGGACGTGTGCGCCTGGGGGGACGTGTGCGTGGTATGTTTTATATCTGGTTGGGGAACAAATGTCCACACAAGTATAGGAACATTGGACAATTTGACAGTTTGTTTTTACAAGAACTCTAGCTTTTATTAAAAAAGAAAACAAGGTTTACTTTGTTACTGAGATGAGGGTCAGTGTTGGATTTAGCTTTATCATAGCATTCATTAGCTGCATCAAAAATGAAGAAAATATGTCAATGGAAAGTCCTCACAAGGATAATAAGACAAATGTTAGTGCAGACGTCTGCCTTCATGCCTTGCGATGACTAACCTGAGTAATAGAAGTACTGAATAGAAGACATTTCACAATAACACTTCTGTTATTATTCTTTTTTTTCCCCCCATCAAGCAAAAAACAGAGTAGAAAAGGGTCTCTCCAGGAAGTGAAAGTGTTAATACTTGCTCTGCTTATGCAGCTGTTATTTCGAGGCCTGTGTTCATGAAGGATGCTGATGCTGTGCTCAGCAGAGGCAGCCTCGCGACTTTTAATAAGGCTTTAAATCGTTCTCATCCTGTCGATTCTGTTCAAAACCCATCAAAGAAAATGTAGAAATCCATTTGAGCAGCAGTGTCGATAAACCCTTAGACTTGGGCTCGTTTTAACTTTCAACTTCAGCTCAGATTTCCCAGAGATCTCCCTGAGATTATGTTAAAACGCAGCTTCTGAGGTCAGATCTGTTGCTGTGAGCCAAGTTTGGGTCAAAGAGTAGAGTCATTACCACAACAAAGTTGATTATTTTCCTATAACAGCATGTCCTGACGTGTTCTATTCTTTTTCATTTATCATAGACTGGCAAGTCCTCTGCCAAAAGAGCTTACCTCTGACTGTTACAAAGCGCTGACACTGGAGACTCCTTCCAAAAATTATGCAAGTTTTTAATATGTTTATGTAGAGCCTCTGCTTCATGACTCTATTTGTTATGATAGTGTTGGAACAAGTGCACGAATATAAACCTGTGATTTGCCTTGACGCTGGAACTACTCTCAGAGCTGCTGTCATAAAACATGAAGTAGCACCTCATGACCAATCAGAATGGAGAATTCAGCGGCGTCGTTGTATAATGAGCAGTAATGCATCAGGAAGTCCAAGTAATAAAACTGTAACGGTTGGGGGAAGTAATTTACACCGCTTAACTCCAAACCCTGAAGTCTCGCATGCATCGTCATATTAGAGAAACGTGAAGTGCTGGAATCTTATTCAAGTCACTTGATTCTTGGGAATGAAAAAGCGGATTCCACTTACAGCATGACCGCTCACTAATCCAATCCTGCATAATTAGGAGTTATGGGTTTAATTAGTAGTCAGTTACTTAATTTGGTTTGCTGTATGTGAATGGTTCCCTCTAATCAATCCCTAAATACGTTACTATACGCTGTGATCAGCATGACTAATGTCATACACTATGGATAGCCCTGAGTTTGGATGAATCACAGCGTTCACATGATCCAACAAAACCAATATTACAGCCTGGCTTACAACCACCAATTTCAGAGCTTCAACACTGGATTTATGAATATATCGCCAAGTAGGGCATATGTGCAAGGTCTAGAAATATACTGTAATAGCAGTCTGTCATTAATTTGTTGATATTAAATCAGGAAGCCAGACTGTAGATCATGCTTTGCACCCTTGAATTTCTGTCTGCTTACAGTAAACCTGAATGTACATATGACCAAAAGTATATGGACACCTGACCAATCACATCCATATGTACTTTATGAACATCTCATTATATATTGAACCTCCCCCTTTGTCGTTCTAATAATCTGCACTCTGCTGAGAAGACTTTGCACTAGATTTTGGAGCATGGCTGTGGGGAATTGTCTATTCAGCCACAAGCGCATTAGTGAGGTTGGACACTGATGTCCGGTAACGAGGTCTGGTAGTGTCTTGACGAAGTAACGATTGACATGCATGAAGTTGAAATCTTTAATAAAGTACAGGTACTTCTATGCCTCTCCTAACGAGGAAGTGACTAGATAGTGGTGTTTAATACTGGTATTCTGAAATTCACCGATTAATAGCTCATCCCGAAGTGTTTTTTTAATTTTTTTATTATTATTAAACAATGCCATATCATACATTTTCTCAGTTTATATGACACAGAAATGCAACTTACTACAGGTGTTGTCATAGTTCGGTTGTTTTCCTGAGCTGAAGCCTTGGCTAAGGCCCTGATCTTAGTCCTTCTGCCAGGCCTATAAGTCCATCCTAATGAGGAAGTCGTTATATAGTATTGTTTAACGCTGCTGTTTAAAGTGCTGAATTTCACTTTGTAAGTAGCATTTGTTTGTCTGATCACTGCTAGAACAGCATTTGGGTGTTTAAAGTTATTTTTGCACTAACAATAACTGTTAAATTACAGCAACGTGTAGGTTACAACAAATGCAAGAGGAATCTAATACAAATAACATTTAAAGTTTATCTGGTTGTACCAAAAATGCATCAGCACTGCAGAGCAAATGAACCTTTCTAAAGATGGGGATGGGGATGGGGATTCTGAAACCAACCCAAATTAGTCAATTTATGTGTACCTTGGAAAACGGCATCAGTACTTAAATGGGTCTGGATGTGATTAAGGAATTTAATGCATTTCTCAGATTTTGCTGTAGCCACAGAGGCTACCACACTCAAGCAAAAGGAATGCAGTACACTGCCTTATATGAGATTAGTCCATCGCACTTCCTGCATATCTTAAATACCTTCTGAGTGATGTCAGTCTACGCTACTGTACCTTCAGCACTGTGGGGAAACCACAGCTCTGTTTTCCCCACTTGGCAAGGCTAAAAACTCCCAATGTTCTTTTTTTTTTTTTTTTTTTAAGTGAAGGTTCTGGTTCATTCACAGAGATAACGCTGTAATCCAGATATAACCTGGTTCCATTCTGTCCAGGTTTTGTTGTACAATGGAGGACCAGGAGCCAAATATAAACCTCAGGAATGTTCCAGGAGTGACACCACGCCAGCTCTTTACTCTCTTGTACATATTCTTACATGTCAAGTTCCACAAAGCAATTACTGTATATTTAATGACTTGTATGTGCTAATAGGCTTTCTGTTCCCTCGTGCCTCTCTTCTTTTCCTTTCCACATGGTTTCTTCTCTCTTCCTCTGTCTGTCTCTCAGGTGGACATGTTCTCTTACGGGATGGTCCTGTATGAGCTGTTGTCTGGACGTCGGCCGTCGTTGGGTCATCATCAGCTGCAAATAGCGAAGAAACTCTCCAAGGGCATCCGGCCTGTTCTGGGAATCCCAGAGGAAGTGCAGTTCTGTTGCCTTCAGGCTTTGATGCAGGAATGCTGGGAGACCAAACCAGAGAAGGTGTAATATGGCTTTTTTGAATTTGAGTGCATAAATCTTTTAGTCACTCTAAAAACATTTTAAACTACAGTTCTGCATAAGGTAGTAGATAAATTAATGGCTTTTAGCTTGAGCAGGATTAGTGTGAGTGGGTCTAAAAAGGCATCAAAATATAATTACCAAGGATTTCCCCTCCAAGGCGTGTGCAGCATTGCATCATTGCAATTTTGCTTATAATTGTGTGCCGTATTTTTAGAACAAGTTGCTCTAGAGGACAAAATTCTCCTCCTGAAATTTTTGTTTAAAAAAAGAAAAAAAAAATCTTTATAAATACCACAACGTTTCATTGGCAGTTTTGCATGTGTGCCTCTGAAAGGTCACCTCGCCACCCTCTATTAATATAGTTTCACGTTTTTCCTATTAATTTTGCCCTAGCTCAGATCTCATGTTGTTTTCTAAGCTGAGGCTTTAGCTATAATCTTGATCGAAATTCATCTGTCGCACCTGAAAATATTTATTATTATTCTGTGTTTAATGTTTAATCTGAATCTGAATCTTTCTACCTTACAAGTAGCTTTGGTCCGTCTGATATCTGCAGTTACGGAATAAAACACAGTGCTGCTATGAAGTCCCTCGTCCCAAAGTTTATTATTTTCCTGTAACAGCGGGTCCCCTGTTTAGTTTTGTTCTTCTTATATTATGCTTATACGACACTCCTTACATAAATCTTTAACAAAGGTCTCCTTTCAACTCAGCAAAAATCAACATTTTATTTTTAAAAGAACACATTTTTCCATTAGACTGTCCTCCTTCCTACATATCCCTGCAAATAAGCAGTTGCTGTAGAAATGATACCAGTTTAGAATGAACGCTTTAATATAAACCTGTGATTTGGGTTGCAGCAGAACTACAGTCTGAGCCATGCTGTTACAGGGAATTAATCAACAGCACCTGACCATTCACAATTCAGAGTGCTGTGGTATGATCTATGGGATTCAGTGTTATATTAGCGCCACACTAATTGCTGCGTTTGTTCCTGTAACCGTTGAACAGAACCCCTGTCATATAGAGGACAAAAATTAAGTAGCAACTTTCCAAGCCTAGAAAATATTTCTGCTTCATCGGACGCAAAAAATGAAGCTGAAAGGTCATGTCTGTGGATAGAATGAATATTTGACAAAAAGAATTTTTGTTTACGTGCCTGTTGCAGTCTGATTTGTGTGTGTGTGTGTGTAGCGTCCTCTAGCCATGCCTATCCTGAGACAGATGCAGGAGCCGAGTTTCGCCTGTCTGAGGTACCTGTTGCCCTGCGAGCAACACAGTCAGCTCTTCCTCTCCTCGCTTCAGGGCCACAGCGCCGTCTTCTGGGACGGAGAAAAAGACAACAGGTGTGTGTGGGAGTGTGTGTAGGTGGGCAAGACTTTGGGAAGTAGTTTTCATTTTCAATTCTGCTCTGTGGGTTTATTAGCTGCATGTGTTCAAGTACTGCTGATTCGGATTGTTTAGGTGTTTATGTAATTCAGTAACACAGTAATTTTACCTAGCACCGAGTATTTATTTAGATTCTTCACTGATTTTAATCCCTAATTGAGTCATGGCCCCATTCCCACCCATCAGGCAGCTCTCACGTATTACATGACGGCTACCAACCAGGCAGGGTGAAGGCGATCATGTGCTCGCCTGAGGCATACGGAGCCAGCTGGCCACAGCTTTTCGAACTGCTGCTCATTAAACGTCAGGCGGCGGCGTACCACACTCATAAAAGCACTATCCGTCCACTTCCACATGCCTGGGCTCGGAGATGACATTAGCTGGTGTTGCTGTGATTAATATGTAGTAGGGAATGAGAGTACACTCTTCCTTGGTCTCTGAGAGCATTGTCAATTTTGCGCCATTCCGTAGCCTGACATGGAGCTTTTGTTTCTGTGCTTTTTGCACTGGTTTAGTAAATGTAAAGGTCACTACTGGTCTAAAGTTGGGACATACCTTCTCATAGCTTTTCTTTATTTTTACTAAAGCTATAGTCACATTGCCAGGCTGAAGTGACTCAAATCAGCCTTTTTTTTTTTTTTTTTGCCTTAATATGATCGATCTGATCTTTCTATGGCTGCGTTAACACAAAAAACTGATCTGTTCACTTTCATATGTGGTATTAAATCTGATCTACTGTATATATCCAGTTTGTGGCTAATCATCATGAATGAGAACGGTCAGATCGGAATTAATGTGGCTTTTTGCCTAAAGGCATGTCCTCGTCAGCCAGCACAGTGTTGCGCTGATTTCTGCTACCTGTCGAGATATGTTACTTAGCGGTTGCATGTTAGGCTTAAAGTAAAGATTTTAGGGTTAACATTAAGCTTTAAGTCTTAGGGTCAAGGTTTGGGCTAGGTTACGGGCTACGGCTTTTATTCTCTGCTATTGGTTGCATTTATTCGTACTGTTGTAGCACTTTTCAACAAGGCGGCACAAATTGTCAGAACACCAACAGCGCAGCAAAACAACAATCGAGGAGCGCTACAGCTGACAAACTGCTTGCCGTCCTGTAGAGCACAATGCGATGCGTACGTTAGCTTCTAGCACGTCCGTTTTTCAGTTTTAATACCATGAGTTGTCTTACAGAAGTTTATTATTTTTTTTTTTAGTTGTTGGTGACCAGGACGACTCCTGCGAAAACGTATCAATGTGCACAAGTGGGACATTTTGAAGGACAGAAGTGTTCACATTAAAGTTAGATACAGACGTCTTATGTAAAAGAACCCTGTTTAACATAGGAGGGTGCTGAAGTGGTGCCCCTGGGGTCAGGTGTAGAAAGATGAGCTTCAAATTGAAACAATGGCCCAGGCTAATGAATTTGTGGCTTGTTAAAAAGTGAACTCCATTGTTACAGGCCCTGAGACCCCGTCTGTGTCTCAGGCAACCCTATGAATTTGTCAAAATTAATCATAGTAAAAATGATCGTGGTATATCCATTTACCGATGTTAAATATTTAATTGGGATTTGGTAAATTAAATAGTTCCCTCATTTGTTTCATTGCTGTCTTTAGTGTTAATCACCATGTCAAGTATTGCCTTCCAGAGTAAGCACCCTTCACTTCCTGTGTTCTACACATTCCCTCTCTTTCTCATTAACTCCAGTTACCCGCTTTAAAAACTCACAGTAGTGAAACTAAACACCCCTATTAACCCGAGTTAATGTGAAAATATTGAGATGACCCACACGGCCCTTAGAAATCAGTTCGAGGAGGTATTAATATTCATGAGTATGCAAACGAACTCATTATTATGCATGATGGCCATCCTGTAAGATAAACGGCGTTGGCCTGAAGCTCATCTCAGAAGATAGCTTCCAGGTGAGATGAGCAACAGCTGTTTTGTTGTTGTCTCTCAGCCAGCCACCCAAGGCATCCTGACACACTCTGAATGGCCGGCTTTTATCTCACAGTCCAGGTGTTGGCAATTACATCCACGGCCGTGTCATCATGCCAAATGGAGTGGCCTCGAGATGCGCTGAAAGGTGCCGTAATTCACATTCGGTGCCTGCAAAACGAAAGAAGAAAGACAGCTTTGTCTTTACTCTAGCACAGCACAGCAGCATGTCCCTTACAGAATGCCCTACTATATCCTGTACATGAGAGAGGATCTCAAAGGGGCACAGAGGAGCCATAAATAATAATCATAATGACTCAAGAAGTAAACAGATACAGCCAAATAACTATGTAAGGAAATCTGCGTTTTACAGTTTGCACTTCAGGGCAGTGGTGATAACTCTGATCATACCGATTCAGTATTCTAATATTCACAAATTACAAATTAA
Source organism: Notoglanidium macrostoma (assembly GCA_030068235.1). NCBI lineage: Eukaryota > Metazoa > Chordata > Actinopteri > Siluriformes > Auchenoglanididae > Notoglanidium > Notoglanidium macrostoma. The sequence goes on from JAQQZR010000007.1 coordinate 16,104,927, forward strand.
GACTTGTACACACCAATAAACTAAACAAAGTGAATATTTGATGCGACAACCCTTTGCTTTTTAGAAATGCATCAGTAGACTCGGGTACCGTTGGTGCAGTTTTATGAGAATATTGGCTGGTAAGGTTTACAGTGTCTTGGAGAACCTGCAACGGTTCTTCTAAAGATTCTGACTGTCGCACTTGCTTCTGTTGCTGCAGGTAAAGTCTGGAGCCTTCAGTATGTTTTTCTGTCTACAGAATTATCTAATATGTAACATGTTACTTTCCTTACTGACATAAGTTGGGGTTTTTTGTGTGTGTTTTTGAAAACTAAGGTTTGGAAATCTTTTTTATTTATTTATTTATTTTTTATACTAACCCAATAATACAGAAGTCATAAAATACACACTGGAATGAGCATTTTTAAAAATAGGACGACAGGTTCAACCTTCAGGTTTGTTGGGGCTCAAAGTGTGCACAGAGATACAATACCAGTCATATGTTTCGACACACCTTCTAATTCAATGGCTTTTCTTTATTTGTATTACTTAAGACACTTCGTGTCAGAGTAATGATGGACTGTCGTTTCTCTTTATTTAGTTGAGTGATTCTTGACATAATATGGATTACTACAGTTGTCAAACAAGGCTATTTACTGTATTCCACTACCACCTCGACACGACACCGCTGATGGTCTCAGATACATTAAGAAAGCAAAAAATTCCAGTAACTAACTTTAGGCAAGGCACACCTGTTAGTTGAAAAGCATTCCAGGTGACTACCTCGTATAGCTGGTTAAGATAATGCCAATAGTGTGCAAAGCTGTCATCAAGATAAATGCTACTTTGAAGAATCTAAAATATGAAACTTTATTATTTTTACCACATATGTGTTATTTCATAGTTTTAACGTCTTAGTATTGTTAAAATAGTAAAATAAAAAAAATAAAAATAAAAAAACCCTATGAATGAGTAGGGGTGTCCAAACTATTGACTGGTACTGCAGACAAATAAATGAATCATCTAGCCCACCAGGTAGTAAAACTTGTGCTGCCCAGTCCCGTGCTGCCCAAAACTGGCTAAAATGTTGTAGCTAACATAATACCATATGGCGAGCTAGTGCAATAATATAACAGGGTGTCCAAAAAGTCCCATAATTTTTTTTTCTTCTCCGAAATAGCCTTTAAAATGCAAGAGAAGAACATATTGAAATCATTGTCATGCCTAAGCACAAAGATCATTTAAAGGAAGTGTTATTACACTAATACCCCCAGATGTGTTAAAATGAGTTCCTCATCAGTAGGAGAGATTACTCCATGTGCATGTCATGTAGAGGAAGTTACATTTTGCCTGAAATGTAAATCAGATGCATTGTGACCAGTGGCCATGCCATTTGAATTGGTCTTTGACTAGTCTTCTGAGGTAGTTGTATGGACAACTCCAATGACTTTTACTTAAGTAACAGTTCCTGTGAAATGAAGCAGAAAATTAATCTAATAAAAAACCACCATTTCTGTTTTTAACAAAAGTATTTGGAAAATATTTTGGGAAGTGAATACAAGTGACGAGTCAAAGAAGACAGATTGGTGACCTTTATGGAAGTGATAAAATTACAGAACAGTATGTGACCGCTCAAAGCCTTTCTATTTGAGAGGAGATTTTTGCTTTCACAGGCCTTGCCATACTCATTAGGTTATATGAAGACAAGTTAACTGCAGACATCTCAGTAGCTCTGCTATCATCAAGATAATGTCCATTTTATTAAGAAATTGGATTTTAAATCTCAGCCGCAATAACGAGGAGCTGATTCAGAATGGTCATGGAGTGACTCGTTTGGAGAATTGAGCCGTAAGGAGAGAGCCGCTGAGAGTACAGCATGATTAATGACTTCAGAGCTATAGCTATGAATCAAGATTTCAGAAATGGCTTAATGAATTGCGTAAATCAACAAAGCGTATTTTCATTCCTTTCCCAGTAGAAGCAAATAGCCATGCTTGCTCTGTAACAGTATAATTTACAATAAATGTTCAAACGGAAAGCCAGCAATAAATCAAGTGGTGGCGTTTGCTTTCTTGCCTCCGAGCTTGTTTGTGATTCTGCTGGTCTCGACGTAAACACGCAAGGCAAAGAAAAGCTCTTTCCAGCTGTGAATTGTGCATCTGTAGAAACGTTATTTCGTCCTTCCCATCAAGTGGAGCAGCTGAGCCCGAAGCAGTCCAAGAAGGCAAATATATGTGTGTGTGTGTGTGTGTGTGTGTTAGGAACTACACGGTGGTGAACGCAGCCAAAGGGCAGGTGGAGGTGAAGCGAATGCCGTGCCCAGGATCACGCCTCAGCTGTCAGCTGAAGATGGAGAACACCCTGTGGACCGCCACTGAGGTGGGTTTCTGGGAAATGTAGTTTATCCAGGCTGCCCTTTTCAGCCTACCGCAGCATGTTGTCATGTAAACGCCATGAAGATCTTTAGGATGAGACATGGTTGAGGTACTACAGAAAATTAACTGCATTTTGGTGTATAATTTCCCTGTATTAGAAACAAAAGCGTAATGCCATTATTCTGGATAAGCCGAGGCTTCAGTTTGAATTTTTTATTAGGTCTTACTTATTTTCCTATTCAGAGGTCAATGAGAACTCAAAAACCAGCCAAAAATTAAACATCTGCCCAGTATGTTGCCAAATGTATTGCAGTTTTACAATATTTAAGCATATTAAGTACTTTTTATTGAAGCAGTATTAAGACAAGACAGGTGAACAGGGTAAGTTTAAAACAATATCACCACAATCAAACCGTGTCAAGTGGTTTTTGTTTGTTTGTTTCGTTCTTACTTTCTTTTGGATGAAAAATCTAGTCTTTATTACATTGTGAAATACACAACACTCTTATGCAGGAGAAAAACAATCACATCCAGTGTCTATATTTCAAGTTTTATTGTCATATACAGATAACAATGAAGCATGATTACCCGTAATGAAATTCTTAGACCCGTGTTCCCCCCCAACTTTACATTAACATTAGAAAAGTGGACATACAATACCAGTCAAAAGTTTGGACACGCCTTCTAATTCAATGTTTTTTTCTTTATTTTTATTACTTAAAAGACACTTCATGT
>JAQQZR010000007.1:16108115-16122083 GCA_030068235.1 Notoglanidium macrostoma
GCAGCTGGGTAAGATAATGCCCACAATATCATCAAGCTCAATGGGGGCGACTTTGAAGAATCTAAAATATGAAACATCTTTTGTTTGGTTTTTTACACTTTTTTGTTTACTACATAATTCAGTATACGTGTTGCTTCATAGTTTGAGGTGTTCAGTATTGTTGTACAATGTAGAAAACAAAATAAAACCCATGAAAGAGAAGGTGTGTCCAAACTTTTACCTGGTAGTGTATGTAGTCTATATTATATGCAACTCTATGTAATTCCTTTGCCTGTAATCCTTATTGGCTCTTTTTTAAACCGAACTTGTACAGGAAAAACGCTGGTTTGAACACAGAGCATAAGATAAGATATGAACAAATCTGCAAATGGTTCATGAAACTGTCGCTTGACATTAAAACAAACAATAGTTTATCTGTCATTTAAATTTATTGCTAGCTTTTTGTTAATTTGTAACTTTATTTCACTACCAAGACTGTCAAGAGCAGAAAAGGTTGTTGGAGAATGGGTTCTTTCTTGTTTAATCAAGAAATTGCCATGCACCGTTACAAAGATTACATTTCATGCTGTTTTTCAGTATTAAATCTAATAGAACACCAAGCAGTGTCAACATTTTTGGGAAATGGAGACAGAAATAATTTCATGAGTGAAGAAAGCACACGTTTCTATAGAAACACCTCATTCCAATGCACTGTACAATGGGGAGACCAGGAAGTGTTACACGCTGAGAGTACATTCTCATTTACATTAAAAAGAAAATGGTTGGTGATTGCTTAAAATATGTTTACCTGACATGGATTATTTTATATAAAAAAAAAACATGGACAAGAACGTTCTGCTTAATTAAGATCTTGCTTAGACGCAACAAAATCGCATCGTATTTCATCCATCGTGTATCATGTGGGTTTTTTTTTGTTTTTTTTTTAAATGTTAACATTGAGAGCTGTTGTTTACATGGCTAGCGTTTTACATGGATTTTCAAAATGCCAGTAGCTTGTATTGCACTGGCTCATATGTTCGACCAATTACTGTACATTTACATCTGAACCAATCACCATACATTTATGTCGCTTAACGTTCCTACTGTGCTCAGAGAGTAACTAAAAAAAGTCACTTAAAACAGTGTCTTAAGAACTATAATAGTTCTCAGTTCCTGAAGTGCGAACACACAAAGGGGTATTTATATATATATATATATATATATATAGTTATACAATGAGAATAGCTGGAAGAAGTAATGGCACAAAAAAAGATAAGACATTCTGAGAGTAAAACCAACTGATGTCATATGATTTATGTATGCAAAATGTTTGCATAATGCCGTACTCTTAACCCACAGCAAAAAAAAAAATCAACTTGTGGCACCAGCTCAAAGGTAGTTCCATTCCATGGGAAAACCGCAGAGCTGGCAGTACGAGTCAGCATTGATGATGTGCTGGTGCGAGAGAGTCACTCTAAGTCCCTGTGATCTGGTTCCAGAATGATCAGAACCCTCTCCATATTTTCCAAACGTGGGTGAAAACATACACAAGTCTGGTAACGTGAGGTGTAGCCAGAAGATTGACAAACACAGGAGGATAAACACGAAACATAGAGGTGGACGCTGAGCTTGTAGAACTAGCAAATGCACAAGAGACTTGACTGCGTTTGATAACCACAACTGGTACAAATTGCCACAAGCGGAGACCGGTGCTTCAGCTCTGTGCATAAGAACATCACAAAAACATCATCTGCGCCATATTTGCCCGTTTGCCATGGTGAAACTCATTGGCACTGATTTGAGCGGAATGACATCCGAACTAATCTGCATCCGATTCACACAAAAGTGCAATTGATTAATCAGATCCAGCTGCATGGAAACAAGCTTCCGCCCAGTGGACCCGCATCTGCATGCCAATTCTATTTATAGATAGATTTTCATTCATTGTAGCTGGAAATGTTTGTTTATTTATTTATTTATTTATTATAGAAGTATTTATGAATATAGGTGAGTCAAGTCACAGCTGGCCCTCGGTGCTGAAGAAATAGAGCCAAGTCGAGCAAAAGGTCCAGTACTATTTCGACCGAGGAGGTGCTGAACTGGCATGTCAGGACTGCAGAGAATTAAACAAATCATGAATAATTTTAAAATTATTGGAAAACCAGAGCTTTTTAAATGTCTGGTGAATATTAGTGCTGATATGAAATGATTTCAGTACCTGCTGATGGATCCACGTCCACTTCCTCAGCCCAAAGCAGCACCACGGCAGTTTAAAAATGCACTTTTACACCAACAGGGCTTCTGTGCTTATAAAGATCTGCTTCTCCCTAGTTTACATGATATCACATTACATGATAACATTATTCTATCATTACCTACATTTTAGTTCAAAATGCAATTTCAGCTATTTATGTTATTTCCTAGTTTTGTTATCTATGTCATTATAGATGAAGCCTTGCCTTTGTCATCTGTTGTGCATCCTTCCAACACACTTTCCAATTAAAAAATACTGTTTATTGTCATGCACGCGCCGTTTCTTGAAAACTATTTCTTTTTATTCATCCGTCCTTCGTAACAATATACCTGGCTTTGGTTTACAGACATCTAGGCCACATGGCTGATTCTGTTCTTTGGTAGCTGTTTGTTTGTGCTTTTTTCCTCAGCCAGCTGTCCAGCCATGGTCAATGCAGATAACTAATCTTGATTTTCACGTGATTGTTTTCAGGAGCAGGAGGTCTTTATCTACAGCCTGAAAGAGATGTGTCCCCTGAGTCACCCGCAAAAGCTACTCTCTTGTCCGGCCATGGTCACCTGCCTCACGCTGTTGCCAGCCAGGTCAGAGGTCAGTATCCAAGCTGTTCACACACTCGCCAGACCTTCAGCTGGGCTTCTTTCAGATGTCCAAAGAAAAAAAAGCAATGGTTGTTTGGCAGTTTAGTCTTTATAGACGCCAGCTGTTTTGGACCTTAAGATAATTACAAGGTTGTGACTTCAGCATTCAGCAGACTCTCAACCCAAGTTGCTCATCTCTGCTCCTCAACTGGATTCCATCAGGCGCTTTGGATAAAATTCTCTCCTGTGAATAAATGTACGTAATCGGAATATGTGCTTTAAAAAAAAAAATGAGTGCACTGGTGTACAGTTTAATCCACCTGACCATTTGGATAGTGGCATCTTCAAGACTTGATATTTGCACATTGATTATTATATTTACAGAAGCTAGCCAATGTTGCATTTACTGCTTTCCTGCAACCACATCCTCTGTGCAAATTAGCTGCTAGCCAAACTTCACCCCATACCCCACCCAGGCTTTATGATGAAGGGCCTCTACAGTGCCCAACACAGAGGTTTCTCCACCTTTCTCCTCCTCTTGTTTGAAGTGTCCAGAGTGCAGGTGTTAGTGCTTCAGTTCTCTGAGGCAGATGGTTCTCTCTACAAAACAGCAATGACAAAGCTGCTCTTCATCCCTCTCCAAACACACACTTGTGCACTTTGATGTGGCCTCCACCTATGTTTTTTAAGCACTCAGGGTCAAGAGTGAGCACTGTGTGACTTCAGGCCAGCATTAAAGACTTGAGCTGAAACAGTTTCTTGTTTAAAAAAAAACAAAAAAACCCTTTTCCAGCCAATTTCATTTGGCTTCTAAATGTTAAATATGACAATATTGCCATCAAGTCTTTTCTCCCATGTTAGCAGAGGAAATATTAAATTTTCAGGAAAAGAAAAATTAAACTCACGTACCACACGTGACCCGATCCAGCAAAATGAGTCGCAGTGACCTTTGGCTGTTCCTGACAAGAAAAACCGTTTTAACTCTGAGCTTTGGGTTAATTAGGTGTAAGCATTGCATTAATTAGCTGCATTAATAATTGTGTCAACAGAAGTTCTTCAAAAGGATTGTAAGACAAATGTGTGTGAAATAAACAGAAACGAGGGTCACGGTCACTCGTTTTGCCAGATCGGGTGACACGTTCTAAAGAATGACTGTATTCACGCTAAATATTGTAATTAAAAATATTAGAGAAATTATGCTGGAGGATTTCATACAAATACACTTCATTATTACCATTTCAATTAATGAGGAATAATACAGTCACAGACACAATCACATTCCTGCACACTAATAAATGCAGCATATAAAAGAGAATAAAAATTTTAATAATATAAACTGAGTGATGCAGCCTAGAAGAATTCAACAGTGCTAGCAAATGGTTAGGCCCTGTTTTTGTTTGCTGGATAAAAGGTTTACATGTGTGCAACCTTTATTTATAACTCAGGAATCAGGACATGGTTAAAGACCATTCATGGGTACTGAAAGCAAATGAAGTACAAGAATAGTATGCGAGGTTTGAAAACAGAGATTATTAAATGTAATAATAAAAAAGCAAAACATTAACTGTTACGCTGCTTGTGCAGTCTCTGCCCAAGGTATTCGCTGGCATGGCAGACGGCCTGATTGCGGTGTACACCCTAGTGGATGACTTGCCATTGGAAGGTGAGGCCTACGTTTGCTCTCACACGGTGAACAAGTCCCTGTTGAAGATGGAGGATTTGGACCCACGCCAAAGGCCATACCCTGTAAAGTGCATCGTGCCTGTACGCTCCGGCTCTGAGGTGTGGTACACTAATGGGCCTGGTGTGCTCGTGATTGACAGCTTTACACTGCAACCCATTTGCCGCCTCGACCCTTACCTCCTGCCCTCCTCCGTGGTCTCCATGACATCCGCCTCAAGTTTCCGAGGTGACGAGGCCATCTGGTGTCTTGATGACCACACTAACACACTTCTGATGTACCACGCCAGTAGTTACCAACTGTGCGCCAGTTACAGCTGCGGTGACTTGCACCCATTCCGAGACGTTTTCCCTATAAAGGATCCAGCAGGAGTTAAAGAGGTCACTTTGGATATTGAGGTACAAACAGAGGAAGAGGAACCAATACCACTCGAGCTTAAACCCACCGTCACAGTGACAGTAATCCACAGTGAGGATGCTGGCACACAGATCCTCAACCAGCAGGACTCGGTAGATTACTGTTCCATTAGCTCGTCAGGGTTCAGCTCGGAGCAGCTGGCAGGACTCACCCACATTGAGGGTTCTAGCTCAGGGGCCCTCAGCTCCCTAACCAGCTCCAGCAGCATGCCCTTCTCCACAGACTGTGAGGATGTGGACAGAGCTCAGGACGAGCAGGTCTCGGAGGAGTCTTCACCTCTAGGAAGATCAGATCCAGCACTACAGAGCCGAACTCTTCCCCATCTTCAAGCCCTTAACGTGGTTCCAGTCAACGGCACAATCTGGATTCCCAGGTACAGCAAACTTTCCGAGTTTGGGGTCGGGGATGGTGGGAAGGGAAGGGACGAAATCATTTCTCTGCTAATTGTTTTAAAAATACGGAGTTTGATTGCTAGCCAGTAACTTCAAATAGTATATAAAACATCACAAAAACACAACGCAACCGCCGTCACCCTTGTAAGGATCATCTACGCAAACCACAATTCCATCTCTGCCATTCAACTACACAGTGTTGCCTCTAGGTTTCTTTTAGACCTGTGGGAGTGGGAAACATTGTAAATAATAATTAGCTGCAACGCAAATGTGCCAGATGTTACCCAAATGCTATTTTTCATATGCTCCCCTCGGGCAGGTTGATGTGTAAGAACATATATTTTCACATTCAAACAAAACGCAAAAAAAAACAAGGAAACATAAAAACATGGCTAGAGATCACAAAAAGCACAGTGCATGTACAGCATAACCTCATCGTGCATACCTTAAATACCATAATTAAACATTATCTTATCTATCGCTATGCTCCAAAGTCTCCAACAGGAGTTAAATTGGTTTGAGAGCTGATGTGTAAAGGCCATAGCATATGATTTGCATCATATTAATATTCATCTAAGCATTCAGTGAACTCTTGTGCCCTGTATCTGAGAGGTGGGGTCATCCTGTAAGAGATCACTCCGTTCAGGATAGACATGTTTCAGCATAGAATAAAGATGATCAGCCTGAAAATCATTGTATTGATTTGCATTGATATTTCCATATAAGTGAAACCAAACCACACCAGCAAAAAAGACCCTAACTCATAACAGAGTCATTGGTTTATCCTTTAGTTACACAACTGTCATTTTTGGTAACTGATGAAATGAAACAGTTCTTGGTTACGGCCCAAGAAATACTGATACTTGTATGTGGGCAGGTGTCTCTTGGTCTCACCGCAGACTTTTTTGGGTTAGGCTCCCGCACAGTTACATAGTCCCTCACCGAGGTACATAGTTTAGGAACTTTCTTGAGTCAATTGTGAATCGTTGCACAATAGGCTTCGTTTGTGTACATAGTTAATTACTGAGCAGGGATGAATAGAAATTGTTGTTTTGGCACTGGCCCTGGGATACTGAGGGCTTTCCACTGGTTGCGCAAACCAACTTTATTAGGCCTGTGTTCGGTCACATGAGAAGTAATACGATATTCCTGGAAAAGAAAACAATTTAACGAGATAACACTCCTGGAACTTTTCTGTACCTAAAGATTAATTAATCACATTCTATATGTGGATTGTATGGTGCTGAGGAATGACTGTTGTATTATGGGCATATTTATTGAATGTTACAGGTGTGGAGGGGACATAATGGTGATCGAGGTGCAGGACCAGTCCGGGCTGCTCAGAGGCCGTGTGATTGCCGTGCTGACTGTCCCAGGAGTACAACAGTATGGGTGAGTGCCAACGCTGCGCCGTATACAGCCTCATAATCCTCCCTAAAATTTCTCCCTAGACGTTTACCTCATCTGATCTTAATACTTGTTTGATTGCGAGCGTGTGTCAAACTCTATCTAAGAATCTTAAACCTGTCTTATATAAAAGTGCTGTAAATGTACTATTTAATCACATTTACCACAGCTTGGAGGGCTGCCCAGTAATCCATGCAGCCCCCATGAGCTAAGCACCTGGGCCTCGTATGTGAGGATGGGAATGTTTGCATTATTCTTTAATTTTAATTCATGCCTAATATAGTAAAAAAAAAAAAAGAAATGTCTAGCCTTAGAGGCTGTAAGGTTATAAGAAGGTGTGTAAGTAAGCATGTGCTAAGGAACAAAAAAAAACTATTAGTATTAATGCCTTGGTCGGTACATGGTTATTTTCCCTAGGATCTCCTTTTTGTTTAAGAACTGAAGCACATCTGAGTTGCCTTAGGTTTGCTTACTGGCTGGTAAAAAGTACTTTGGGGTTAGATATTTGCTTCTCCTTGCAATGGAGTTATGAGGCTGATGTTATAGCAGACGACATTCACAGCAGAAGTGTGTGGTTTTCATGTGGCTCAGTGATACCATTTATAGCAGAATTAGTCGGTGTTTAAAAAAATAAATAAAAAAAATAGGTCCCATTGACACGCACATTATAATTCTGATCACTCCAAATGCGCATTTCTACCTTAAACCTTGGAGTCTGATCCTTGTGCAGAGTCCAAACTATGTGCTGAGGAAGAACATGATTGTGACAGTGTTGTTGCAAGATGGCTGCTACAATTGTTTATAGCACTGTGATGTACATTTGTTCATCTTTATACATAACAGCATCATATTTGTCAGAAAGCACATACTGTAAATCTGTCTGAACTCCGTGTGGTTTGAGGGGAGTGTGATGATTTAGGCATGCAGTTTACATAATGCTAAACAGGTAATTACTAGGGGTTTGGTGACTATTAATCCATTTCTGATAGGTAAATCACAAAGTGATTGAGGATATCACTATTTTTAAGGCTATAAGTGCATCAATCCAGACTTCAATTAATTAGCCATATCGCCACTCTAGACTTGCAGAGTTGGATTGGATAGTGATGTGTAACCCAAGGCACTCTTATCTTATTGTTTGACTAGTCTATGGCACCCCTAATAATTACAGGTAATGAAAATACTACTTGGGAGAGAAAACTGAGTTTGCAGTTCCATTGCAAACTAAAGAAGCAAACCTCTTTGAGCTAATTAACTATACTTGGGGTAAGTGAATGATTATGTACATTTACTGTTTGGAAGTGTCCTTTCCAAAAAAAATAAAAAGACCAAATAAATAGAAACAGGCTGTCCATAAAAACGCCACAGTTATGGAGTATGATCACATAAAATAGCCCCAAAAGTGCTCAAAGAGTATAAAGAGCCAAACAGGAAGCAACTAAGCAGCCTGGCGATGCAGTAGGCGTCCCTAATCATGGTTTAATATGTGAAACCTCGTTATACACCAATAAGCTCATAGTCCTGACAAGCAAAAAAAAAAACAAAAAGAGCACAAAAGAATGTGAATATTAATTTGGCAACTCGGCTTCAATAAAGCATTCAGATATTCATCATGCCCTTATGGCTCAAAGGACTGTTTTAATTATACTGTTGCTCTAATAGCTTCAGCAGTTGTTCAGAGAGAGAGAGAAGATGGACATTTCTTATTGGAGCACGGGCTTAAAGGCCACACACAACCACATACACAGAGGGGTCTCAGTCGACACGTGTCCCCAGGTCAGAACAGGAGATTTGTCCAGCAAAAAAAGTCAGACTGAAGGACATCCACATGCTCAGTATAACTACACAAATTTTAGAGACGCCATTCTCAACATATACACGTTTAGGGCAGAGTAATGACATTTTTACTGGTCCCTTAAGTCATAAACACTCTCTCACTGCAGATGATATCTTCAGACTCCAGAAATGTCAGGATTTGTAATTTTTCAAATGCAAAGTTATTTCCCATATCCATTATAGCGTTCAAGTTTTAAACAGAAATGTTTCATTCAGCGAATATATGTGTTGCAGACACATGATTTTTATGGCTCGTCTAGTCAGTCAGCCTGTCTCTCCACACCGAAACTGCTCTGGATCCAGATGGAACTCATTGGTGAACTGATGAGAGCTTGTACTTGTCTAGACGACAATACTCTCACCTCTGCCCTGTCCAATTGGAGTCCAGCCAGGAGCAGATTCTAGCCAGCTGTCCCACCAAGCTTGGACAATTCTCGAAGCTAAACACCTCCCAATGCTCAAGCTCTGAAAACATCATACGGCGTCTGACTCAGAGTTCTAAGTCTTCCTTCACAATGACCACAAATGTTCCCAGTCAGGTGAACTGTCTGTTGCCTTTACCGTACCTTTTCCAAGGGGGAAAAAAAAAAAACCACTTTCTCCATGGGATTCTGTGTTTAAATCTTGGCTCTAAAAGAGTTACCCTGTGTTCCCTTATGCTAGTCAGCATAAAATTCACCTGACTAGTTTGTTGTTTGGGTGGCTCCTAAACAAGCAGCCTAAACAACTTGGTAAGCTTTCCTGCAATGCACCGTCTCAGCATGAACTCTGTGGTTTTGCACTCAAACCATTGCACCTATGACACCGAGTTTGTGGCTCCTTTCCTTTCCCATTTGGTTTACCTTGGATGGGTGCTAGCTTGTTTGCCATCACTAGCTAGATGTATTAAAAAAACAAGGATTTTTTTCCCCCCTTATTGAGGGCATCTGTCCTCTGTTGCTGAATTATACCATACAGAAAGTCAAATACACTCAGAAAAAGGGTACTAAACTGTACCTTACCTTGTTTCTGGTGTGGTACCCTTAAGCTACAGCTTTTGTGCTTTTAGTATGTGTCTTTTAACTTGGAAGGTCCATGTAGTGCACTTTTAAAACCATGTCTTCATGGACCTCACTTTGTGCATAGGGCACTGTCATGCAGGAACAGGTTTGGGCTAGGTCCCTTAGTTCTAATATAGAGAAATCTTAAAAGCACACAGACATTCTAGACCATTCTAATGTACTACCACCCTTGTGGCAACAGTTTAGGGACGGCCCACATATGGCTTAGAAGGTCAGGAGTTGGCCTTATAGTGTATCTTAAACCTTTTTTTAAAAAGTACACCATGTCCAGGTTTCCAGGAGGAAAAAATATGTATTAAGATTTAAAAAAAAAAATGTACCCTTGTATTGTAACATTCAGGAACAGTTCAACAGATTTTTTTCTAAAAATGTAAAGTAGCATTGAAATGACATTATGTAACAGATATCAAGGACTATGAAGCATGAAGGACATTTATTGCTTGTTCGTGAGTGCATGGCTTTTAGCCTGTATGAATGGCCGTTGGATGAATGGTACCGATTCTGACTGAAAAGAACAACTTACCATATTTTATTATAGAGATGCATTTCAAAATGTCAGCAGTGATGACTTGCCAAAATTAGAGAGAAAAGTTCAAAATTAGACAATGACCAGGCAACATTTTTCCCAGTTGTCCCATAACATGACTGTTAATCTGCAACTAGCACCATACAACATAATTTCCCATGCGTTCTTCCTTGGCTACTAGTCATAGTAGTTCAGAACATCATGGTCAACAGATACCTGATTGTCTTCCAAGTACAGTAGCAAAACATAAGTATGGATGCCTCTTGCATCCCTTAAGGCTCTGAATGAACCAAGTGCAAGGTCTGTGGTAGTAACTGCATGCGGTTCAAGCACGTAGCTCACCTCACATCTTGCAAAATAGTGAATAGGAGTTATAGTATTCCACCAGATCAAGTGCTGAAAGGATACAAGGCAGGCACATCAAGGTGCTTTTCCATGGATATGTTGGTGGTGGAATCCGTGATTCATTTAAAAATAAATAAATAAATAAATATAAATAAATCTCTCACACACACACACAAAAAAAATGTCAACTCTCCAATTTTACAGTTGGCAAAGCTATAGTTGATTAATTCTGTGCTAGTGCTACTGCTTAATCCCAAACAGCGTTGGTAAATATTCAGGGACATTTGGAGATCAGTTAAATAAAAACAAAAACCCATCAGGACAAGAAACGACACGTGAGCATGTGATCTGCCACATTTGTCAGTAAAGTTGTTTTACACAACACCCACATGTGATTATGTAATAGTTCACCTTTCTCACAAACTTTAAAACATTTGCTGGAGAACCAAACTTGAATTAGTGCCAAGGCAATGTCAGCGGTTAAAGCTTAATCAGTATAATTTATGACTTCACTGTAGAATTTCATTAAAGATCGGCACACTTTGATGTACTTTCTCAAATATGAGTTATAAGAGGGGATGGACAGTGGGACATGCCTCTACTGCTGGATTCCTCTGAATCATTAAAGTGATTGCTCAACCACACACACACACACACACTCTCGGTGCACTTGTAATACACATCATTTTAAGATGTTTGATATCTGTCAGCACATCATGCCTTCTTTATGAACGTGATTAAGCGGACATGTTGTGCCCAAGGCTAAGTTCAGGTCAATCAGTGAAGAACCAAGCCAGCAGCAAAGAGCTTAATCCTACATTATACAGTCCATTGAATAGCCCATATTAAGTAGCAATGGCTCCCTAAAGGCCTGACTGATGAGATTCACCACATGGGAACACATTATTTCTCAACCCACAGGAAAACCTATTTTAGATTGTGATTTTTATTTTTTTTTATCTACAGAAAAATAAAACATACTTTAATGTATTAATTAAACATGACTTGGGGGAAGATGGAATATCAGCTTAAGCATTTAAATACAAGAAGTTGAGGAGGAAAATGGTACAAGCATAATTCTTATTCTGCACTGATACTGGAATATTCAGCAAAGGCTTGCAAAATCACTGGCATGCATAAATGAGCTGGTTAAACCCGTCACATGGTAAAATTCCTATTATATTAACGCTGAAATTTATCGAAAGATGCACTATATTCAATTTGAAAACTACAGGCTTTCCTGAACTAAATGTTTTTTGGCTGTTCATTATTGAGTTTTTCCTTTTTGCTTGTAAACGGCAGTAAAATTACAGCATTTGGAACATCTCGATAAAAGAAGTAATTTCTTTTGCATTTCATGTGGTCATTCATTCAGACGCCTTTTAGATTTTTATCCTGATCAGGTTCACAGTGCATCTAAGGCCTATCCCAGGAACACTGGGAATAAGCTGGGAGAATTCACTCTAAATGGGGGTGCCATTCACAACTCAATGACACCTAGGAGCACACCAAATTTAGTGGTCAGTCTGCCATGTTTTCGGGAGGTGGGAGGACACTGGAGAACACAAGTACAAGCAAGGGAGAACATGCAAATCTCATCACAGACAGTAACCCAAGTTCCAGATCAAATCCGGAAATAACGGCATTGCATTAGACTTACATTTGCTACTACAGTACTCTAAAGTGCATTCAATGGGAGATCAATATTGGCTAAAATGTGTATGAATTCAGTGGACCATAAATACATCTGTAATTTTATTACGTTTAAGAAACATGAACAAAGATGACCAAAAATGTATATAGTATAGCTGGCCTGTTCTAACCTACACCTCAGTGACCGCTAAACATGCTTGGATTTTAAGGACACACCCCGAAAGTCAGCAAATGCTCACAAAGGAATCATTTTTGCTTCACTGCAATGTGAATGTACCATAAATTGGAGTGTTGAAAAACAGTTACTTCTCAGTGGTCATTATTGAAGGTGGACACGTTGCGGCTGAGATAGGCAATGGTGTGAAACTATGGCAACAGCCACAACACATCAAGTACAAATCATGTTAGTGATGCATTTAATAATAGTAAAGTGTATGCAGCAGTGGGGAAAGTCTAGAGGAAAATCCAATTTCACCCAACTGGGGGAAACTGTAGTCTACATTAACAGATTCAGATGGCTTGATCACAGTGCAGGAAGTTGGGCATAGTCATGATCACTTACAAATGGACTGCAGCCCGAAACTCATAAAGCCAGTATAGAAGCAGAACTTCATAGCAGCCTACTCACACTGCCCTTTGTTACAGGACCAAGCAGTCTAAAAGCCCTCATTTGCCCACCTGGATGTAA
This sequence comes from Notoglanidium macrostoma, assembly GCA_030068235.1. Taxonomy (NCBI): domain Eukaryota; kingdom Metazoa; phylum Chordata; class Actinopteri; order Siluriformes; family Auchenoglanididae; genus Notoglanidium; species Notoglanidium macrostoma. Next base: position 16,120,933 of record JAQQZR010000007.1, read on the forward strand.
TAGTACGATGCTTAAGAGGCCCTGAATCACGTGTGACCGATTATGGTTCGGCGCTAACTCCACAGGAGGGATGATCTCCAAGAGCGGGGCAGTTGGCCTCAGCCTTTCACTAGATTCCCAGAAAAGAGTGTCTTGTATTTCTAGGAAGAATCCTCAATATTTATTTCAAGCATTTTCATGAACATTTGCACACATCTCCTCATTGCTCTCTCTCTCCCCTGCTGTCTGTCCCTCTCCCCCTTTTCTCAGGGCCCTAGTGGAAGCTGCGCTGGTTGCAAAGGACACTGTTGTATGCGGCTTTCGTAATGAAAACATGGCCTGGTGCCTGGCTGTCTGGAGGGGCTGGGGAGGCCGCGAGCTCGAGCTCTTCTACCAGTCTTATGAGGAGCTTGGCCGTTTAGAGACCAACATGAGGAAAAGAAGGTAGCTGTGTGTGAGCGTGTGTGTGCGTTGCAGAGCAGAATCACAGCACTGTGTGGTTAAAGGTGACTTCAGGGAATACACACATATGTAAAGGTAAAAGGACTCAACTATGGGGAATGAGTGGACCTGCGCACTAGATACTCCACACGTACACAAGCCTCGGATTGAGGGGATATACTGGAGAGACGGATTCAGAGGCCGAGATATGCAAACAGACACACCATACTCAGTTGCCATATGAGCTTACACATATACACACTGTCTATACATTTTGGACTGTATCTCCAAACACACACACCATTATATTGGCTGAATCAAAGGCATGAATGAGGAGAACTGACATCAGTGCTATATTCATGAGGGGTAGGTTACATCAACTCAGCAAAGGCCAGTACTGGGAGTGTGTGTGTGTGTGTGTGTAGCTCAGCAAATTAATCAGCAAACTAAGAAACTTGAAACCAGAGCACTCAGACTTCCTGTAACAACAGCTCAGCTGTATTGGAGGTGTTTCTGACTTGGGGCCAAGTCAGTATTTGTATTTCAAATTATGACCAGCAATAAGGAGTCCTGTATAAGTCTCGTCTTTCCCCGAGCTACTTCTTTATACATTGAAGTCAATCTGGTGGCCAACAGCTAGCCAGTAGTAATTGACTATGGATTGAATCAGAACTGTAAGGGAGTTCACAGGTTTTAGAATGATTTGGTGGAAAATCAACTTTGCAGGGTTT
>JAQQZR010000007.1:16127858-16172113 GCA_030068235.1 Notoglanidium macrostoma
CCCCCCCCCCCCCCCCCCCCCCCCCCCCCCCCCCCCCCCCCCCCCCCCCCCCCCCCCCCCCCCCCCCCCCCCCCACTGTTTACGTGGCGTATCTGCCATATAAGCCCATGTAGAAGTTGTTACTATAGAAACGACATTTGTTTTTCTTCATGAATATATACACATTTATAAATCTGTGATTTACGTTACAGCCAGAAATTCGGTCAGAGCTGCTGGTATCGACAATGAATCAGAATCCTCTGACCAATCGGAAGCCAGCCACGTTGTGGTACGAATCTACATAGTGTATTGCTTTGTAACACTGCCTCATGATTTTCCATAACTGAAGCATTTTATTATTCAAGCCACATTGACTGGAGAAGTTTATTCACCATTCTTCCAAATCTGAAGAGTGCAAATTGTGGCTAACCTCAAGCCTATGAAAAGAGACGGAAGGTTTTGTGAGAATGAGGAGTGTCGGACTTTAAAACAGCCCCTTTTCTTCCTTGCTGGTTAGCACTGCCTGCTAACAGGCTACTGGCAAGCTTCCCTTGTTGGCAGGCGTTTAAGCAAGTGCAAGCCCTGTGAAATCATTTAATTAGGGCTCTGGGCCAGAATCCCCTGGTCAATTCGCTCCATGCAACAGGTTTTTACATGGTCTCGTGCTGACCACCATTACTGAATTCGATTAGATATTATAGACGGCAGCGTCTGGAAGATTTGAGGTAAATCTGAGATGTTAAAGGAATGAAAACCGAAAACTATACACGCCAAATTCTGAAGCAAAATTTTGACCAATGAGCCAAAAGACAGTGTTTGAAGTTAGCTTTAGTTTTGGCTTGAGCTACGAGGCTCATTTAGGTAACAACAGTTACCGGATTACAGTTAAGCATCACATACCCTGAAGCTGATTTTCAACCGTTATTAACCGCTGTAAGGCATTATTGATCAGTTGTATTTATCCCAAATAGGGGGGCAAATGGGAGAGAATAGCACCAGGGGTTTGACATATAATGTCCATATCAGTCCCAATAATCTTAGCAAAGTGCTGGTGCCGCTCTCAAACCGGTTTTCCAGGCCAAGACACGGTTCGTAGGCTGTCAAAATGTGAAGAACAGGTTTGAGATTAGGCGCTCCAAACTGGCATGGTGGGAAAGGTGTGACAGAGTACCAAATTAAAATTTTGTTTTGCAAAGACAAGTGCTTGTTTAGTTTACTTGTCTGCTGAGCAACTGTGATTTAAAATAAATAAATAAATACATAAAAAATAAAAAAATGCTGAAACGTGCTTGCCTCAAGCCACCTTGTTGATAACATGGTTAAATAAAATACAAAGACGACATTTAACAAACTTTTTTTTCCATTTATTAATATATATCCTTTTCCCAGTTGGATAGGGGCTAACCGAACAGAAGTACAAAATAAGCCCCAGACAGATGGTGTGTCTAATATTGAGGAAGAGCAGTCCATGAGTCCCAAAGGTGAGATGGTTGGGAAAACCACCCCCCTACACCCACACATGGCTCCACCATGGAGGAATGATCGATCAAGGTCCTGCAGATTGCTTTACAACATGAACGGGCTAACAAGGGGGGGAAAAAAAAAAAAAAAAAAAAAGAACGCTGTGCAGATTTGGTAATACATTTAAAAAAAACAAAAAAAACAAAACAAAACTGTGACTATTTCTACATGACAAGGTAATAAGTTGTTGGAACATTGTAAATAATCTGACTGTCAGAACCTTATTCTTAATGTTCATGACTGTGCTACTGCCTGCATTCATACACACACACACACACACACACACACACCTCCCAACCCACAAACACACAAATACCTACAGCAACTGTGCAAAAAATCTTTGGTAACCAAATTAATTGAGTAACAGAAAAACAAATGAACAACTCGATGATCGAGACGGATCGATCTAATATACACAACGGCAGTCTGAAAGCGCTACACAAAACTGCAAATTCAATAAATTAGACAGCGGGAATGAGTTGGAAAGTCAAAACCTAGATCCAGCAGTTCTGTTCACATAAGTCAAAAGAAGAAAAAAAAAAAAACCACCCTAAAAAAAACAAAAACAAAAACCAAACAGTGTCATTACAAAAAAAATCTAAATAGGGATCAACAGAAATGCGGACATGGTTTATGGCCCTTAGTTGCAATAATTTAGTTATTTTGTCAGCTTTTTCAACAGTTTGTGAGGCTTCTTGTAAACATTCACAAATAATACATTAAATTGTTCCTCAACACCACGTTCGCACATCCGAACTCGGACCCTCATCTAAGCGAGTCGCTCCTCACACACACACAAACGCACACTGTGATTGACGCGCACATCACTGAGGTACACAGTATACATAGCGTCCTCACATGAGGTGCCATAAATACAATGCTGCTTTTTTTTTTTTTTTTGGGTTTGTGAAAGAAAAAAAAAAAAAACGCACTTTGATGTTCCAACACTTGAGGGTCCATTTTATAACCAATTTCTGGCACTGGCAAGGTCTTTGCGCTTGGCTGTTGTGTATACTTTATAAAAGGTGTTATTTCAAAATATAGCCACAGAAGTCTTTTTTTTTTTTTTTTTTATGAAAAAATAAATTAGGTAGCTGAAAACACCATAAAGAGGAAGACGGGCAGTTAGAGGTCCTTGCTTGCAGGGCCTATGCTGTCCTCATTGAGCCATTGTTCGAACTAGAGATCCTTTGGAAGCCATGGTCGTTCTTCTCCAGCCACAGCTCAGCCAGCTGCTGTGTTGAACCATGGGACGAGGCTTTGGAACCCAGGCACATCTTGTACTGTTTGGGATCTAAGTTGGGGTCACATATGACAGGATGATGTACGTGCACTATGCCAGTGTCTGTGCTCCTGAACAGTTTAATCCCTGACTGGACAAATTTGTTAAAAAGGTCCACATCTTCCATTCCCCACCCTTGGATGGAGACGTCAAAGCCACCTGCTTTAACCAGGTCACCTTTGTACACGCAGACGATGCCGAAGCCAAAGTGTCTCCACAAGCCTGTTTTGGACGTGAACACATAGTGGTTGTTGCTTGGTACTTTTCCCGCGTAGACGACCTTCGGGTCATACTGGCTAAAGATGATGGGAAAGTAGGTCTGTTCTCCTAATACGGTGTTTGCACGGCAGCGCTTGAGGAAATCGGCCGTAAACAGTAAGTCCACATCACAGTAGAAGAGCAAGGAGTCATTGCTGAAATGGGCGGAGCCGACCTCCAGGGCCAGGGCACGGGAGAAGGGGCCGGACACGGGCTCGAACTCCATGTCTGCTTTGGGATATTTCAAACGATACTCTCGCATCAGCTCAATCTGCTTTACACGCTCAGTGTTGTTGTCAGTGTTAAAGAGAAGAATCAGCAGTCTGACGTTCTGGTTTGGAATGAGGCAAGTCTTCTCAAAGTTGGCCATAAAACGTACAAATATGTCGTAGCGTCCCGCCAGCGGCACGAGGATGTTGACCTTCTTCTCTTTGGGTTCTTGCTGGTCTGTGCCTGAGCCGCTAAGCTTGAAAGGCACAAACTTCTTAAGGGAGCTGGAGAGGAAAGACAGCGAGTCCGATCCCTGGTTGATCCTCGCAGCCAGTGCTTGAGCATCCATCTCATCCTCCTCCAGAAAGTGGATCTTACTGAAGGTCTGCTGAAGATAAGCATGTCTCCTGACCGGTACCGTCATGGTCTTCCCTTTGTGCTTTTTGTAAAGTAGCAACAGGTCAAGCACATATTCAGCTCCGTACATGGGGTTAACCCTCCGGTAGCCATACTGAATCTCTTTGAAGTCGATGACTCTCCCTCTCGTCTTTGCATTAGCGTTAATCATTTCCATAACCTGCATGATGATGTCATCCAGTGCCATTTTTTGGGAGGAGTCCATGCCACGACGTGGGGGCTGCCCGTCCAAGGCAGAGAAAATGTACTTCCCGGTGAGGAACTCCCACTCGAGCACTTCCTCCCGCTGGCGTGGGTGAAACCGCATGAACGAGGGAGGCATACCAAGCTGCGAATCCTCCTTATGCACCTCCATGTTGCCATACCGACTCATCTGTACAATCTCACGGTGAAGCTGAATGGTACGATGGCGAAGCTCGGCAATTTTGCGGCTCAGCATGTAGCTGTGCAGCCGGTACTGATAAGGCGGGTTCTTGTTGGGATGGAGCGTGATGGCTCTGTGGATCTTACTGTTGTGCAAGTCTCGGATGTAGCCCTTCTTATTCGGCTCATAATTCTCATAAAACAGCTGCTGCATCTGCGAACGAAAATCAAAGATATAATGAGTTCAGCAGAATTTAAATAATAAAGTTTTTTTTTTTTTTTTTTTTTTAAAGACACCAAAAATGTCAATATTAATCACACTACCATTGAAGTCCTGTTAATTTATCTATTACATATAGTGCAATGGAAGCAAAAGTGTTCGCTACTGAATATGACGTTAGTAGTGAAAGACAGCTGGAGAGCAGTGAACGACGGCAAAAAAAAAAAAAAGTGGAATAACAAATGTCATTAGGAAAATCAATCGCGTCTTCCCCCTGGACCGAACCATTGATCAGTTTTTCTTAAAGAAAGTTGCAGTGCAATCTGTAAAAGAAAGTGAAAATTGGACTCCAGCAGTGCTACCAACTCCACTGCATACCGACTACGCTAGAAAGGGATAGCGCTTTAAGCTAAACGGCACCAGTACACTAGGTCAAAGGCCTCCAGTGGCAGGTAACGGCAATCTGGCTCGTCCTACCGTTCGCCCAGTCAATAGGAAGGCCTTTAATTAACCGACCTCTGGTTGCTTCCTTAATTACCGGGACATAGCTCATTATAACAATTCTCTCATGGACTGTGACTTGGTCACTTTGTGCTAATGGATGTTGAGTGCCACTCTGCTGTTCGCTCGCACGCTTTACTCAAAATGCGCAGTCAGATGTGCAAGTAAAAGTCAGCCAGGCGGCTGGAAAGGATTCTGACAAGGCACAACACTCAAGACTCAACTGACAAGCAAGCAAGCTTTTCAGGGAAAATTCAGCATCTCTCTTATCAAGCTGTAAAAAGTGCGTCGATACATTCGAACTCATCAACTCGAAGAAATGTGAGGGTCGGTCTGCCTAAACAGAGCTTCAACAGCCCAGTATGCATATATAATTAGTGGTGAACAAATACGACTAAGGAGACCGAGTAACCTTCCATTATTGTGCATTAAAAAAAAGCTCTGATACAATACGATACAATGTGACATGAGCCTGCCCAAATAAACAGATGGAACAGAAGGACGGCTCTAGACCAAGGTCACGGCGCTCTGCGAAAACATCAAGGGGGAGAATACAGCGTCGCCTTACAATACAAGCAACCCAATGAAACATCTTACATACGAAAACAGCACGAGGCTTTCTCGGTTAGCAGCACATCGAAGCCAAAGCTGCAACAAATGCTGGCTAGGCGACAAAAACGGTTAACAATACTGGGTAAGAGAAAATAACGGCTCTTAGCGAGTATGCTGTTCTTGTTGATTAGCCAGTATCGGATCCAGGACAACAAAGGCGTCGGATACAGATCAACTAGTTAACGTTATAAAGAACAAGTCTGAGAGGAGAAAGCCAGAGAAACACAGAGCTAAATACAAGATTCTGTGACATCCACGATTGCGTAATACTACCTAGGTTACTTATCTCGGCATCAGTAGCAAAAAACACAAACCTGTATTTGTAACCAGTCTAAAAAAATGGTCTCAGTGCATCCCCTCATAATACATGTACATCTTCTGACTACATAGCATCGTGTGTGTGATTAAATAATAACCGCTTTAACTATGCACCCACGTGTAATAGTAATGGTATTTCCTTGCTTGAATTGGCCTGTATCCTTACAGATACTTAGAATCTTAACGTCAACAGGACTACTTTTCATGAAGATGTTTAACCAGTCACCATTAGACAGCAGATGTCTCCCTGCAATGAAGGACACTACTATAAGGAAGGCTGTAAAGTTGCTTATGACTGAACGAGAGAACGAATCCGCAGGCATCGCAACATCCGCAGCCTCAAATGTCCCGGTGCCTAAAAAAAATGCATTACTGCTAGACAAAAGCATTTAATTGCTACACACGAAGATGTGAAAGAGACTAGAAGAAAAAGGGTTACGTTGGACTTTTAGGCCACGTTGGAGGCTTTCGGTTATTGACGGAGGCCAAAGAAAGACACCGAGGTATCCGTGACATTTTCAAAAATAGATTTAATCTTTAATCCGAGTACGAGGTAATTTACTGCGCATACCTGTACACTTATATACACCAACCAGATAAAGCGGTTTATAAATGAAAGGTCATTTCACTTTCGCTTCCTCTTTTATGCTCTCTGTTCACGTCAGGCTTTTGCAGCAGGACGCAATTCAATGAGCTGCCATCTTCTGAACAGGACATTTACACCAATCAAGAACAAATTAAATTCTTCTCGCTGATGTTCTTCGGCCTGATTATGGCCTAATCCAAACACGGACTAAAATACTACAGAAGTTAGTTCAAATAAGGGGATGTGGTCCAGCTGACGAGGCCCGGGTTCGGTCAGGGCGCAAGCAGCTCAGGTTCTGCTCCATTATCCTCATACATGAGCAGAAAACAATCGGACTATAAATAAAAATTTGCCAGTTGAATAAATTGGTATGGCAAACACGGGGAACGGAATTCCTTTGCAGTAGCTGTAATAGATTTGCTGTAGTAGTTCATTTCATTTACTTCCAAATTCATCTAGATAAACATTAATAATGCACTAATATAGTCAATACCAGCAATCTTTACTAAAAGGAACATTTGTACTACACTTGCACCCCACACACACACCGTTAAATAGTTTCCTTAATTCCTCCAACTCAAAGTGTATTCTCAAAGTATTGCATTTCTGATACACTCGCTGGTCACTTTATTAGGAACGCATGTCCACCTGCTCATCCACACGGTTATCCATTCACATGGCAGCAGTGCAATGCGTAAAAGCATGCAGATACAAATCAAAAGCTTAAGTTCATGTTCACATAAAGCATCACATTGAGGGGGAACATGTGATCTCGGTGACTTTGACCTCGGCATGGATGTTGGTGCCAAATGGGTTGGATTGAGTGTTTCAGAAACTGGCGATCTCGTGGGATTTTCATACGCAACGGTCTCTAGTGTTTACTCAGAATGTGTGATGAACAAAAACCATCCCGAGAGCAGCAATTTTGTAAGGTGAGAGGAGAACGAACAGACCGATATGAGCTGACAGGTAGTCAAATAACTACAGCCATGTTGAACCATGCTCAAAAAACAAGAGCAGGAACCTGAGCCTACAGTGACTGGAAGACCAGGTGTTGTTTTTCAACAACAAATTTAGCCAGGACAATCGTCCCGGTCATCAGCATGTGTGTTCGACGTGTTGCCTGACTAAGTTGATTCGCTCCACTTCCTCATCCTTCGCTGGAAAATACCAACTTCAAAAGAACCCTTAAAAAAAAAAATAATAATTAATACTTGAAAGAGCTTCTTGTTGAAAAACCCCATCATTAAGCACATTCTCTTTTCCCTGACTTATGTTCACGTGTAGGCTATAATTCTCTCAGTCAGGCTTGCTGCATGCTGCGTTTTAGATGCGCGTGTTAAACCTTGTGTATGTTATTTCAGTGCTTACACAAGACTGTAATAAATCAGTGCACAGTGACGGGCATGGCTGCGTCGCGAGTGGCCCTTCAGCGGCACTGTGGTGTTCTACAACAGCCTGAAGATGAGGCACTGAGGTGACGAACCACAATTTATCGGTTACAGAAAACACGTCACTGCCATTCAGGCAAGCTAATTGAAAAATGCCTGTTTAATGGGCTCCACTGTAGCATAATGAGTGCTATTTAGAGGCCCTCTTGTGCTTGTTTAAGATTAGCGATTCCTGCCAAGATGCTGACCTTAAACAATGAGCGAGTGTAAACACTCGACAGCTTCAGGCAACATTTATGAAACCATAACACTAAAGAGTCCCAGAGGGAGGCGTACACCAGGAAAGGGCTCTTTGGCCTGTAATAAAGATGACAAGTCTTATAAACAGGAATTTCTGAGTAACAGAGTAGAAAATTAGGGATTTACCAAAATGTTACACCACCATATACTGGTACATACACCAGATTATGATCAGGTGGTTCATTAATATTCAGTAACCTTCTGCGTCATCTGTTATCGTTTCTGTAGTAACGGTGTACACGGGGTTTAAGCTCCACATAAACGTAATTATCGATAGGTTTAACATTTACGGAAGGAGTTTTCCCACAATGTGAACGTGGCTTCAGGACAGAACAGTTTGCACTTTATTGAATACGTGAAATATACTTTTTAATAATCATTGACCAAATGCAGTGATGGAGGAAGAAAGCTTTCTAGGATGCTCTGTAACTGGAATACATTTCACTTCAGGGTGGTGACGGTAACACTGCCGTGCACAAGGCCACAACACGCCATTACTTTCCATTAACAGCACACCCAGATATGACGTTTTCATTGTTCTGCTGCAGTAACTGATAACTTATTGATAACAGTGACAACACAAAGGCAGAGAAATTCCACATGAGCGAGCACAGGTTTTATACAGGAAAAACACATGACGGTGTGAAATTAATGGTTTTTCATTTCCTACCGTGATATCTATTGCTATACGCGGTTTTGTTGCTGCAAACAAAAAATCGGATTGACCGGCAACCATTTCTTGAAGTAGAAATCTGAGAACGAGGCTTAAACGGTCATTAATTCAGTCACACACCAATGATACTACTGAATCGTTAAGCATTATTTCACTTTGTGTGGGAGGGATCAAAGGGTTAAGGCTTTTTTAATACCTTTTACTTTGCAGTTTCATTGCAAAGCATAAATCAAAAGAGGGGGGGGGGGGCAAAAAAAAAAAAAATTATATATATATATATATATATATATCTTTGGGATTTAGTGTTGAATTGCTTAGTTACAGCACAGCTGGGATCGGTTATGTAACGAGTTTATTATTCCACTTTTGTGCCCAGCCGCGACACCCCAAAAGCATAGGTGGGATTCTGCGACTCCTTTTCCTCCTTTTCTTTGTGCAGGAGACGTGGCTACAATGAAACCCTCTGGCTGTGTAATCTGCTCCTGTAGAAGCTGCTAAGCAGAGCCTTGGCTTCATGTACAACAAATGATCAGTTGGAAGGAGTACTTAAATCCTAGGAATGACATTAGAAAAAGAACATTAAAACGTTCAGATTTCATCACCGACAGAAACAATGAATAAAGTTTTCTTGACTACACACAGACACACTTGTGGCCAAAAGTATGCGGACATCTGACCGTCACGCCCACGTGTGCAGGTTTAATGTCCCATTCTTGGTCCACCCTTTTCACCGTTGTAATAACCTCCAGTCTTCCATGAAGACATTCCACAAGATTTCGGAGCATGGCCATGGGATCGGTGCCCATTCAGCCACAAGAGCATTAGTGTGGTCAGGCAGTGGTGATGGATGATGAAGGCCTGGGGTGCAAGGCAGCAGTCCAGATCATCGCAAAGGTGTTCAGTGGAGTTGAGGTCAATGCTCGGTGCAGGCCACTCAAGTGCTTCTACTCCAATCTTGGCAAACCATGTCTTCAGAAACATTGCTTTGTGCACTGCCATACTGGAACAGGTTTGGGCCTCTACGTTCGTGTGAAGGAACATTGTAACGCTACAGCACACACAGACATTCTATACAATTGTGTATGGAATGCTCGGGGACACCAGATAAGACGTTAAGACACAAGAATTCCTTAAGATGACTGTTTGGAAACATCAACCAACAATGACTTGACAGATCCAATCCTTGTGCTGGGACATTATAAAAGGCCATGCATGTGTTGTTGAAGTTTCCACATGAACTTTAAACTGCTATGTATAATCCACAATGACGGATGACTGGAGCGAACAGCTCTGACATTTCATGCTGCAAAAGACACTGCACACCAAAGACATGAAATTAATCTCTCAATGCAGTGCCACCGGTTTTGTCCCATGTGCCATTAGTCACATCATGCTTTGTATGGCTGTGCACTTGTGTGCGTGTGTTTACCGAAGCTGAAAAAAGGATGTTGACAAGTGCACACATCAAAGGGATTATTCTACGGAGGCTTAGTTTTATCTGCGCGGTTATGTCTGCTTTAGGATGCTATTCCCCCAAGCTTCACGGCCATCCCAAAAGCTAACATAGGAAAAGAAGTTTGTTCCTTGTTTATATCTTAAGATTAGCCAAAAAACTTGCACGAAATCCTAAAATTTTATGATTATCCTACTTTATAAACAGCGAAAGGGTTACACTTTGGGAAAATGCGCTATGGCTGGATCCTTTGTTTTTCTACACAACTTTCATCTTTCACGGTAATCAAACCTTAGGGACCGAGATGGGCTTTTAATGAAAAACCAATGATTTAGCTGTCACCACCTGTACAAATGGATCATTACAGAGAATTATCAGTCCTTGCGGTCCCTCAATTAAGAAAAGACTGCCTCAGATGGAAGGCAAGGCCGATGACAATTGATGGCTTTGTCCCACACCTGATTATTTAAGGTCCACACACATCACTGCACATAGATTCTCCGAGTGGTGCAGATGGTAATTAGCCCCTTAACTTAAAAAAGCTAACCATGTTATGGGTCTTCCAGAGTACAGCACAGACGTCTTAGTGGTGATGAAATGAAGAGCCATATTCATCATGGGCACCAGTAGTAGTAATGGTAGTAGAAGTAGGCATGAATAGTGGTATTTGTCGCAAGACTAAGCAACACCGAACCAACTATGCCTTGGCTCTTCAATACGCCACGTTCCAAATTATTATGCAAATTGCATTTAAGTGTCGTAAAGATTAAATATTTTGCTCTTCAAATAAACTCGTGGATGGCATTTTGTCTTAGGGCTCTTTGGATCACTGAAATCAATCTCGGACACCGGTGATAATTAGTTTGCCAGGTGAGCCCAATTAACGGAAAAACCACTGAAGAAGGACGTTCCGCATTATTAAGCCGACCACCATTCTCAAGCAATATGGGAAAGAGAAAGGATCTCTCTGCTGCCGAAAAGCGTGAAATAATTGAATGCCTTGGACAAGGTATGAAAACCTTAGATATTTCACGCAAAACTAAGCGTGATCATGGTACTGTTAAGAGATCTGAGGCGGAGTCAGAGCGCACGTGTGTTGTTGCAGTTAAAGGCACAATGAGGAAGGTTTCTGCCAGACAAATACATCGGATTAAGAGAGCAGCTGCTAAGATGCCATTACAAAGCAGCAAACAGGTGTTTGAAGCTGCCGGTGCCTCTGGAGTCCCGCGAACATCAAGGTGTAGGATCCTCCAGAGGCTTGCAGTTATGCATAAACCTTCTACTCGGCCACCCCTAACCAACGCTCACAAGCGGAAACGGCTGCAGTGGGCCCAGAACTACATGAAGACTAATTTTCAAACAGTCTTGTTCACCGATGAGTGCCGTGCAACCCTGGATGGTCCAGATGGACGGAGTGGTGAATGGTTGGTGGACGGCCACCATGTCCCAACAAAGTTGTGATGTCAGCAAGGAGGTGGCGGAGTCACGTTTTGGGCCGGAATCATGGGGAGAGAGCTGGTCGGTCCCTTTAGGGTCCCTGAAGGTGTGCTGACCTCTGAAAAGTATGTAGAGTTTCTGACTTACGACTTTCTTCCATGGTACAAAAAGAAGAACTGTGCTTTGACAAAATTATCTTCATGTACGACAATGCACCATCTCATGCTGCAAGGAATACCTCTGCATCATTGGCTGCTATCGGCATAAAGGGACAGAAACTCATGGTGTCCCCCATCCTCCCCTGACCTCAATCCTATTGAGAACCTTTGGAGCATCCTCAAGCAAAAGATCTATGAGGGTGGGAGGCAGTTCACATCCAAACAGCAGCTCTGGGAGGCTATTCTGACATCCTGCAAAGAAATTCAAGCAGAAACTCTCCAAGAACTCACCAGTTCAATGGATGCAAGAATTGAGAAGCTGCTATCAAATAAGTTTGTTAATATGCAACTTGACCTGTTAAGATGTTCTTGATTGCAATAGCTTTTGATGTCAGTAAATATGACCTCCTAACGCTGCAAATTCAACAAATGACCATTTTCAGTTTTGAAACTCCGTTGTGCGTAATAATTTGGAAGTTTTTTTTATTTCTGAAAAACATACTGTTTTCATTGGGAGGTTTGTTCAGTGACATTCGAATTGTACTCTAATAGTTGATGACTTGAAAGTTATGCTGACTGTCACTTGCATCGACTATTTAGGGAAATCAGAGAAAAATATCATTCGCATAATAATTTAGAACGCGGTGTAATCAAACAGGTGAGCAAACACGGACTCAAACCAAATATTTAACCAAACCAAAGTCAAATATTTAACTACATAGATTTTTTCGAGGCATAATATTGACATTCTTAAGTTGCGTATTAACTACCTATACTAAATTTGCATCATTAATATTTTTCCCCCACTCTAGATTAGCAGCCCAATAAAAACATCTGGTCAAACCTACCCATTATTAAAGGTCTGGGTGTGCCCTTGTTGACAATGCACATTGTAGTCAGTCTGAAGAAAAAGACTGACAGGTAGTCTTTCCAAATGCATAATGGACTGTTTCATGAAGGGCTACGCAGAAGTCAACATAATTTAGATAGTCTAATTGAATGCTTCATATTCACTGCGCAAAAAATCCAGGCCTTCTGTTTTGATGAAGTGCTTGTTACTTGGTCCTCAACAGAAACCCTCGCAAATGATGCTGATGTGATAAGTGGCATGATAAGCGGCACCAGCAGGGAAGCTTTTCACTTCTGAATACTGCAGCGGCACTCAGACAAGGTGTGCGCTCTCATTCCCAGCCGAATATTTAACAGAATCTGCTGCATGATGGCAGAAAGGGGGGGGAAGAAAACAACACTAAAATCATCTAAATAAAAAGAGGTACTTTCAAGTGTACCCATCCTGTTCGTGCCAGTTTAGCTGCAGAGTTGTAACGGGATAATCGTCATCATTTTGAGGGAATTGGAATGTGTAGTTTCATCTTCACTTGACGGAACGCGAGACAGAAGGGCGCGGAAGGAAGCACAAGCTAAAAAAAAAAAAAACCTCAACTCCGAGAAACCTCAGTTTTCCTGCATATATTCAAAGTGTATCTGATCTAACTCGGTTCATTATCTGGCATTTCCTGAGTCAGCAAGTGTGTACTGGAGCAGAGAAAACATTAAAGCAGCGCAGTGGTTCTCAACTCTGGTGCCGGAGCACGGACTGCCCTGTACTAAAAGACGCAAAACAGCAGTGTCAAACCAGGGTAAGGTGACCCGTTTCTGCTACTGGTGGGTCTCTGGTAAAGAAACCAGCCTGCCTACAGGCAACCCACTGACGAACCTCAAGAATGCAGCTGTCAAAAACACTGCCCTATTGTAACCTTACAAAGTGCTGGAGCGCAAACTATATCGGGTTCTGGACGGAGTTCTCACGGGTACGCCGCAAGCATAATGCCCATATTAGAGTGTTGACTGACAGACGACTCCAACATTGCCAAGAGTTGAGCCATGTTAAAAAAGAAAAGCCTTAAATGGAAAGCGCAATCAGCCAATCAGTAAAGGCAAACAAATCCATCAAGCCTTTAACTTGTCCAATGGACACTATCTGGTATCTATTCTGAAGTAAACAGATTGCTTTGGCTTCTCTGGGTAGATAAGAACCTCCCGGCTCCACTCATGAATTTTGGCATGAACACAAATCAATGACTCAAATGTTCTTTTTGGTTGTTTTTTTTTTTTTTTTTTTTTTTTTTTTAAAGAACACGTACGGCAGACAGGAGGCCCTGTTCTGCACTTGGTCAGTACGGTTGAATCCTGAGGGCACTCTGGTGTGATAACTCTGGGTGACACTGACCAGCCAGATTGTGATGCAACGCAGGGCAACTAAAACGTACAATCCAATTCAAATATGCTTGCTATCCAAGTCCCCGCTCTAATAAAGGGAAGGTTTATCTGTTCCTGCACTCTAGAGTGCAGTGAGGTGAACAGACACTACTGACATACTGCCAAGGTCTTATTCAGGCTACAGTACTGAGTTTTAGTGTGGAACGTTACAATTAGGTCAACTCGGGTCACTCGTTTTATACAAGACTCCAAAGAAAGTATATCTTCACTGAACAGACTGGCAGGGGCTTATCATTTCTTAGTCAGGACATTACAGAGGAAGAACACAGGTACATGGATCCTCTCAGTCCCCAAGAAAATCTTTGGAACAAAGAAAACACTGTCAATAGCCCCACAGGCTTTGGCTAGCACTGCATAGGATAAAAAGCCCTTCAACGGAACCGCTGAAGTCTTTATAAAAAGGGTCTGGCTTGGTGGGATGGTGCTGAAAGCTTTCTCCCTACAAGCTTAGGGTTAGATTTCTATTCCTGGCAAGTCTGGTTTCTGCAGGGATTCCAGATCAAGGCGCTGAACAGGAAGTCGAAAGAACAGGAGCTACTGCGGTGGGCCGGTGCCGGTCAGCAGCTTCCAGTCTGCTCCAAAAGAGGAGGACATCTGAGGTCGGTCATCGGGAACACTATTCTGACCATTGTCGAAAGATACTAATGGCCTGGGTGGCATCGGATCGAAAGGAGCGTTTCAATTCTTACAATATCCTTAAGCTGTGATGATCAAATCAGCGGTGATGAAAACAGTGCACTTAATACTTCTCAGGTTTAAAGTGAGCCAAGCACGGCCTGGTTATTAGAGCATGGAATAAACCAAAAGCACCTGCACTGAAAAGGAGCTACAAAGCTTGGTACTCAACACGGGACTGTGAGCAAAGACAGTTATCAGCTGTTTCGTATTGCCCAAAAGAACCAACAGTAAATAAAAATCCCAAACCACGCGATTATTGAATTACCTTCAATAAAGACTTTGTTCAAGAATCAAAAGTGCGGTTATTTTTATTTATTTATTTTTTTTAACAGCCCACGTGAAAGTGTACAGAAGCCATTTCCAGACTTCAGATTATGTACACGTGTACAACCGCACCTGTATTTAATGTTGTGTGATATTGATTCTTCCCTGCGTCACGATTTTCCATTAAATAGCAGCTATAAATTATGTAATCAACCAGAATTTTCATGAAAACAAGCATTTCCACAGTTTCAGGTTTAAGGAGAGTAAAGAAGGGCTGAAGAATGCTAATGTACAATCTGTACACAAAAAACCCCCGACAAACACACACCACACCAACCATCCAAACAATACATGTTAACAGCCATGCACTGGGATGCCACACTTACGACGTGGAAAAGGAAACTTAATTGTCGTTTTAAAAAAGAACAAAAAAAGTAATTCCTAGTAACTGAATTGCGATTACAGTTTTTTTTCCCTGCCATTCAGAGGTCACAGAAAAATAATCTAATTATCTGTAGCCCAGTCCTTTGTCAGACGGCCGTGATGCCTGTGAGATGGAGATGGACGACAGTCATCTAAAAGGATGAAAGCCAACCAAGGCAGAGATGCATTAGACACAATCAAGGAATGAAAAAAGCACAAAATAACCCTGTAGGCATAAAAGATAGCTAGATTTTCTTTGAGCTACGGATAGATATAAAATAGCTGGTCAGACAGCGCCCTACCCACACTACAAATCATGTGAAACGTACGAGCAGCCTGAGCAAATCTAATACCAGGTCTCGTCTTCACCATTAACTCCCACTATAAATTATATGTCCTTGAGCCAGACACATCTACCAAGGTGCTTGTGAGAGGACGTCCAAGAGGTTCGACTGTCTACATTCATCCGTTATTTATAAGTTAATTTCACTGGCAGCAGTACACACAAAAATACCTGGCAATGTACAAAAATTTGATATTAGCAAGTCATTTCCTGCGGGATTAATAAAGTTTTCTGATATTAAACCGACGTAGCTTTAGAACATTACGAGAGTCTTTCAGTTTTAGACTGGTCAAGCTTGGACGGTTTGATTTGTGATGCCCACAACTATTTTGCCAAACTGACTTCATGTAATGCCAACAGAAGATTTTCTTTATTGGGGAAAAATGGACACGCATCGCATAAAACAATTCTTTTAATTAGCTTTGTCCTTACCTACTAGTAAGAGCAACGACAATGGAAAGGACATACGAGACAGGCAAGTGGCTATCATGTTTTATCTAATAACTTTGGGTGGAAATTACGCAGCTAGCTACAATAGCAAAGCAAAAAAAACAAAAACTGCACTTTGAACATGCAATAGTTTCCATTTTAATTCCAGTGATTAAACAGGTTCTCGTCTCATCCGTCCAGCTGCACCTTAGCATACTGCTTTTCAAACAGACCAACAAACAGCTGTGATATTGAATTGCTATCACTAGTAACTGCATAAAATCCCTCTGATGGAAACCTGCTGTGACGAGACAAAGATAAGAAGTAGAGAGGGAGATCTGGTTTATCCTTTCTGACAGAAGTCTATCCCACAGTCCTCCTCTTTCCAGCTCTTAAAATATTCAGACACACTGGGGAGGAGACAGGGGGTTGAAATAATACATTGTTCTAACACAAGAACCTCAGTCTATAACAGACATGTCCAAAATAGATGTTTAGACCTTTTTTGTGCAACTGAAGAGTTAACTCTGCAACAAGAAGAAACATCAGAGTCCACGACGGCAGCCAGGATTTGATGAAACTATTAATTTTTTTTTTTTTAAAGCATAGAAAGGGATGGAAAATTGGGAAAATGGGTGTTGTTGAGAAAAGCAGCAGTGAGAGTTTATATAGGAATAATGTGATTAAATGTGAAACAAAGATAGAGACAGGAATGGTGTTTTAAAAAAACGATGATTATATATAATCAGCCTGTGCGTGTTTCTGCCCTAAACAACTCCTACCAATCAGAGTCGGCTAAAAAAAAAAAAAAAATAAAAAAAAAAAAGGGCTTTTAGAGGCCTAGCGCATGCCAAAGGAGGACCGCCACAAACGGATGTTTAAACAGTATGGGACGAATCCAGGACAGATTACAGCTGTTGTTTTTCCCCATAAGCCAAAGCATGGACCATGAGGACTAAACTACTATCCTTCAGGCTAAAAAAATTAATTGGTCTTTAATTAATTAGTCACTCTTTGGGAGTACCACCTTTCCAAAAATCGGTTCTCTTGCACATATGAACTTGGTTTCATTTTTAAACAAGATTTACTTATACTCTCATTAAAAAAAAAAAAGAAGAAGAAGAAAAAAAAAAAAAGGCAGCTCTGATGCCAGCATCGCATACCATGTGACACTTTGGCTAAGTGCTAACCAACGCACTTCATTTCTGATCAATCAGCCAACTTTATAAAGAGCGAGCCTAGTAGCCTTGTGTCCTTTTTATGGCTAGTATTCATAACTAAGGACTATAAATAGAGCTAAATAACATTAAATGACACACCTGACTGATTAACATCAAATATGAGAGTACCAAAATACACATACTGGTGCGCAATCTTAAAAAAAATAAAATAAATAATAAAAAAAAAGGTTCCGATGCATCCTCATGAATGAATACCCTGCAATACTTGCATCTCAGCCTTTCTAGAACAAGCAAGGATGGAAAAAAAAAAAAGCATAAGATTAAAGCAGACTTCTTATCTATCCGTCAGGGCCAGCAGGACAGGGAACGCCATCACTCAGCTTGTTATAATGGCGCTCGCTGATAGACGGGACCACAGGAAAACAAGGCTGCTGCAGGTGTTTAGAAACAAATGTTCATCCTGGCTACACTGCACAAGTCTCTCAAAATGAAACCATGTGTGTTTTTGTGGCGAGTCTTCCAAATACCATGCGTCTCGACTAGTCATAGTTATACAGTTACAAACTGCTTAACTCTTGTAATCTTGTTTTAGGCCGAGATGCTTCGACCTTACCCAAGTGACTGGGAGGGAAAGATTTGAAAGATGAGCAGTTTGTGTGGGTTTTAAAAGTAGTTCTGAGCTGACACTACACCGGAAGACTTAACAGCCGACTCTGATCCAACCAGAAGCACAGAGGAGGGAGACGCGTTGCAGAACAGCTCCAAAATAAGCTGTAATGGTCCAGGTGTCTCCACCAGCCACAGCTGAGGACGGAAATGCTGAATCTAATGATGATCTCACGTCAGACATTGGTCATAGTTGGTGCGCAAGTCTCGACATCGCGTGACTTGG
Organism: Notoglanidium macrostoma; assembly: GCA_030068235.1. Lineage (NCBI taxonomy): Eukaryota > Metazoa > Chordata > Actinopteri > Siluriformes > Auchenoglanididae > Notoglanidium > Notoglanidium macrostoma. Next base: position 16,146,028 of record JAQQZR010000007.1, read on the forward strand.
AAGGCTGGAGCAAATGCCTTGTAAACAAATTAAGTTAGGAAGCAAATACATACTTTCTGGTACTTGTCGATACGGATACTGAAGTGAGTAACCAACTTAGTGCTGAGAAACCAAGGGTGCTGCAAGCAATGAGCTCCTTGTGTGGAGTTTTGTTGTTATAATGCATATGGGTGTTTTTTCTTTTTTCCTTTTTCTTTGAAAGGAGTGCATGCATGTCTCCGTGCTGGTGGAAGTGAACTGCTCTCGTGTGTGCCACTAACGCCACATTGGTTAAATTCCTAGTATTAAGGTCACAGAAAGCATATAGTGAGGGTGAAGACAGACAGACAAACAAAGGGAGAAAAGGGCAGGCTGCCTAGAAAGAGCTGGCAGGGGGATGGTAAGATAAAGATGGAAAAAAAAAAAAGACAGGCTTGTCATCTTGAGTAAATGAGGCTTGGGAATGGCTGCCCATTGTGACAGCTGTTAGAGCAGTCATTGGGATGAGCAAGTGTCAAGGGGACAGATATACATGCTTTTTGCTCCACACTTGGCTGCAGACCATTCTTTTTCCGGGCATGACTGAAACATATGGCCTATAATTCCTGGCCGGCCCCAAGACACCAGCACAGCTGCTACGTGAAAGCCATAGTCACCCCTGGACCAGCTCAGGAGCTCAGCAACACAGTTAGATAGTGACAATTTGTCACGGTTCCTTGCCTTTCAAATTGCGCGGCTGTATTCATGCCCACAGCTGGAATTCCTGACCACGCTTTGATCCACATCACTCACTCGGTGCACAGGCAAACTAATTAATTGTGTTTACCGAGTTTCACCAAAGCTAGCATCAAACAGGGAAGCACAATAGGCATCATGCTGGGCCTGATGGAGGAAGTGGAATGGGCACAGTGTGGGGCAGGTTAATCTCCTTTTTACCTACCTGCCCTCATTTCATCAACTTATTAGGCTAATTGCAAATGTAATTCATGGTAACAAAGACTTTAGGAATTGCAGGTGTAGGAGTTGCAGGGTTTACAGCCTGAACAGGAAAGATTGGAAAGGTTGGGCGGGAGCGAGTTTGGAATCTGGAGCCAGCTCCATATCATCAGCCACCACAACATAAAGGCTACAGCCCCATCCTTTTCCTGTTCCAATCTCTTTCTAAAGCGTTACTTAAAGCGATTAAAAAAACAAAAACAAACTCAGCCTTTTTTTTTTGGCATTTATGACCACAAGAAGGAAAAGCGGCGTCTGTTAAAGCCAGGCGCTCTCAAGGAAAATCAAGCATCATGCAGAAACTTCTTGTAGAATGACAGCACAGCTTCTGATAGGGGTGTGTGTGTGTGCGCATGCTCTGCCAACTGAACATTAACTAATACCGTGAGAAAAGCTTCACTCGTATTTTCCCCTACATAGAGCCTAATAGACCAATTGGTGACCGAAGAAAGACATTCTCGTTGAAAACCTATGCTATGTGGGGAGTCGTAAACCTGTCAGTGCAATGACAAACAATACATTTTCTGAAGGTGATTGACGTGCAAATACAATCTGCTGTGCAGGCATGGACAAAGTGGTTCATGCCAGAAAGAGCATTAGCCTTTGTACATAATTCAGCTCTGCTTAGCTGCAAACATTGTGCTCCTCTTCTCGTAGGTGTGTACACGGGTGTCATTTCTATGTAAATATGTATCTGGAGACTTTAATTGTTTAATAGACATTATAAGCAACATCAATTAATTTCTTGCAACAACAAAGGTTATATAAAGACACTCGGATTTTTGTGTTGCAAGGGGAAAATATAATAATAATAAATAAAAAAAAAGTGCACATTTATTATGCAGCTGAAAAATGCATTACAATTTTTAGATAATTTCGTGAAAAAAGAACAGAAATCACTGAATCATAAAATCAGTAGTTACTTCTAACTGCTAACAAAAACGTTGTACCCTTGGCAATACTTTGATTGGCCATTATCACCACATTTCTTTTCGAACACTTGCATTAGCCAATTATTCATGCATTGTCAGTTTTTTTTTTTTAATGTGCCTAATTTTTTTGTTGAAGCAACCAAGACAGATGCCCCCCAGGATGTTCAGAAATGTGCACTGCTTTAGTGGTCTGTAAATCTCCCTCTTTAGGAAGGCCCACAGGTTTTTTTTATGGGTTCAAATCAGGTGAACAAGGAGCGAAGTCATCATTTTTCCATCCTGGAACCTCTTGCTGGCCAGCCAGTCTCTGGTGTATTTGGAAAAAGGAGATGGAGCATTGTCTTACATCACCATCATGGACCTTTTGAATGACGCTGGCTTCTTCTGCTACCACTGCTTGAGGAAGGTGTCCTCCAGAAACCTGCAGTAGTTTTTGGAGCGCATTTTCAAGCCATCTTCCACTTGAAATTATATATTCCAGCCCATATAATCATCCCTCCCACACCTTGCTGATGCTTCACTTGAGCTGGCGTGAGATGCCAGGCAGTAACCCGGCCATCAGGTCCATCCAGCATCATGCTCATCTCATCTGGTCACAAAAGCTCTGAAGAATCTGGCTTCATATATTGTTTTGCCAATTCCTGACACATTTGTTGTGACTTTTATTTAAAGTAGGCCGTTTTCCGCCTTCCTGACCTCGCCAAGCAGATTGCATCTTGTGCTTCTGCAGAGTCCAGGAAGTTCTCAGTGCTGAAAGATGGTAGCACTTGAGGCTACATGATTCCAGGACACATCCCGCTTAATTCTCAAATCTCTTGTTAATTTGCGCATTTTCTTTTCGACACGTTATTTTTATTTATTTTTATTTTTTTGCATCTCACGCTCAAAGCTTTTGATCGTGCGGTGATCATGGTTCAACGTCTTCGCGACTTCAACAGTCCCGTAGCCCTCTGAAAGCCAGGTAACCATTTCGGTCTTCTGTTAGGTTGTTCACATCGCCCGTTTCATCTTCACGGCCCATTTTCCCAGCAGCAAAATCCTGTGTTTTTATTAAAAAAATTAGTCATGAATACCTGAATTTAAGGGATTCCTCACGTTAACCCTTTGTCAAGTCACCTGAAAACTTTTACACCAAGTGAATAATGAAGTGAATATAGTTTTTATTTGACAAACATGCTCTTGGAGATGATTTTTCTAATTAGAATATAGACTTGCATAATTATGTACGCAGTGTATATAATAAAATACTGAATGTTGTGCATGAGCAATGTGCTAGTGTTAAACCAATGTGTAGGAATGGCGTTTCCAGAGCACTGTGCGGACACAGGAACATTATCTGGTGTGTTGATTTATTTTACTTTCGTGCTCATGGAAAGGTGCAAAATCAGGAAAGATCTGCTACTTGCATAACAGGGATTTATAATATGCACAAGCAGCGCTGTAATCTGTTGTAATAAAATAGATTAAAATAAGCTTTACTTCAGTCCTCTGATTTAATGGTCTATGATCACACAGCAGTCAGCAATGTATTAACCTTTTATTGCCGTGAGTTTTTCCAGTGAAGCTCAGCGGGATTTCTAACGTTTCAGATTAGCAAGATTTTAATGTTAAAAACGTACAGCTTGCCTACGTCAACAGCAGTGGATGCATTTCACGGTTCTCATTCGTAGCACAGACCCACTGCTGAGCCTTCATGTCACTAAACAACTATTCACCATTACCGCTACACACTCGATAAATTAATAGCATTCCTATAAGAAGCTCATCATGAAAACAAGTTGACAGAGGCCAACAATTTAACACCCCTTTTACGTATTGCTGGTTAAGGCAAAGCCCAAATGGCCTCGTTCACATTGATTGGGTCCATTTTTAATACTCTTGTTGGGTGCAAACATCCTATCTAGCACGCTCAAAAAAAAAAAACAACCCAAAACGCACATTATAAAGACCTTTCCGAGTCGGCCCGAGAGAACGTCTGACTTTTCTAATACTTTGCATTGTCTGGCAAGGTTCGTGTTCCACTAAAGATTTAAACTCTTTGTTGTTTGGATGCACGAGCAGCCATTAAATCAAAGTTCTCTATACTTTATTTTCACTAAACCTAAACCTTATAGTACTGTTAGGCTTGTGTTCTGTGTGCGCGTCAACAAGCTTGCTGTGTCTCCCGTATGGTAGTACTTGTAACTATCAAGTCAGCACGTGATAACTCCAGGGACGTGTCCTCTCACTGGGTCATGGGTAGAGGGATGCGAAAGAAAAGTGACGCGCTCAAGCACGCAGTCCTGGCTTATGTTTGTCGTCAAGCCATGCTGCTCTGTGGAGAAACACTACTGGCTAAACGCAAATCTGGTCCAGAGATAAGTTGGAGAACACGACGCTTCTCTCTGGCTGCCTTCTATCTAAGCAGGAACAGATTTGGATGCAGTCCAGAAGGAGAGGACGGGAAGGGAAGAGTGGCCAACATCTATCTTACTGTCAGGACACGGACTCTGCAGGCCCTCTTCGCATGCTAAAGGAACCCTAGTGAAAGCCCTCCCTGCTATCTCACTGAACAGAACAAGGCAGCCTAAAGTGTTCCCAAATTGTTTCAATATCATGTTATCCATTACTCAAGGAGCGTTTGCCATGAGGCTAACTACGGACTACCCAACTACTCAAATGTATGCTAAAAGAGAAAAGCCAGCTAGTCTGACCCAATTCCTAAAAACAAAACTAAACGCCCGATAAGAATGCGATCCATTTCCTGTCTCCTCACTTTAAATGCTTCTTCCAGACTGGGCAAGCCTGCTGTCTGCCCGCCCACAAGACTAAACACTGCATTCCCTTTTCAAGGCTCCGTCTCTCTCTAAAAATACCTTCTTCAAAGGTCATCTTTTCATACTTTCAGTAAATGCCTAGACCCACCTTCTTGTTTGTGTAACCTTAGTTTTTCTGGGTTATTTATTTATTTATTTTTTTTGGTAGTGCCAGACTCTACCCATCCAGTCACATTTATCTATAATTGTTCAAACCCCAGCCATCTGTCTCCGTCTTTATGGAAACGGTTAGGCCTACACTTTCTAAATGGTGACTGAAGGTAAATTGGAAAAGGGCAGGTTATCCAAGTGTGGCTTTTATCAAACAAGACTCTTTCCCCTCCCAGCACATCATTGCAATTAGCACCACGGCAGCCAGGAAGATCGAAGCCTCGACTTTCAGCACTAATCCGGAGATCTTTCATTTATTAGGACCGAGAATGAGATTTAGGCTGGTCGATAAGCACTCGTCCACCCAACAATCTAAACTTAAATATACAAAATTAACACTGATCAAGGGCCCACGAACACTGAACGCTCACCATAAAAAAAAGAAAAACTATATCCACTTCAGTGTGCTAAATGAGGACAGGAGGAGACATGAAGTAAACTGTGGGCGATTAGAAACAACGAGTCACGGTCTCAAAGCTTTGGGGAAAAACTGTGGCTGTGTTTTTTTCCTTTTTACCAACTGACTACTACTGTGTCAGCTGGGTGAACTTTTAAATACAGATTTGAGCTGAAGCAGGGTGGATCTAGTCTGGCCTTCCACAGGAAGCCAGACAGCAGTGAAATAAGCTTTCAATCTTCAGTGTTGCATCTATAATGGCGGCCAGCCTACCATTTACAGAGAAGGGTTGCAAAAGATTGCACTGTTGTGTACACTCATGAGAGACACTGATGAAATGCCCGTGTGTGAGCAAGCCTCTCACAAACCACATGAATATTAAAGGAATTGGTGAGAATCAAATCGCATTCATTCTGACTAAATCAAAATGTGTGCTAATTATTAGATGCAGATAGGAATCAACACACCCGATGACGTGTAAGTGGGTTCAAAACATTATTCCAGGGGAGTTTGAAATGTGCGATGGATAAAGTTGTTAAGATAAATGTCAAGATAAGTCCTGGTGTACGATCAGACCCTGGCATAGGATGACCTTACCGCTGACCAGATGAAATGTATTTTCCGGGGTTTTTTTTTTTTTTTAGCACACTACTTTTCCTCTATTTTCCATCTTCTAAGGACAATGCGAAAAACGCTGACAATGTAAGAGATTTTATAGAAATCTCAGTCTTAAAAAAAAAAAATATATATCATTTCTGATCAGCACAAAAATTCTTTGCTGCAGTTTAAAGACACTCCAGGAAGCGCTCTTTTCTGTCACTTCCTGTCAAAACCAAACCAAAATTAAGTGGTCAATTTTAAAACGCCAGAGCCATAATATATAAACAATGTTTACGTTGCACAGCCATTAATCTTTATGAATGAGATCATTAGTAGAGACTGGAATGCTAGCAGCTTCTGCAGAGGATATGGCCTACGGAAATGTTACGGTCATGTGACCAGGGTTTATACTAAAGGTTAAATATTGTACTACTTTTTCAGATTAAGACGTTAGCAACATTACTCAACGGAAATATCTGTTGGGCTGAAATCTTCTTGGGCAAAAAAAAAAAAAGAAAAAAAAAAAAAAAAAAAAAATAGAGAGATAATCAGGATTTTATTGATTTTGTTTTCTTTTGTTTTTCCTTAGACACGCAAAGACATGCAAAGAGATTAACCATGCTGATCGTATGATGATCATCATACTATGTTGTACAAAATTTCAAACCATAATGCTCCTAGTGGCAGACAATGGAAATTTTTTACACCGCTGCCCGCCATGTAGAGATTTTCCCTACTGTTCTGATAAACAGATACATCTGCGGGAATTTGTTTTCCTCTACTGTTCAAGGTTTTAGCTGCGACACTCCGACAAAAAGGGCATTAATATGTACCTTCACTTGCTGCTTGGGGTTGTACCAACAGAGGTACAAAAACTTCCATACATTTGCTCATTATCTATTAACTGGGAAGTAGAATAACTTCACTCAACAAAAAATGTGATGCGTCCTAAAAGCACATAACGTCTAAATAAAATTAAGACGAGTTGAATACATTTTTCCAGCTTTTAGATCTTACTTAACACTTGCCATGTATATATGCCCTGAGAATTCCCCATTGAAAAACCTATCGACAAGCAGGCACACGCTTGTGTGTAAACAAATGTCAACGGTGAAGCCATGATTGAACCATTAAACAAAAAGAGGTTTTTTTTTTTTTTTTTTTTAAAGGTAATAGAGACAAAGGGTTAAGAAATTTTTTGTCTTAGTTAAATTATAGGCCTATAACATGCACATTCACACTTGAGTACGTACATATTTTTCATATCCACACGTCTATCAACAATCGTAATTCTGGCAACAGGACCAATGGGCATAAAACCATTATCATGGCCATTATTATGAAATTTCAACATCAAAAATTTCAACAAATGGATTTTTTTTTACGAAACTGCAGGCAATGTGGCACAGTAGCGCTCTTAATGTGAACATTAAAACCATTGAAAAACAGCATTAAAACCTTCTCGCCTATGAAACTCACTGCCCCGTGTAAAAAAAACTGCAAGCATACAATCATGAAAGTTGGTGACAGTCATTTAAAAATAGCTTAATCCAAGCTCTAATTTCCTCTCCACACACATGTACCACAAAGTCTGTGACAAATGGCTCATACCGAGGCCAAAACCAAGTCAAACAGTCAACCATTCGACAACATTAGAGCCATGACTATTCCCACGAGTGCAATAACCGAGCTGTCCAACACCCGAGAAAGGGTTTATTTTTTAGAAAAGAATATGGAACTTTTCCATGCCATTTTGGCTTATTCAGCTGCAGTGAAAACTTCATCTGGTCTCCCGACTCCGATTATCTCCCAAATTCCTAATGGAAAGAGGATAAGAAGAAAATTATGCTTAATTTTCAGACGTCAGTCCGTCATGTCCAGCAGGACTTGGTGAGACGGCATTTTCCACAGAGCAGAGAGAAGGATAAGATGCTGGAAAAAGTGAGATGATCTACAGGCCAGCTAGGCTTCCCCCACTGGAAAGAGAACAGCCCTACCAGCGCTCTGTTATTACAGCGAGAGCAAACGTCGGTAGTTCAAGGCTCTTATATTCCTCGTGCATCGCCAGTAGCCATGTCTGCAGGGCTCTATAATAATTAACTCAGCAGGGCCACTCACTGTTAATATCCCAGCATGTTTGAAGTGACCAGACACAAAAGATCTATTGACCATGATGAAGTGAAGGCAGATCAACCCGCAGAGCCCATGCGTGCCTAGTCATGTGGGCTAATTTACAATCCTGAACAAATTGCTTTAATTACCACTTTTAGATGCGAAGCTTTTCTTGTCTGACACGAGAAACAACAACTATGCAGCACAATGGCAATCACGAAAACACTGGCACAACACAAAAGCTGCGGTTTCTCTTATTCTTGTCCCCTATTGAAAGTGACTGGAGAGACGGATGATGAATTGCCACAGTGTTGGTGAGGAGGAGTGGGACAGACACCATAATGAATATCTTCCGTCAATTAATGCGGAATGTGCAATCACTGCCAGAACAAACGCCTCTCCCGGGACCCTGGGAAGGCTGTCAGTCACAGCTTGCCATCAAATGGGAGACCATCACTGAAATTCATCAGTTCTACGTCGCCAGCTGAGCCAAAAAGTGAATCATTGTAGGAGGGATGAGCAATGATCGATTATGAGAACATGCCATTGACTTACATTGAGTCAAGTTTAGCATCAGATAGTAATCCAAAAATTATTCAGAAATGGAGACAATCTTAATTGAGAAAAGCTTTGGCATTCTGGTCTATGAACTACGGTTCAAGCGGTTACGCTGGTGCTGGGATGGGAACTTCCAGGACTGTATACGGAGACTAGGTGGCAAGACTGATCCTTGATCAGAGGTGAGGGACCTTATTTTAGACTAAAGCAAAATAAGGCTACAAAGGAACCTAGAACTGCCATAACTCCACCCCCAGGATCAACTTGCATTTAAGCAAAAATGTCGAACACACACAAACTCACTAGGCAGACTCGTGTTCTCCTACAGTTAGGTGCATGTATGATGCTTGGAGATGTTACCTGGAATCTTAACCAGTGACTTGCTGCTGCAAAGTTGTGTCAAGGGCTATAGAGTCGGAAAAGTATGAGACTTTTCCCTTGAAATGCAAATTTCATCGCTTGCTCATGTTCTCCCTCAAGTACTTGTACTGTAAAGATGCTCAAAAAGCATGTCCCTGACTAACAGTGTGGACAAAATCCCATTTGAGGACATTAAACCGATGGTGCGTGGAATATACTTGCCTACAAAACTACATCTGGACAGATGCCTAGAGTTGAAATGAATGACTTGACTTTGGACACTGGAAACTGTCAGCACCACCTAAAAGGCTAAATACCCAGAGTGCAAATGGCCATAAAAAAAAAGGTCTGCACGTGGATATGATCTTCAAATCTGTTCCATAGCTCTGCAGAAAGTCAGAAAGCAGCAGAGCTAAACTGGCTTACAGGCGTAATTTAGTGCTCTATTTAAGCATAGCTAGTGAGTGAAAAAAAAAAATCAAGACATTCCAGGGCTCTCCGTTCTTTGCCCCTTCTCATGGACACCACACCGCCTCCAAATACACACATACCCACACACACAGAGAACGACTGTAACGGGCAAGATGTAAATTGTAGACATGGGCAACCTGAGCTGGCTTAAAGTCTTCACCTGCTTCAGAGGCAAACAAAGAGATCATTCTACAGTGAGCCTCTTGGGAAACGACCTCGCCCCTTGTAGTACTGTGGTAGAGAGGCATCACCCTCTAACTATTTCTCTCAAGCTGCTTCAAGGGTCAGGACCAACGTGGGGAAAGGGAAACTGTAGGAGCAGGAACATTAGCACTGGCCAAATTACCTCCAAGGGATCCATCAATGTGTGGGGAACATGGGGACACAGTCAGCTGTCAGCAACGGAGCCATACCTCTTGCTACCTCTCCATCTTTCTCTCCTTTACACACCACCCCCCCTTCTCAGATGAGTTCAACTCCCGTTCTACTAAGGCTGGCATAATCTACAAAAGGAACTCAGGAACTTGGAAGTTAATCAAGGAGTTTGGAAAGGTGATTCTCAGTGGGGATGGCTGAACCCCACTGTAGTTGACAAAGGCCCCATAGTACTAGAACAGCTCCTTGGGAAGCACTGGTGAAATCCAAACCTTCAAACACTTAGTGTTTTATTGTTGGGTTGTTTTACTGATCTGTGACCGGCAAGGCAAGTGCTTTGTCTGTTGTTTGCAAACAGATGTTTAAAAAAAAAAAAAAAAAAAAAAAAAAAATGCATTCTCAGATGTCTTTTTGCTCACCTTTGAATGAAGGTTGGTGTTGGAAATTTCTCCTTTTTACACAAAGTTGTGTTTGGTGCATGTTAGCATAAATGTTTAAACTTCTCTCTTACTTGTGCAAGATATCTGGGGACACTTTTATATTTCGATGAAATCCAAGCTTCACCTTCGCTTATGGAGAGTGCATGAAATATGCAGCAGTCATTCCACCCTAATGACTGCTCTTGTAAATCTCAATTGTAAAAGACATGCCTTTAGAGGTTTTCCTTTTTAGAGCTTGCTATGAACAGCCACTGTAGAAAGGGAGCCAGTCATTGTCCTTCTATATGCCAGAAACACCAGGGTTACAGATGGCACCAAGGGGTCAGAAGTTAAGAAAACAAAGAAATCCCTGGGAAAGTACACAGAATGCAGCAAGCCTTTTCACTGTATGCGTCTCCTAAAACCACCCACATGGAGCGCACACCCACAGAGGTACTAGAGCTTAAATTAGTTGAGCCTTGTGGGTAGATTTTATTTACAAATACATATATCCATCCTAATACGCTCACTTGTGTGTGGTACAGGGAATGAGCCAGTGTGTCTGAAGCCGGTGTGGTAACTGATCTAAAGAGGATTTGTGACGGCCTGTTTCAACGTCTCTCCACATTGGAGGAATCCCAATAAACAGCCAAAGGCATGTTTGCTTTTCCACACTTGACTATGTGGTTGAAAGACTGGGGGCTTCTTCTTTCACCTTCTCTGGTACGACTGCTCAAGTCTGTGAGGATCTTCAATTAAAACACTTGACACATGAGGAGAAAAGCCACAGCTGTGAAGCTAATAAGCTAAAATCGTTGCATGGATTGGTACGCCGTAGTCTTTATGCACCTGTCAGACACCTTCAGCTTTAAGACTATTAGGAAGTAATCTGGTTAAATGGCATACAGGTTTAGGCCAGAGAGTGTTGTCAAGTCCCTGGAGAATACTATTCGGACTTCTACTCATACAAGGAAATGATACAACACATGGAAGTGTCTGAAGGTCAGCATGGTGGGTCCAAAGGTCAGCACGTCTTTCTATTCTGGAAGTCTCTACTCTCACCACTGAACCCAAAAGGAGGCTGATTGCAGTAGATACAGCATTATTTCCATGTACTTATGGACTCGAAGCTAAAACCCACAGACCTGAAGCCATTCAGGCCTGTGTAACTCTCTGGCCATGCAAGTATACATCCTATAAACACTCAACGGGGAGCAATCCTTTAAGACAGGCAGTGAAAAAAGCTGGGACAGACCGGAAGAAATGGCACACTACATAGAGAAAGACTGAAGAGAGGAGGGGGCAAGCCATCCCTAGACTAACGCTGCAGAAGGATGTGGGACATTCAGCAGAAAGGTGGAACAATGCTGCAACTCCCTGCATTCGCTGTACTGCTGGAGCTATTCGGGGCACAGAGATTCACAAGGCAGTGACGAGCAGCAAACAGAAGGACCGGACAGACTGATCAGTGCAAGGACACTGATTAAGCAGCAGGGCCAGCTGACGTCAGCAGGAAGTGCCACTAATAAGCTTTATCCCCTGGACAGCTGACCGACTGTTCAATGTTTACCCCTTACCCATCGAAGACATGTTTATGGATCAGTAAACGAGTCCAGTCAAATTAGCCAGCGCTGTAGACAGGACTTAACCTCATGCATATTTCTCACACAACAGACAAGGTTAAACTGCATGCCATCAGGGCTTCACACAATTCTAGCAGACTGTCCTTCAGGCTTCACGAGACCAAAATAACAGAATAACCTTTGATTCAACCTTCGGTCAGGACCTCTGGATGGATCCATACATGGCACCATATGGCTGATTGCTGCTTTAGCTGCAGACTCCGGCTCATCCGTACTCAAACATTTCCATACCATTTCCACTAGTGAAAGCGGTGGAAAAAATTTTTTTGCAGTTAAAAGTTACTTAGCCAGTTACACTGTAGGCGGTAAATTATAGATTCAGTTGCACCTCTGAAGGTCCCCCTCCTACTGTTCATGTTTCCTCTTCTGGAAAAAGAAGAAATGTATGGCCTCAAAGACGCATTTGAAGACCAAAGACACACGATTTATATAGAAAGGCTCAGTTTCATTCTCTTCCTTTACACGTATGAATAAATTATAGCTGGTAGTTTCTATCAGTGTCTAAAGAGCTGCACTTGAACAAAGGCACACAAGCCAGAAAAGATAAAATTTGGGTTCGGGGTTACCACAGAAAAGAAAAATTCCTGTCTACCTTTTTGCAATGTCAGCAGGACTGAGACGGTGCACACTACCCAAGTCTTGCATTTCACTAATAAGTGTAGATGAAATAATAAAGTTCTTGCTGGTTTGCTGCAACCCTCAATGTGTGGCCTGTTTTGAAAGGAAACGCTGTAAATGTTCGAATAAGGAAGCAATCAGTGTGTTCTCGTTAACTTAAGAAATGCCTCAAACCGCTCATCGAGCAGCCGTGGTATTACATGTTAAGACACAAGACTCAAGCAAGTGTTAAGGTAAGATCCACAAATGAGAAGTTGGCCTTACATGAAGTGTTTGCGTGGTTTCACAAAAAAATGCATTCTGTTAAATTGCTGTAAAACAGTAGACATTACTTACCCATCATTAATGCATCCACAGTTTTACTGTGATTTTTTTTTAAGGAAACATTTATTCTACTAGGTAACACATCATTTGAAGTTTTAAGTTTGCTTAACCGCATGAGCTGTTACTCAGGACGTGGCATAAACACTGATGGCAGCCATTATGCTCAATATTTCGTGTTTTCAGTGTGTGGGCATCTTTATCATCATTATTTCTGTTTGCGTCTGCGAGAACACACACAAGATTTCTTCTTTCACCAAAAGATTTGAGCGGTTTTGCAGAGTTTAAAAATACTACATTGTCCGAAATTTCACTCTTGGTTAGAGTAGGATACTCCTAAAAGTAGATAGAACCCTCTCTTATTTTTTCTATCTTTAGATGTTATGCCACGGTCATAACTGACAAGGCGGTGCAGAAAACATTCGGCTAAATAAATTACTGGCTTCCTATTAGGCTGCTTGAGCATTTGTATGAACAAATCAATTATTTTCTTGTGGTAATAACCTGTCAAACACTTTTCAAAGAAGGACACGATTTATTTTTTCCATTACTGGGTCTATCACAGGACAAATGGAATATGCCATTACAGCAGAGCACGGCGTTACATGCATTTATTCATCTGGCAGCTGACGAGTGAGGCAAGGTCCAGTCCCAGCACAGACGTGAGCAGCGGCTCTGGCAGTGCTGAGATTTATTCATTGTACCCAACCTTAACCAAAAAGCTCACCTTCACCATTTAGACATCAGCAAGATGCTGCATGCGGTTACTGGAGCAAATTGGTAAAAACGTTTATTTATTGTGCGGCGATCCGAAATGTGTGGAAATGAAAGCACAATCTGGCATACTACCATCACTGAGAGTAGCTTCTACACTCGCTGGAATACTCTCATTAAAAAAATAAATAAATAAATAACTGAATAACACCAACAAACAAAGGTAGTTGTCTATACACACACACAAACACCAGAGACAAAGCACAACATGAGCAACTAAGTTACTCAAGCATAGGATTAGTAATAATGTACTTACAATACCAATCATTTAGTTTGCTAGCTTTAAACCATTTGCAGAATTTTTAAGAGAAGTAAACAAGCATTTCAGATACCAAAAAAAAAAAAAGTTATACACCATTTTCTAAAACATGTTACTGTGGTAAAACCTGAGTATAGTAATTGGTTTATTACCCACCAACAAATCAGAAGTCAACGATGACTGGCACGCCAACTTCCCTTTCTTTTATTCTAATGAACAAAGAGGAAGAACGGAGAACAGGAAAGGGGACACTGTCCGAGTGTCACTGCCACATCTAATTTAACACCGCCGTCATCCGTATGCACACTTTCTTTCCAAAATAATTTGCGCATTATCAGACACGTCATCGCCATTAAACGCCACTATACAGATGACACAATGCACCATGAATGACACGTCATTATCTTGTCAGACTGCTGTTTTGACCTCATCACGGTAAGCCAGATGAGGTAGCATTACAAGACAGATGTGTACAGAAAAGCTTGTAACACAGTCCCACTACCTGAATATGTTTAGTGCTCCCAATATCTGTATCTGGATTTAAAATGAACGTGTATGTGGCCTAAAGGGGAAAAGTTGTATGTTTTGATCTTCTATTTAATTAACTACTATACTAGAAACGCCAAGCCTTCACGGGCTGTGAAATCCGATTGACACTTTCTTAACCTCAGCTTGAGGGAAGTGCACATGACTGCTTTCAATCCTGCTCGCATGGTTATCGTTTCCGTTTGCCCACAATATTTTAATACATTTAATGTTCTCAAATATAAACAAATAAGTAGACGAACTTAAACCAGCATGACCCTTACCAGGCAGTTTACTAATGACCGTTGTGTTTCATGTTAATGAATGCAGCTTTGATTTGAGTGTTTTATGGGACACCCATATGAAAGTAAAAACCTACAAGAAGTCAAAACAAAGTCTTTACTGCATCTTGCAGGATCCCCGTTCCGACGCACACCTCTAGTCTCAACCGGCTGCCCTGTGAACCTCTCTTATTCGTTTAGAGCACGTTATCTGTTCAACCCAAGCAGCGCATTCAGTTGCATCCCTAGTACAGAACGACGTTTTCTCTCCATCAAAGGTGAAACAGATCCAGTGCATCGAGGGACACTTCGACTACATATACAGAGGGTCCTCGGGTTACGACGTTTCGACATACGACGCTCACTCCCATAAAAACTTAGAGATTGAGACGTCAGTGTTTTGGCTTACGCCGTTCACGTCGTGCTTACGGACTACGTGGGCGAACTAATTTGGTTGCGCGCGACGGAAGAATACGCCGAATTTATGTTCTAGATTATGATTTTACAACTGTGCTAGGAATTTAAGTGACTTAGGCTAGGATGTGTTACGACTTGCATCAAAATTCGGATCACGTCACTGTCGTAGGAACGGCGCCGTGTCGTGACCCGAGTGCGCCCTGTAATTGTACAACAATGTATGTGGAAGGAACTATAAGGATCACCTGCTAGGAGCTGGTCAATAACTGACCGCAGTTGCATTTTAACACCAAAACCAATGAAGCCTTCATTAACACAGGGATTTAAAATTCATCTGAAGCACCAACGGTCTTGAACGAGACGGAGGTCGCATCAAATCACGAGCTTCGAAAGAGCTTAAGCAATTTTTCAGAGCCTTCCAACGAAATTCAATCCATTTACTAGAATCCCCCAATACTACACCAGCACTGATTTGATATAAATAAGTACAGCAGTCCTATAATCATAAGTAATAACTGGCCTGTAAGAGTCCAGAGATGAGCGGACACTTGCCAGAGTCGTACTGGCTTCATTTTACACCAGTAAAACCTAAACAGCAGCCTGAGGGTCTCTGGACATGAAAAAAACAGCTCACAGAAGTCATCCCTTCCTTGGAAAAGTTTCACAAGAGCACCTCAGTGCATGAACTCCGAGTCAGCACTTTGTAAAAACAAGGTGAAGAGCGCAGCAGAGATCAGCGAGGACAAAGTATCCTAGTGCCAACACTCATCTCCGTGACAAAAGGTGGTGCCAAGACTGCCAGTGTCTCGAGCCAAAGTCTTGTGGCACAGTAGTGGCTCTGGAAAACTACAGTTCTTCTTCAGACTCTGTTAAATGTATCCTGGCAGGGCGGTTCATAGAGCAGACGTTTAAAACTACTTTTTTTTTTTTTTTTTTTTTTTTTTAACATAGCCAGCAATGACATGAATGGCTAGCCTGAAAATAAGAGGGGGTACAGGACAGGACAGGAGATACATCTGTGAATCACATTTCACGAACGAAGGTACCTTCAAGCATCATCTAATGACAAATCGATTTTGCAAACCGCCCTCCCGCCCAGCTGAATTCATTGCAATGTGCACTTGGTATCCCCAGCTGTGACAGCATCTGATTAGGGAAAACAGTCAGGCATGGAAGCTTACTGCTGGCTTTCAGTTAAAACGAGAAAAGCCGACATTCTCAGCGAAAGACTTGGCACGCATCAAACGGATTCTGGTTCGTGGAGGTTCAGAAAGAACCGGAACGGAGGGCATTGCGTGGTGCTTAATGCAATCTCAGTAATGATATGCAAAGCCAGTATAACTCTGAATGCAGTGGTGACCTGCTTTGGTTATCAATATCAGTAATTACCATCCTTTAAAGCCGATCTACCGATAGCTTGTCTTTTCCAAGAGATCTAATTTACACTGATTTACAGGTGATGGCATTACTGATACAACCCAGATGATCTTAAATCAGTAGTGCGTACAGATAACTTCCTACCTTTTTATAACTAACTTAAGCTACCTTTGTTAACTATAACCATTACAGAGGCTGAAACCTATTTTTGCCACTAACCAACAAACACTCTGCAGCATTTGGTGCAGGAAATAAATGAGGCTCGTCTGAAAAGTGTACAATGATCCATTAACCTACTTTACCGCAGGTTAATAAAAAGGGGAGCATGGCCTCATTCCAAGTAAGTCATTTTAATTCTATTTATTCCAGCTGCCATGCAACCAAATATAAAAAAAAAAAAAAATATATATATATATATATATATATAGTGGCAGGAACAACACAGATGGTTATGTGGTTTACGTTACTTTCAATTCCACTGGAGGATTGCTACGCAAATCAAACGAAGACGACCATGTTTCACTTGAGGCGCAAAGCTTGAAAGTGTTTCCCCCCACACCCCGCCTCCTAAGTGATTTGCACATAGACTTGATAGGCCATCACCTGCTGTCACCCACTCACGATTACGGCATTAATCCGAAGCAAACAGTAGTTTTACAAGCATGGATGTATGATAACCCTGGGGAACGGTGCATTAAACAGATAAAGATAAGTCCATATCTGCTTTTATGCTTCTCCTGGAAATGTCCGTGCTGAGATGTTTATAATTACGGTCCTCTTTCAATTTTACTCAAATACAGTTGAACATTTTTGGGCCTTTCTATGGGGTCATTACAATTTGTTTTTACACAGAATTCATCAATACTTGATGGTAGTTGACCAACTTAGGTAGTGCTTAGAAGACGGCCCAAGCTCATCATCTCTGCTTACACACATTGTTTATTACAAAATTAAAAACCGCTGTGGATTGAAGGACTGGTCCAGCAGTTGGCATCAGTAAGCAGCCATAAACGAATGCTTCATCTGTTGGTAATGCCGTTCATCAATCATCAAGCATCAGCGTCATTATGCATCTTTTGTGTTTGTGCATGGCACAGATCCCGCCAATAAAACTGACAAATGGGCCAATCTACATATGAATCTGGAATGACTGACAGTTGCAGAGTTGCTCGCAGCAACCCCTTTCCCGTTCTCACATTAGTTATCTCTTGTCTCGTCGAAATTCTCACACTTGGAAGATGAGCCTGAAAGGTTGCTTAAAGTCTTCTAAAACTTGATTGCAGACCTGCAGGCTGGGTCACAAGGTCCATTCTCCGACACAATTAAACACAGGTTTTCTCGGCACCATCCAGAACGACACAAGTGGAGCTCCAGTTAAAGGTGCGGGAGGATGGAAAGAGCTGCAGTAGTGCCTTTTGGCATTCTGGTGGAGAGGCTGAGACGGTGGCGTGTCCGGAGGAAAAGCGCGTGTCTGGGAACAGGCGGCTGCCACATTGCCTCAGCCTTCCTTTCATCGCCACTCCCTCTGTTTTTTTTTTTCCAAATCTCTAAGTATTTAGGACTTTCGACTGTTACTTAGCCTTAGTTATTCTGTGCATTGGAATTTCTTTGCCTTCTCATCTCGCTTTGTTCATTTCTCATATACTCATTTGCATATCTGAGCAATTCTGTCGATCTAGAAAATCAAAGGAGCTTTAAACGGAAAAAGTCAGAGAAGAAAAAGTATCACGCCAAATGGTGTCCATTTTCCTCATTGTAATAGAGATCAGGGATACAATTAGCACGGACAGCTGCCTGCATGCAACATTAACCTTGATCGAGGTTATATTACGAACTCCACGAGTCTTGGAATTTCCTCTGATTGGAGATGACATTTTCAGACCTGTGACAGCTAATGCTAATCCTGACCAATCAAATCAGACGTCAGCTTTTAAATTACCTGTGGAGAAAGCACAGAGATGTCCCCGGAGGTGACGGCTACATCACATCCCTCATTCTTTTAACGATCTGTTACAATAGGAAAAAAAAACCAAACCTACTGTTTTCACTTACATCAAATATTTATCACGCGTCAAACCTCTGCTTCAAACTGTGAGGTTTAATGATGTGAAATTCTTCAAACAGCTTCAAAGCAATGGATTAAAGCTTAATGACTTTAACTGAACACTGACCTCTGTGGTACGTCTCTTAAAATGGCTGAGGACAACACAACAAAAAGGGAGCCACATTTAGCTCTGCTTGTGTGATGCAAGTGATGCGATGGAGTGGATTTTTGATGCTCAAGGAGGAAAGGAAAAAAAGAAGAAGAAAAAAAAAAAAACAACAACAGCCAGAGGGGGAGAATAGGAAAAATCAGGAAAAGTGAGCGCCTCAATTAGCTCTGGAAAGCGTAGCGAGTCACTTAATGAGCTCGGCAGTGGAAATGATGGGGTTCAAAAAACATGCTAATGGACTTCACAAAATGAGTTTTAAACTGTGATGCGCGTAGCCAAAAAACCCACCAGCAGAAACGATGAACCGTGAGCACAGAAGCGTTGGCTTGTATCGATGTGACGTTCCTGTCTGTTGTGCGAATTTTTCAAGGCGGCAACATGAGAAACGTATAGACTTCCTAAAACATAGCCATGTCCATCAACACGTACGCCTTGCGATAAAATTACACAGGTTTAACAAAAAAAAAAGTGCAGCAGGAAATGGCACACAAACAGGATAGCTGCCAAAATCCTAAATGAACCTGATAACATGAGCATCTTGGCCTGATCCGTGTTCTTGGAATACTGCTGCTAATCAGCCAAGCCTAGCATTTGGTCTCCAAAGACGACGTCTTATTAGCCAGGGTCATTTTGAATGTGAAGAAAATCTAACAGCGCGTGTTGTTTGGATGGAAAGTGACTATTCCGGAAATCTCTGGCTGCATGTCAAGCCAAGCCACCCATTTCATTCAATGACTTTTCTTTTTTTTTTTTTTTTTTTTTTTGTATTCAACAAAAGTGTATGCTACAAAACACAATCACTGACCTGATTAGTTTACAATTGGCTGATGCTTTTATCCAAATCGTGATACAGGATACAACTGAGGAGTTAAGGGTAGAGGGGCTTGCTCAAGCACCCACAGTACAGTGACGACTTGGAAGTGCTGAGCTTTGCACTTTCAACCTTCCGAGCATTAACCCAAATCCTTCACTACTGAGCCACCACATCCCCTGCTTAGCTGTAATCTGGATTTGGTGAGACCTCCATGATGAGGAATAACATGAAATCAGCCAAGGTTTGGTCACCGGTTCCGAAGAAATAAAAAAAATTTAATCTCATGAATTTAACTGTAGGGTGTCTAGGGTTAAAGGGCAGGCAAGTGTGAGTTTATGGTGAAGGGGGACCAAAACAGTGAAGAAAGTTTACGCCAGTTAAAATGGAGCATGGGAATGAAGGTTTTAGTAAACATATTGTCCTCATCTACAGCTAGTGCCATGCAGACAGAAGTGGTGGCTCAGCCGTTGAGGCTTCAAGCTACTGATCAGAAGTTTGAAATCCCAGCACTGCCAAGCTTCCATGGATGGGTCATTCGGCAAGACCCTGAACCAAAAGTGGCCAATCAAGCGATTCAAACTCTATTTAGGAGGAACACCAAGGTCACAGGTTTTGAGGTTAGAAATCAACTTCCCAGAATCTCTCTTCTATCCCAACTGTTTTTATCGAATTGCAAGATGCATGACGTCTATCTGGGCACCTTGCACTGACTTCAAGGACATTATTTTTATGAAGCAACCACCGACAACCAAGGCGCATTTTCTCCAGAGGCCTTGGCACTTAAAGCATTATCCTGAGGCCTGTAAGGGTAGGGAGGAGATCATTCCGGAGTGAGCCCTCCACCTAATGCTCCTTCATGCCTTCAAAACATCAGCAAGAAAAGGGACCACCATCCACCCAGACGTCACCAATATCATGTAAGGGTCGCAACACGACACAGGCAGAGAAAACAACAACAACAAAAAAAAAAAAGCAGTTTGAAAGTGTTACGAGAAAAAAAAAAAAAAACAACATTTAAATGGGTTAAAGGTAGAGAGGTAAAGTACAGGGGGCTAAAATAAAAGGGGTGCTATGGACACGCCACAAAGGGCCTCTTGTTTAGAAAGTTTCTAACTCGGAGCGACTAAGAGAGAGCGAGCGAGAGCGAGCACTAAGATTTGGCAGCAAGCAAAGAGGGATGGGTCGGGCCTCAAGCTGACGAGGCTGAGACCTGGAGAAAGCAGAAACCGCCGATATTCATTTGCTGCACTCTGGCAGGGCTGCCTTTTGGCACAAAGATAGCAAGCAACCGCAGAGACAGCCCAGCTCGAGCTGTGTGCCTGTGTCCAGCTGAACTGGCAAAGCGTCATCCTCCTCTGCTGCTGCTTAGGATCCTACCACAAGTCATACCTGACCTATATAATGATATTAATATCTGTGCTTCATAAAGCTACTTCAGCAACACACAGGATTTTTTGCAAAAGCCCAAGCACTTCATGATGAATAACACTGCATTCACGTCTATGAACTAAAGCGTCCAATTGAGTGTGTGTGTTCTGGACTGTGGAAATTGCTAACCTGGAGTCCTACTCGCTGTTAAAAGAAACGGCAAGGACACGTTCGTTCCTGTTCGACTCTGATGAAGTGATTAGCAACACACCACTTCCTCAGCTGTGAGCTGTGCTTACACAGAATGATTTCATCACGCTGAATGACTCCATTCTTATTACAGATTCCATTCTTATTCTTCGGATTTACCTCAAAACCTGCAAAAAAGGATAAATAAATAAATAAAATAAAAAAAAAATCGCTGCTATAAATGGTCATCCTTAGCATATCAACCTGCAAATGAACAGGGACTAGTGAGATTCAGTGCCACGGCTTCTGAAGGCAATCAGTGACGAAGCTCGTTCAGAAAGCAATTTTGATTGAAATCTCACAGTTTGTCTAACCGAGAAGACATCACGGGGTTACGCAAAACTCACAGGACAGCCACAAATATGGTAGTGGCAAAGAAGGAAACTGTTGCGCAGAAAATATTCTTATCACCCCAAGCTCCCTGTGAAGAGCGTTTCTGTTCATGCAGCCCTGCTTTCCGCAAGAGCCCGAATCTCGCTGATTAATGATGTAAACAGAACATAGTAATTTTCTTTAATCATGGGTCTATCAGTCAAGGATCATCACAAAAACTAGCCTTTTATAGAATTCAGCCATGAATTTATCAGGCTCATCTCATACGGCCTGACAGGTAATAATCTTAAAAGACGGCTATAATCCCAGTCTGAAATTGGCTTAAAAAGAAAAATTTGCAGCTAGAAATGTGGTCATGGTCACCATTTGGCATCCATGCACATGCACACAATATGTCAACGTAATGGATCAAAATGGATTATCTACTTTCAACTGGACTGAATTTTTAACAGACTGGGACTGAAGAGTTAGCTACAGCTTGATCTGGAAGCTGAATTTTTTTTTTTGACCCTCATCTGAGTAAGTAGGCTGATGCGCTTTCCAGGAAAAAACGCCGGCTTTCACCTCTTCAGGCCAACAAAAGTCATTGATGCTGCTTTCTGCGGTCTTCCGACTGGTTATTAACAATCCTTGCTTGAAAAATGGGTCCTTACCCGTCTCACAGCACATTAACAGTATTTACATAATTGGTAACCTTTTTTTCGAATGAGGGTCTTGGACAGGATGAGCGGAACAGAGCACTGTAACTCGGCCAGTCCCGCATCATTAGATCCTCTTTGCCAATCAAATCATTGGTGACTCAAAAGAGATAAAAAGAAGCAGTTTTTTCTGGCACTCCATATTCAGGGTTGGATTAGGAAGTGTATGCTCAGCATTAATGATAAAGAACCAAGTGGCAGAGACGGGAAACAGTGTGCTAATTCCCGAACCAGTGCCAGATTAATGGTAATCGTTGTGATGCAGTCTGAATCACTCGGAAACCATCAGCAGAAATCGTACGCCGTGCACCAACGTCTCCCAGGATGCCTTCAAGGACGCGGCGCTGTGGAGACAATGATGAGAAGGAGCAGGGATACCGGAGATAAGGAAAATGGGGCCTCTCCTCAGAATCATGCAAATAAACAAGTCCACAGATGGATGGTCATACAATTTATAGCTAATGAACTCGATGACACGAAAATTTGGAACATCCCACAGCCTACACAGAGGGAGCATTTCAAGCCTCGTTCTGGAGCCCAGTGCGCACACCAAGCTTTTTAACCTCGGTTTGTATTTATTTTTTTAAATAAAACTAGTAAACATTCAATTTGCTCGTTGTGGCCCTAATTTTAGCCTCCTGCCTGGGAGCAACAAAATAGCACATACATCAGCCCAGTGGCCACAGGATGGCTGAAAATACACCCGGCTTGCCACATGCATGACTGCCTGCGAGTGAGACGGCAAGAGGAGGAGGGCGACAGGCAGCCAGGGTGACAACGCCAGACACAAGGCGAGGTATGTCGCATTTAGCTGGACATTCCATCTGCAGACCTATAAAACCTGGACAGGCTCCATAAACGGGTACTGCGGAGACGGGATAAAATAAATGAATTCAAATGTTCAAACTCGGAGACGGACAAATCAGTAAGGAACAGGAACACAGAGATTATGTTTATTCATAGATGATTCAAAAACCAGAGAAGGAAAATGAAGCCTACTTCCTATTGATTTTCTCAACAACAAAAAAAAAACCCACCAAAACAACCCCCAAAGTGCATAATTAAGCTGTTAAATAAGTGTAACGCGTAGACATTTCAGTGTTAACCACATCAACAGAAAATAAAGATGTTAGTCAGACTCGCATACTATCCTTCATGTCGGGACCAGACTACACCAATGTCAATGGTCACCATATCAGAGCAGGCAATCACAGTGCAATAAGTTCGTGTGTCTTGATCGGGAGACTGGCAACACTACAAGTTTGACCTCGACCACTCATCGGTTGTGGGGCATCCCAGACACCGCAGCACTGCTCTTCAATTAGGTCATAACACAAGGCCTGTTCATTGGTTGCATGGACTTTCTCGGTGGGCTAGCTAACATTTATTAGGTAGGCTATTAAAAAGCTCTGCTATGGATAGGAGTACAGTCATGAACAAGCAATACAGGAAGGAAGACCAGCGCAGTACAGGACTACAGCAGCAATATATTTCCTGGTTTTGCTCTGGTGCTAGAAACAGTTGACACTTTTTTTTTTCCTTCTACAAACACATTGTAGCACGTGATCTGCACGTAGGAGGATCGCTTCCTGTACATACATGCATCTAGCCAGAAAAGAAACCTGGCAATTCATCTGCAAACCTTACGAAGGACGTGAAAGGACAGCAGTGCTTCTGCGGACATGACGCATACGCGCGTACGTACGCACACAAGAAAACCTTTGTGGTTTCACTTCTGCTGCATCAGCATGTGGCTGCGATTCGACAATTTCCGCAACAGGGTGCTTATTCAAGATCAGTGCGATCTAAGCGCTGGAACATTGCCTTTGCGTTTCTTGGAGGACACAGCGGATGCAGGGATTTAGTATCATGTGACACTGGTAGCCGCAAGTCACAAATAACGTTGCGTCCGTCTGGTCATCTTCCACGAAACAAACAAGACACACTGTTCAAAAGGGTTCTTTTTTTAAACAGGATATTTAACACGGTGTTATTACAGACAGTAAAATATCTGCTCGGCGCACGTCTGCGTGGCTTGACTAGGTTCACTAGTTAGGCAGAATTCTGTGGCATGATCTGCGTTCCCAAAAAATAAAAGCCGCAAGCTCAGACACGTGTCCTCGACAGTCTAGAAGACGTTGCGGGGGGTCCTTTGTAGTTAACCTTATGTTCTCCGTACAATTTAGCAAAGTTTGTTCCATCAACCAGGCCATCTGTTTAGATTTCACAGCAATACAGTTATAGCACCGCTCACAAAAACGCTCAGGGTCTTATTCTTATTATAAAACAGTATTGAACACTACATGCTGGTCCACACACAGTGTAGGTTTTTTAGTATAACGAATTGCGCAGCATGGGTCTCAATTCGCGTACATCCGCGCTCATACTTGCTATTGAGTGCATAAGCACGCTCGCGCGAACAAATGTGTGTACTGATAATACGCAGAGGGTGTACTTAAAAAAAAAAAAAAAAAAAAAAAAAAAAAAAAAAAAAACAGACGACACACTTCTCACCCTCTGTCTTGGCTACACAACAGAAGGGGAAGTACCACAGACCTATTTTCAGCCAGTCGGAGGAGGGAATGTCGGGACGCTGATGTACGCGTCATGTGAATCATCTATGCACGCAGGTGAGGAAAATGAAAGAGAAAGGTGAAAAAAAAAAATTTTTTTTGCCGGGTTACGCTACGACCGCGCTCAGATCACGTTGCGATCGCCATTTCCAGCAAGTGCACAACTTGACGTGTTTGATTTGAGACAACACCACTCTGTCGAAATTCACGCACCACACAACGAAAAAACATGGTGTGCACAGTGCACTACAAGGAAGTGTACTAATGGAAGTCAGCGAATTGAGTCACCGTGGTCGTTCTGAAGCTGGCGACAGCTACCTGCTGAGATTTGATGATAACAGGCTGCACTGGCAGTAAACCCTTTTTTTTTTATATATATATATATAAAAATATATATATATATATATATATGTGTATATGTGTATATTTGTTGACAGATTTTTTTTCTTTTTTCCGTGTAAATCGTAGTACACATGAACACAACTGAACATTAGAACCTGATGGGTGATGCGATATCCTGGATGAGAAGATCTACCATAGAAGAGACCGTTCTAGAAATGTAAACCGTGCTGGTTGGAAGCATTTGGCAGGGAAGGGATGAGTACCATCGGTAGGTGAATACGAGTCCAAGCCTACACAGAAAAGCATGCGCTGGTCTGGAGCAGCCTATGTCATGTGAACAACAGCAAACAAACCACAACACACACACATGCAACAAAGCGAAGCACATTTCTCAAAGCTCTGGCTAAACAGCGCACCATGAATTGCACACCACGGAGTTATTCAGTAAAGCCGGAGTGCGAAGAAAGTGCCGTGGATGAGACGAATCAAATCGGGCGCATGAAATTACAAGGAAACAAACCTAAAAAAAAAAAAATTTTAATCCGAATCAAGACAAATTAGTCCGTTGAGCAGGTGACATGTCCACCGTAACTACTACAAAATAACGAGCTTGACGGCAGAACTCGGCCTACTTTTTTTCTTTTTCTGCTTTTGTGAGCGTTTATGTCAGGGGAACAGCAGTGGTGAGATGAATGACGATGAAGTGCGGACCTTCAACACCAGAAACACTCCCTCAGCTACTGTGAATAAGCCTCAGAAATCATACGCCAGGTACCATGACAACGAAGCCCTGCATGTGAGCAGCAATCTGAGGAAGTTCGAGGCTTGAGGGTGGCTCTACAGCTTCACACTCCCATCACCGCAATACGGCTTAACCGTCACGGGACTACATTCAAAAGCGTCGTTTTATTTTCTTAAACAAAACGCAAAGCAGCGTCACCGTCTTCAGGCATACACATCACAGAACAGTAATTCTTTGTTAGTTATGAATTCGGATCGCATTATTCCGCTAGTTTGGAGTGCTTTTTTGTTTGTCTGAGAAATCCACACACACACACACACACACACACACACACACACACACACACACACACACACACACACACACACACACAC
>JAQQZR010000007.1:16178541-16196740 GCA_030068235.1 Notoglanidium macrostoma
CCCCCCCCCCCCCCCCCCCCCCCCCCCCCCCCCCCCCCCCCCCCCCCCCCCCCCCCAGCCGTCAGTAGGAAATGCATTTTATTGTGTATTTTAAAACAGTCAACAATGAGGTAACCGTCTGATCATACACCATAAAAACAGCAGATCAGACTGATTTCAAGAACCGCCAGACGTCTAAATAGCAAAGGGGGTTTACTAAGGAAATCATTACAGACTGCATGCAGGAATTTCTCTCTTAATAGGATGCTACAATCAGAGAAGAGTCACAAAATCGGATCCTTACTCTTGGCTCTCTGGCGGTTCCAGGATGTGAACTTCTGGTCACTGAAGCAAAAACCTGACCCATTTTATTCCCTAATGTCACAGTGGAACTGAGCTACTCTGCTCAAATACAAAACCACACAAGAAACAAAAAGCAAAAAAGAAAATGACTTGAACCAGAAAACTACAGCTTTGTTATACATATACATGGCCCAATTTGGAGAAGCTGGCATGTACAAATTCCTTTCTCAGCTGTGGTAAACTTTCCCATAAGGAACAGACATTGTGCTGCTGTGGTGCTTTCTCCCACATGAAGCCCGGGCACGTCTCAAATGGTGATTACAAAAATAAACAGTGTTCAGTACGGGTTATGTTCACCACTTTTTTCGATTTCTTGACAGAAAAAGGAACAAATGATGCCGTACGTATCCTCCTGTTTCTCATGTTATGGTCCTGGGCATTTTCTCGGCCCCATCACAACTGTTTAAAGCCTCATGAAGACCTTGTAAAGGAAGTCGAGAGATTCCACCTTAACAGGGGGAACTCAAGACCAAGACTGAGACTCAGCATAAGAAAAAGCAGTACAGAATTTCAAAAAGTTATCCTTCACATCAATCAAGTTGCAAAGGTTTAAAAAAAAAAAAAAAAAAAAAAAACACACAACACACATCCAATCTACTTTTTGATCCATTTAAGAAAATTAGGCCAATGAACCCAAGACTAATATTGCATCTGCATCCAGGCCTAAAGCATTCACCATTACTGCATATGAAAGAAAAACATTTGAAGAGCTTTTCTACTACTCAAGCCAATGCTTCATATTTCTCTTTAAAACATTACATTTTGTTTTATCTATAATGCATTCTGAGCATGTGCATTTTAAAGATAAGACTTACTGGCTTTTGACTGCCCTGTTTGAGTTAATGATCTGACTCGCATATCGACTGTTGAGGACAGTTTTATGCAAATTAAGGTTGCAAAATCACCTTTCATGGGGCTCGTTGAAATCTTCATAGCTGTAGGAGCATTTTTTTTTCTTTTCTTCCTTTATAACCCTGATGAATTGCAAGAATTTTCCTGGTGAGCCTATCCTTAACGTTATTACTCAGCACTACTTGTGCTTTGGTCAGTCTGCTAAATTCCTGTGTTTGTAGACTACACAATGGTGGAGAGAAAGTGGAAAGGTGGCGCAGAGAATGCAGGATAAGAAATGCCCTGCTGGCACTGCAGCATTTCCACCAATCCATGGGTGAACGTGACGGTGTCGAGAGCAGCACTGAGAAAGCAAGTATGTTATGGCGTAGCCTAACTATCAAAAAAAAAGGGATAAAAACATTTTATGTGTACTTGTATATCTACTTGGAATGGAAGCAAGATTGATTAGATTTGTGCAACAGTGCCGTCATACACTAGTACAAAGTAAACTGCTTACATTTTCACTAAAAGTCTGTGATTATTATATATGATGTCAGACCTGATGTGGCCCTTTGTCATAATGCTACTTGAGGCACTTTCATGTGTCAGTGTGGATAAATATAGCGGTGCCCACTTTAAAGCAAATTCCTGGGCTCGTTTTCATTCCCAGTCCACGCCTGAGTCCAGCCCAGCTAAATCACCGTACACGTGAAACTCGGCTACAACAAAAGAACTCGGAGAGAAAAAAAACTACAGTAGTCTGCCCTACAGGACCCTATGCCAGGTGCGCTCATCTCTGATCCCGCACATCTATAATGATTATTAACTGAATTAGTAGTGTTAAGGAAATCACATGCACAGTGACCGTGTTGCCTCCTCACAGATCCTGAGTCTGTATGGAGTTTCTGTGCCTCCACTTTCCTCCCAACTCCTGGAAGGCGGAACGACAACTAAATGACTCAATTGTGTGTGTGTGTGTGTGTGTGTGTGTGTGTGAGCCTAGAACGGAACAGTTTCCCATCCAGTATGTACCTCACTGGCAGCCTTCCTGGGACAGGCTTTGTATGATCTACCATGACCAGGATTAAGTGGTTACTGAAAATGAATGAATGAATAGAGTAATCGCTCCAATCCAAGACATGGCAGAACACTAATACTTGAGCTATACAATTTTCTGATCCATTCTGAACTGGACACACAGGCAAAGGTTCCTGAAAGCATGTCATCACCACATGTGACAAGAAGTGATGGAGCCGGTCAGCTCAGATCTACCGCTTTTTATCCCCTGTGTAGAATAAAAGCAGCATGTATTAGACATCCCCCCTCTGTGTGTGTGTGTGTGTGTGTACGTGGTGTTTGAGGATTTTCAAACTCAGCTGGATGGCTCTGAGGGCCACGGCGTTGTTCTCTCTCTCTCTCACTCACCTATACGCCGCCACGGCGCGGTTGTTCAGGTATTTCTGCGCGGTCATGACGCCCACGAAGAGGAAATTATGGCTACTCTGGACGGCTTTCTCGGTCGGCAGCATGCCGCTCCCCTGCGCCGGCCACCTCATGCCCCCTCCGTGCTCTCTCCTCAGCGGGCCGCGGATGCCGCAGCCTGCTCCGCCGCTCGCACTGCGTCTCGGCCCGGCTTTCTTCAGCTCCGTGGCGCGGGGTAAAATCAGCCTGGAAGCCAGAGTGAAGCCGACCACCAATCCCAAAAGCACACTGAACCATGCTCTTCGACTTCTGGCTGCCATTCCACCGCCAAATAAAACCACACAGCAACTCTCCCGCTTCTGTGTGTAAACGTGTCTCTTTGAGAAAGCGTAGGCCGGTTTAAAGTGAAGACCCCCGCTGAAATCCCGGCTCGCGCGCTCTCATGGTAGCAAAGCGTCTGTCTACTGCCACAAACCCCGCGGCTTTCGCCACATACCCGTCTAACTACGTCCTCCTCCGCTTACCCATCTAACGTTCAAGCATTCCTGTGTCAAGCTAAGCAAATTACAGTCCTGAGGCAAATGAGTTACGGCATCCAGGCAGCGAGCAAGGTCCCCATTCTTCCTGAATTATCTCGCCATTGTGCGAGCGAGTGGAGTGCTCAGAGCTTCGTAGCGACGCGGCTACTGCTTCTTCTTCTTCTTCTTCTGGGTCTGCTCTTGCCTCTTCTTCTTCTGCAGTATGGCTTTGAAGGATCAGGCACATATACGGACACAGCGCCACTCACCGGACTGCGAGCAAGCACTTCTGAATACTTGGATTTTCCCAGAAGCTTAGCAGTAGCAGTGCAGATTTATTTCCTCGCAGGAGATGCTGCAGCTATGTAAACAGAACTATACTGAAAGCAGCACTTGCTTTGAATTGACGTGTAAAGGACTATGTTGTCTTTTCCTATGTTTGCAGACTTTCACTTCATGTTGTCTTGTGTTGCACACGTGCACCTTTGTACTTCTGTGCTGTCCTGTGTGTAGTGCCTTGGTCCTGGAGGAATGTTGTCTCGTTTCACTGTGTACTGTATCATGTGTATACGGTTGAAATGACCAAATAAAAGTTTGACTTGGTGAGAAATAAGTGCCTTTTTTTTTCTAAATATATTGGCCATATTAGGTTAGGTGAAAATAAAAAATATTCATGACTAACTCCTAATTATTTATTTTGCAGTTACACTTTACGGTTGGTAGATTTTGGGTATTAACTACACTATATGGACAGAAGTATGTGGACACCTGACCATCACACACAAATTGTCGAATTCCAGAACCCTGGGCAGTTGGGAACAAAACAGAAAACCTTGCAGAACACATGACTATGTCTTACTTTATGTGGTCAACATTTACATCAACAAACTGATAACGATCTGTCAAAGACGTGAACCAGGTGAAGGCCGTTCCCTAAAACAAACTCTTTCTCATCTATCAAGGAGAATAGTATGATCGGTGGTGTCAAAAGCTGCTCTAAGGTCGAGTAACACAAGCAAGGAGACACAACCCTGATCAGAGGCCAGCAGTGG
Source organism: Notoglanidium macrostoma (assembly GCA_030068235.1). Classification (NCBI taxonomy): domain Eukaryota; kingdom Metazoa; phylum Chordata; class Actinopteri; order Siluriformes; family Auchenoglanididae; genus Notoglanidium; species Notoglanidium macrostoma. Next base: position 16,182,710 of record JAQQZR010000007.1, read on the forward strand.
GTCGTTTACTACTTTAACCAGCGCTGTGTCTGTGCTATGATGAGGCCTAAATCCTGACTGATACATTTCATGAATGTTATTACTGTGTAGGTGTGAAAATAACAGCTGTGGTACAGCCTTTTCTAAGATAAAATAAAGGGGAAGTTGGATATTGGCCTACAGTTGCACAGCTGACTGGGATTGACGGGGTTTTTCAGTCGGGGGTTTGATAACTGCCAATTTGAAGGATTTAGGTACACAGACAGTGCTAAGGGATGAGTTGATTTTTTAAATAGATCCGACTGCTTCTGGTGTTATCTGTTTTAGGAAACATGTAGGTAAAGGATCTAGTATGCAGGAGGATGATTTTGATGGGGAAATTTGTGAAATTCAATCATTCTAATGGCTGATCTGATAGTTATATTGTTTTCTACAGGGTTAGTTATCAAATTGTCTGGCTTTAAATTCATTGTCTGAATTTTTTGGCCTGATATTTTCAATTTTGACATCAAAAATAATTCATGAAGTCAGTGCTACTACATTCTGATGGTGTGAAAGTTTCTGTGGCGTTCTGCTTCCTACTTAGTTTTGCTTCGGTATTAAATAAGAATCTAGGATGATATTTGTTATCTTCTATTAGGGTGGAAAGATACGTTGATCAAGCAGCACTAAGAGCTTTCCTATAGCTCAGGAGGCTCTCATGCCATGCTACTTGACATATTATCAAATTAGTTTAACACCATTTACATTCTAATTTTTCAAGTGGTCTGTTTTATGGTGAGTGTGTTATCATTATATCAGAATGCTAATTTTTTCTCTCTAATTATTTTTCTTTTAAGTGGAGCTAGATTATATAGTGTATAGCGAAATGTTGACTCTAAGCTGGTCAAGTTCTGTGGGGTCTGATAGTGAGCCAATCAAGGTTGATAATTCTGGGAGGTTATTGATATAACGCTGTGCAGTAGCTGACATGAATGTTTGTTTGTCATGGCAAAGTGCATATATTATAACTAAGACACATTTTAAATGAGAGGAGATAATGATCTGAAATAGTATCAGACGGTTGAAGTGTGACTATATTTTCTATACATAAACCGAAAGTTAAGGTTGTGACAACTCTGTGCAGCCAGAATATGGTCAGTTTAGCCTGCTTGTTTGCTCCCTGGCCTTGGCTCTGCATAGTCACAGATTAACTAGGCCTAGGGTTAGACAACAAGCTATATAGCAAGAAATGAGAGAAGAACCTCCTCAAGGGAGATGGATACCGTCCCAACAGGCCAGCCTTCACATCAAAATTACTCCAATTATCTATAAAGCCCACATTGTTTTCAGAGCACTACTTGGACACGGCACCACAAGGTTGGTAGACGAGATTAAGCTGGAAATGTATAAGGCACTGGACAAGGCTGGGGTTGTGAAGCATGCCTATTCTACATTGCATGGAGATCTGGGCCAGTAACTTTGGACTGTAAAACTGGGATGATGGTCCCGATTTAAAAAAAAAAAGTTTACTAGACGGATTGTTCCAGTTATAAGGGAGTGTACTACTCAGCCTCCCAAGCAAAATCTGTGCCAGGGTCCTGGTGAGGAGACTCTCCTATAGGAGACCCTAGGGTTGGGAGGGAATATTGCAGGTTCCACCCTGGCCATGGAACAGTGAACCAGCTCGTTACTCTTGAGTCATGGGAGAATGTCACTCTCTTATTTGCAAATGATGACGTTCTCAAGTGGACCTCCAACATGCACCTGAACATTTCACTACTGAGAGTGAAGCAGGTCCACGGATGTGATTCTCTCATGGAAAGTTGTGGGATGTTCGCTTCAGGTGCGTTTAAGTACAGTAAATATCAGGTCCCACTGGATGAAGAACTTGGACTAGCTGGAGAGATTAGATCTCATTAGTTGGCTTTGGGGATACCTCAGGTGGAGAATCTTTGGCTGGACATGACCTGACCTTCTCAGCCTTGTGCCACCCACAATCCAAACAAGAAAAAGTGGAAAGAAAAAAATGAATAGTAATAGGAGTTAATTCATTATGTTTAGATGTTATGTTAATTTTATAGTATTCTCATTATTATTTTTGCTGTTTTGTAAAAACTCCGCTTCTTGTTAATTTACCCAATATCCCATAAACGTCATTCAAATTATTACCTACTCTATTAATTTTACTTTGCAAAGCAAGTAATCTTCTCCTGGTACTAAACAAACGAAAGAAGGCTGACACAGCAATCAAGGAAAATTTGTCATTTAAATTTGATTACATTTTGTTGCAGCGTATTAATATTTTAACACCATTTAAACATTCTAACACGCAGGAAGTCTTGATAATATTACCGGAGATGTGTAAAATGCTTTCAATGGGATTTCCTCTTAACCTTGACTGAAATGTCACCACATTGCTGCAACTTTTCAAAATTCAGATCACGTACACTAGGAGGATGGCAGTAACCTTCCCAGTTTACCTTTCCAAGGAGAGCGCATCTTATTTTAATGTGCTATCTGTTATCTCCATCTAGTGGTGAAAATGGTCCATTATCAGCATTGCGTTACCAGAAAACTTGACTTCACTGACAAGGTTCCATGAAATATGTATTTACATTGCTCGAACTCAGTCAGAGACCATATTTTTTGAGTAGTAACGAGAAGTAAAACCTTTTTAATCATGAAAGGTTTACAAGTACAACAAAGACATTTCATGGTAGTCTAAGAATGTTGTACTCACAATCACAAGATTTATTCTTACAATGCCATGGGTCCTCACAAATAACTGTTTGCATGTTCTCATGTTGAAAGAAAAGTTTTTAGCCACTGAACAGACAGTACCAGTCAAAAGTCTGGACACACTGACTAATGGAAGGGTTCTCTTTCATTTCTACAGGTTACTCCTATATTAGAATAATCCATCCATCCATCCATTATCTATAGCGCTTTATCCGTCTGGGTCGCGGGGAAGCTGGAGCCAATCCCAGCATCTTGGGGCGAGAGGCGGGGTACACCCTGGGCAGGTCGCCAGTCCACCACAGAGCCAACACAGACAAACAGTCACACACGCTTGCATTCACACCTATGGGTAATTTAAAGTAGCCAGTTGACCTAATCTGCATGTCTTTAGACTGTGGGAGGAAACCGGAGTTCCCGGAGGAAACCCATGCATGCACGGGGAGAACATGCAAACTCCACACAGGAAGGCACCCTGGGTGACCCCGGGATCGAACCCAGGACCTTCTTGCTGTGAGGAAACAGTGCTAACCACCACACCACCCTATTAGAAAAATAATAAAGACATTATTACCATGAAATATGATCTATGGGATTATGCAGTGACCAAAGAAAGCCAAACTACTTTCAAATTAATTAATACAAATCTGTTTAACAAACACACACAAAAAATATATGTTCAATCTAGTGTGTCCAAACTTTTGATATACAGAACAGTATTTAAATTTTTTGATGTATTGGGATCACACACTCACAACTGAAAATCATCAGCCAACCTCACTGGACTGAGTACCTTTGATGAGGAGGCGTCATTAGAAACTGTCAATCTCACACGGATAGTTCAGATCCTACAATGTATTTAAAAAGTATGATTAGCCAGCCAGACAACTTAGTTTTTAAAAGTGATCATTTAAATGTAGCAAAAGTGCAACTAAGAAATACGAGCGATCTCTCCTGCTTGCACAATTATACATTAAGGAGATTGCATATAAGATTTTAAAACTTTGGTAAAGTCTGAGAGAAATCTAATCTATATGCTGGTTTTAAAAACAAACAAACAAAAAAAAAAAACATTTGATGATTCAACAGAATCTTACTTCATGTTAAAGCAGAAGATTCATATTAATCCATATTACTGAACCATGATAAGTGCAGACAGTTCCATTCAGTTGCTCTTATGCCTGAAGGGTCAGAGGTGACCGAGTCCCTCTGACCTCCTTTAACCTCATCCTCCAGCTGAGGGCCCCCTTCTGCCCGGTCTCCATGAACAGGTCCCTCCGCCATCACCAGCCAATGGATTATAACCTAACACACAGACACACAGACACACAGACACACAGACACACAGACACACAGACACACAGACCAAAACAATTGTTGCATTTCTTGAACATGCATGAAAAGTGCAATTAAAGTATGTCTGTACTGATTCCGAAGATGCTACGATGCACGACGCAGTACATGATCACAAAAGGATGACGGCGTGAGAGAGCCATATAGTGCAAAAGAGTTCTGCTAACAGTATTAACAGTCAAGAAAATACATTACCACACAGTTACATCATGGAATGCAAACTGAGCTTCACATTATTATTGTGTCACATCTAATTTCTTTTGGAACACGCAGGGAAAAAAAAACAAATCTAAACCAAATAAGATTTAAGAGCGTGTTCCTACATCACCAAGAAATCTACCCAAACCTCATCTCATTTTTCTTTTTTTTTTAAATTATGAAAGACCAATGTTCTATTTTTACTAATTCTCTGAATGAAAATATGCATTTTTTTCTAACCACACAGTTCATAATAATATACATTTATAAAAATGAAAGATGGATACTGTTATTTTGCGTACGGAGACATCAGTGGGTTGTAATAATCGGCATGGGGCGTGGCTAAAAGTCATTATTTAAGCCTTACCGACAGCAGCCTTTATAATTTTAGAGGACAAACTGACTGACTGATCAATGACAGCAATTTAGAGATGACAGTAGATGAAAGAAAAGTCGCTGAAACGGAGACATGTCACTGTTGTACTGTTTTTTAATCACGCTACAGAAAATCATCTTCTTTATTTCGCTTTGTCCCATTGAATTCAGTATGAATTATGTGCAAGGTGTTATTTTCTCATGTAAAAGTGTTCCGAAAGGGTATAACAATACGGGCAAACATGCCAGTATATACCAGATCAACCGGTCCACACTATATGGTAACCACGTCTTGATACGCATGTTGTCTCGAATCTGAATTATAAACGTTGAGCCTAGAGCAATGCTAATATATAACGGATACTAAATGGCTGGGATGTTCTTTACCAGTGTTCCGAAGAGGTTTTTTGTCCGTCTTTGGCTTCAGTGCGGTGGTGGAAGTGGACGCCTCGTCATTGTTCTTTAAAGACCCGGAAAGAGGACATAAGTAAATTCAAAAAACGTTACGTGCTTTAATGATACAAACTCACGAAGTTAATTGTAACTCACTTGAGCAAGTCGGGTGTGTCCTTTATAACTCTTCCCTTCTTTCATGCTCTCCCACATCTCAATTTTCTGTTGTCTTTTCTCCTCCTCCAGCTAGAAGTGGATGAGATGGAAAGATTCATTACTCAGCAACTGAAAGTGATCTGTTTGGTTCTGTACCTGCCATATCTGTAATGCAGGTGCGATGTCTATGTGCATACATGCATCCAAAACAACATTTCATGAAACAGTTTTATGAAAAATATATGCTCATTTTGAATTTGCTGCCAGCAACACGTTTCAAAACAGTCAGGAAGGTTGTGTAATGCTTTTTAAAAAAAAAAAAAAAAAAAAAAAAAAAAGCCTGGTGGAACATCTCACAACTAATCATGTTAATAGGCAACAGATCAGTAACATGATTGGGTATAAAAAGAACATCCCAGAGAGTCTCTATCTTTTTGGAGATCATGGACACCGCATTCTCAGGGCTATCCGACTCGAGGGACCATCCGGCTTGTTATCAACACACAGTCCGTGATGGTACGGGGGTGCACTGGTGCACATGGCATGGGAAGCATGCACCTCTGGGAAGGAAACATTAATGCTGAATTATGTATAAAGGTTTTGGAGCAACATATGCCGCCATCCAGACCATGACTTTTTCAGAGAAGACCTTAGCAAGACAATGCCAAACCACGTCCTGTACTTATTAAAAGAGCATGGCTCTGTAGTAGAAGAGTCCGGGTGCTAAAATGGTCTGCCTACAGTGCAGATCTGTCACCCACTGGAAACATTTGGCACATCATGAGCAAATGGAAAATAGGACTAAGGAGACTGTTGAGCAGATGAAATCCTGTATCAGACAAGAACGGGAAAACATTTCACTTCCAAAACTCCAGCCCCGGGCCTCCTCAGTTCCTAAGTGCTTACAGAGTGTTGTTAAAAAGAAGAGGTGATGCAAGAGGGGATTTTTGTTACGTGTTGCTGGCATCAAGATGAGTATACATTTTTCAAAACATAACAAACTGACTAGGTTTCGACGTTCGATATGTTCTCTTCGTTCAGTTAAACATGGCTATACATGATTTGCAAATCATCTCCTTCTGCTTTTATTTACATTTAACACAGCATCCCAACTTTTTCGGAAATGTCCACTACGGAGAGTTTTAACCACGATTTTTCTTTTCTCTAATCTATAACTTCTTTCACAAGTTCTTTTCTCATTAAAGAAAGATGCACTGAAACTCTTCTGCACCACATATAGGCATTAGGTTGCAGAATGCTGGAAAATGTCTTCGTAAGCCAATCGAATGCTCACCCTCTGCTGTTTCTCTTTAAATTCAGCAGCCTTGGCGTCCAGCTCCGCTTGCATTCTTCGGCGCGACGCCTCCAGAGACTCCTGACGTCTTACCACGGAAGAAGGGTCTAGAAACGAACCGAAACTAGTGCGCTTAACACTTGTTTACGCATCGTCACATTCTCAAAATGTTGTTTTATGTTCTCAGCACTCACCTGGACTGACTGCTGAAGCTGCGCTCTGATTTAGGCTAGGTCTCTTATTACTGAGATGCTGGATGAGAAAGTAAACTCCCACACACAGGACCAACAGGAACCATCCATACTGAGAAAGGAACGCGCCAACTGCAGACAGAAAAGACGCGACATGTACAGAGCAGGATTTGAGACAAGATGTCTGGCATCACCACCAAGTTTACGTTGAGCTGGGATTCATTTTAAATGGATGAGCATGATGTTTATCCGTAACCCCCTAATTTGACTGAAATTAGCACCATTACAAGTGCCTACAGAGCCATGTGATTTTATTCTGCATGTTGACGCAATTCCTTTTAAAACAGGAAGTCGGAGTGAGAGCATGTTAAAGTGCTTGACTTCCAGAAGCGTTTGAATTTTTTTTTTTTTTTCCTCTTAAATGTGGACGATTCTCACTGCCACCTTCATTCATGAGATCTTAGATTATAAGTTGAAGTGCCATACATATTTATGAAGTTATGCCATACATATTCAAGCTGGATCAACCATCGGTGGTGCCGAATGCGATGGACAGCGATGTGATGGAATCACATTCTCAAACAATCTGAGGTAGCGACGTTCCCGCACTGAAAAGCCCCAAACTGGTAAAAGACTCCTCTGAAATCTGCCAGTCACATAAATGTGAAGTTTGTTAAATGGTTAAAATTCTTCCCTCTTCAAAATAATTAATTTGCAAACATTTTTCTCAAGCAAGGGTTGGTTGGAAAAGGGCAGTGTGACGAGAGTGCAGGAAGACACACAGCCAAAACACACCGACCAGCTGCAACTGTAGAGCAAGACAGGGCCTGGGAGCAGGACATACATGTTCCAGAGAGAGTGGAATCGCACAAACACGAGACTAGCATAGGCTGAGTCGTCCAGACATTATCCAGACGTGTCTAACTATAGAATAAACACATGAACATGGCAAAAACGTTTTCTTTTCTAGATGTAAAAAAAAAAAAACAACCCTGACATTACAAATGCTCAAAAACACCAACTTTGACTTCCTATGATGCTTAAAATACACCAGTAATTCTACCTTCTCAAAGTTTGTTGTTTATTAATGAATTTCAAAACACTGTATCCTGATTATTTCCAGCCATATTCCTTCTTTCCCCACCTGTTCTCCGACAAGCCCCGCCCTCTGTTCGGGCTGGTAGTATTCTCGCAGCCATGATTGGCTAAATACGTGCAAGGACGTCTCGAACAGCCAATCAGGCAGAGGAAAACAAACGCGACTTGTCGAAATACAGGTGGGGAAAATATGAAAATATTGAAGCTAGCTAAAGTAGCCGATGACGCTGCTTTTTATTGTTTTGACGATTATATGCGTAAATTTATTAGCCCATACTTCTTTAACCCTGCGTAAAAGATTCATAATGTTGTCTTTAACTCTTGTTTTCATGTAATCCAATTTAGTTAAAGGTAAGTTTAGCCAGCATGTAATTCAGAATATTATCCAGGTCGAATATCATTTTCATAATTAAAGCGTGTTATTCGCTAGAGTCGAAGTTTATTAAAGATAAATAACCGTGTTTATCTACCTGCTATTTGTAGAAAACTCAGATCTTGGTTCTCCAGAGACTCTCCGTCTGCTCCGGGTTTTATATTGGTAGCGCCGTCGCTTGCCTCCATGTTTAACGGGTGTTACTGGAAAAAATCACTATCCACCTTTCAAAAGACAACTATATTACAAGATTATGTGTCCATTTTGTACCGTTTCTATAAGCCAAAGTAGGCTGAACCCGAATATCCAGCTAACTATTTGAGTTAAACCGGATTTCCGTAAACTGGAGCATGACGTGGATGTCGGAGAGGGGCGGGGCTACCAGAGCGCGTCATTCAATAGGGCGTTTCCAAGATATTTATCATGATATTAATCTATTGGCGTTTACTGATATTTTAATTAGTTCTGCTGTCATTTAAACATTATTTTCCCCCTTAAGTTTCCACATATTTAATTCAAATCTGTACCATGCAAACTTTATTTTTTAAAACTGTTTTTATACTCAAGTTTAAGAGGTATATGATTTATACCTGGCCATATTGGTAAAATTCAAAACCCATTCAGCTAATTAAGTTTATATCTAAATAATAAAATCAACTTTAAACTAAATAAATATTTACCAACTACATAATAGTCCTAAATAATAACAAGTGATTGTGGTGGAATGTAATTTCCACAGCCATCAAATTAGCTAACCAGTATTACATTATATTAACATTTTTATTTAAAATAGAAATGTAAAAGAATTTCTTATTTTTAATCTTGTTAAATACCACCTTATTTTCGTTTAAAGGTCTCTAAAAACAAACAAAAAAAAAGCACCCACAAAAATAAGCCAAAAGGGGAGAAAGTGGAAGCAGTGATCAGAATTTCTTTCTTTACATAGTTGGGACACTAATGCGATGAAAAACTGGCTCACTTTTTAACCAGCACCTGTATAGTTAGTACGTCCAGTTATAAAGCAGGAATGTGAACCTTCACATGAAGACCAACAGTTGATTGGTTATGTTTTGTTGAGAACGAAGATGATCACTGAAGAACACAATTTCTACTTATTTTCCTGTTAATGGTGTGCTTTGATTACTTTTGTAATTCAATTCTTGCTTCTTTCAGAGTTGTGCAAAGTTTTGTTAATTTACTAAAATTGCATCATACACCCACTTTAAGTTTATTAGGTAGATTATATATTGGCCATGTCGTTAGAAAAAACCTCACATTGGTGCACTTTCAGTATAGATTCACTGACTGGAGCTCATCTGTTACTCTGTTAACCTTCTGTTTTTTTTTAATTTTTTTTTTATGAAATTTAACTGTTAAAATTTGCACAAGGATTCACTACAGTATGAAAAAAAGAAGGAATTGCAATTTTATTTTAAATCATTGGAAAAAAAAAAATGGTTAAATGTGTTTAACAAAAAAAGTAGCATACAAAATACTCTGCCCAATATTTATACACAAACATGAGATGCACCACTGAATCATCCAAACAACATGAAATGAACTATGATCCATTAACGTGCATGTCTTCCTCTCCGTTTTCCATTCCATCGTCTTCCATCTCTTCCCCACCGACAGCGCTGTACATCGACACAGATTCTTGCATCCCCATTTCATGCTCATCTTCCTCTTCTTCCTCAACCATGCCCTGTGCACCTGGAATATGTAAGTAAACATCAGTGTGAATGTCAAAGTCTCAAAGCAAATGTTCACATTAACATGGCAAGTCTTTCTGTTGCAGGTCACAATTTATCCCACAGCGCTGATTAATTCTTGAATCTGGTTGTTCAAAAGGTGTTGAATTTCCTATAACAGCACTAGTATGATAGTAGAACTGGCAGCAAGGCAAATAACACACTTGTTTGAATACAGCGTCGTTTCTATAGTAACTGTCCATTAAGAAGGACTGATCTGGCTGACGCTCCACATCGTCTAAATGTCAGTTAACAAGGAAAAGTGTTCACTTTTCACTGATACGCTGCCCTTTCCCGCAAGATGTTTATTTCACAGTTGCACAGTGTTATTCAGTGACTGTTTTTCCACCAGCTCTTCGAGACAAACACAAAGCAAAAGTTACTAAAAAAAACCCATGAGTGGCAGTGATCCCTGTGCATTACCTTGTCTGCTTTCTCTCCCAGGGATTTGACCCGACTGCAACATTCCCTTTAACCTCTCCACCTCAGCCAGCGATGTGGCATTTGCAATGGCAGCCTGTGGGCAAGACACACTTTTAGCCATTTAATCACTCGCAGTAAATCCCTCCTTCCACATTTCATTATCTCAACACAACAGATCAGTGACCTTAATGGCTTCCACGTCAGCAGTAGAAGGCCCCGTTTTCGCTTTCTCAGCCTGCAGTCCAGCTCCTGGTGTGAACCTAAAACACAATCGAGCACACAAGAATTCTCACAGGCTTGTTCATGCAGACCTGCTCCTTCAGCCTTTTAACCACTGTTCTTCCAATCAGAGCGTAGTATCTTGTGTATCTTATGTTTTAATAAGCTGATACAAAGAGAGAAATGCCTTGAGCCAGCTCTCCTGGAATACACTGCAGATGGGTTAGGGTTGTTGGTTTTATTTTTTTTAGGTAGTTTTAAGGTTTTAGTACGAGCCAATAGAACAGTTCAGGGTAAAATCCAGATCAGGTCACTGATGACTGAAGGCCCAATAAGACACTTCTTTAAGTCCAGTGATTCAGAAGAGCTGTGCTTGATCAAGGGCTTTCATCTTACGTTTTTGTGCGCTTGGCAATATCCTTTGCAAGCTGAGCGCCTCGTTTGCCTTTGAACATTTTCTCAGCCTCTTGACGTTCCTATGGCGATACATCACAGAGTTAATGTGAAAAAGAACCAAGACATGGAGCAGGATTTGACTCCATTCGAAATGAGGAACAGTTAGGAAGCAAAAGAGGAAAAGAATGTAGTTGAAATAAGGAAGGTGTTGAGGAATACATTTTAGTCAGTGGCAGATTAACAATCCTGTGCTGACGAACAAGGCTATAAACTGCCAGTGAACACGGCCCTTAAGCTATCGATGAAACCATACTTTAATTCATGCCCAATGCCTGGGCCACATCAGAGGAAAATTAGTGCTTGTTTAGGGCAGAACAATCGAAAAAGATGTTCCTAAATTGGGCTGGCCATAAACACGCATCTTCAGAGATTATCCGGCGATATGTACTATTCAATTTCTTCTCACTCATGTTATGACAGGCCCAATTTATTAATCATTCAATATTTATGGTGGTTGGACTTTATGGCCTAATCCCCCACTTCCCCTGACTTGGCCCTACCCCCCGGTTTTGTCGTGCCCTCGGCTGGGTTAGCGGACCTGCAAAACAGAGTTACAAGGAGTAGGGGTTGAAATCTTCTCCGAGGAAACGGGACTCACCCGCTCATTACCGCGTCTTACACATCAGCTATTTCCTCTCGATAGAAATTTCTGTCCTGCACTGATACCAGATGAGCAGGAAAGTGCAGAAATTTGCTGCTGGACCATTTTCCAAGCTTTATACAGGGGGCATGGAAATAAATAACTGTTCTATCACTCTCAAATCACCGATTACACCACGTTCTATTGACATCATGAATAGCAAGTTCTCTGAAATGCTTGTTCTAACCGGCCAATTCCGTATTCCTTTGCATCTACATGAAACTAAAACATTACAACAGATGTAAATTTTTTTTGCATGATTATTTGAGACATATGGCATTTATGGGCTTCTTTCCTTTCATGTTCCAGGTCACGCTGCCTCCGTTCGCAGAGCATTCTGGAAATTTTCTTCTACAACTCTGTTTGGAGGCCCATCTAGAGGGCTATATGCCCACTCAAGCCCTAAAATTAACAAGCCACCCTAAGCTAGACGGGAGCATGTACAGCTGAGGGGCAGGGCCAACTGGTAGGGTTAAGGTAGGGAATTGGGATTGGGCCTATGACTGAAGGACAAAATTAATTTTTTAAATCCATCCATCATGGTTTATTTATGACTGTGTAAATCTTTTGTGGCCCACGTGTTTATCAGACTTGATGAGAGCATCTTCTACAGATCGACATCAAACTCTGTACACTTGCCTAAAATCTTTCCCCAATCTGAAAAAAAGCTGATTAATCTACAGGAAAACTGGTTTATGGAAAAGCAGGCGCGTTCCATCCCCGTGTTGTGTTCTGGAATTTCTTAAATTTTTTTTTTAACAATACACTCAGTTAGCCATTGTCCAAATTTCCAATACAACAGCTAGCCTTCCATATCGAGCCTGATGCTTTCTCTTCCAATAAGGACCTAAAATCAATGACTCAGCGGTGCACCTTACCTTTAATTTCACCTTCTGGAAATCCAGAACGCGTATCTGTGGAAGTTTGTTGATGACATACAGCCTGTAGTGCTTCTTGTTGGTTACGGGGTTCCTTAAGAGACTGGAAGGGGGGAGGGGGAAAAAAAAAGAAAAAAAAACCCTTTGTAGCTATTTATGTTTTACAAAGAAAAGGGACCTTCATGGTTTTCTGGATGTTTATTGTAGTTAAAACTGAACTTTCAACTGTCCACCTAACCAAAATGATCCGCAGCTACATTTACACTCATCCCAATAATCTACTTTATACCACAGCACAGTTGAGTGCTCCAATCTATATTTATAAATATACATCTACTGTATATTTGTATAGTGGCTCAGACTACAGCCAGAGCTATAACATGAACGGATTAACGTTAATACACCTCGTCTAATACAGTGCTGTTTCTGTAGAAAAAAGAAAAGGGGAGAAAAAAAAAAAAAAAAAAAAAAAAAAATCACATGCAGGGACATGGGTACAGCAGCATCTTTAAATAATCTAAGCCTAATAAATGGACTAAAATATGAGTTTTTGGTTGAAAACATGATTCTTATATTTAAGTTTATAGTAAATTACTTATAATAATGTAAATTACATATTAATCTAATTACATAATACATTTAAATTTTTTTAGGAGACTTGCCTAGTCTTGACAGGGAAATCGCTGTGGTCTACGCACAATAAAACACTCCAGACCATGTTGTAGAAAAGCACATCCTGGAGTATCTTATCCTCACGCGATTTTCAGCTCAGTCATAAGAAAAGTAAAAAACCCCACCTAAATCATACCAGAGTAACCTGAATAACATTTCTAGCCAATAGAAATAAAGTGAATGTTCTGTTCATTAAAAAAAAAAAAAAAAAATCATGCACATTTTTTTTTAAATCGGATTACTTTTCCAATTTGAGCACCACAAAGAAATAAAGTTAAACGACAAACTTAATCTCACAGTGAGAAGAAACTCTGCTAGGACTCCTTCTCACTGCTTTCTGGATAATATTTCTCCTACAATGAAGCTAGCTGTAAATGTAATGAGGTGAATGGACCAGGCCGAAGAGCTCCGAGCCCAGCTGTGGGTGATCATGAGAAGATACCTGAGAAGAGTCAAGGTCTTTACTGAAGAGAGAGGATCCAGATCACCCTGTGAGTCAAAGATAAGGACAATGATGTGTTTGAATAAGGCAATAAGATGATCATCCTGTTTGTGCACTAGACCATTTTATTTCAGATTTAAGAAGAAGAAAGAAATAATCTGCAGAGTCTCTCAACACAGAGAAGAATATTATAAACCAGCAGCACATTTGATCGGGCAGGCTGGATCGGGCAGGGTGGGCGGGTCGGGTTTGACCGGGCAGGGTGGGCGGGTCGGGTTTGACCGGGCAGGGTGGGCGGGTCGGGTTGGACCGGGCAGGGTGGGCGGGTCGGGTTGGACCGGGCAGGGTGAGAGGGTCGGGTTGGATCGGGCAGGGTGAGCGGGTCGGGTTGGATCGGGCAGGGTGAGCGGGTCGGGTTGGAT